>JADLZN010004984.1:0-275888 GCA_018155175.1 Sinocyclocheilus anophthalmus
GCATTTTCCACATAAACCTACACCACAGATTCAATTTATATTGTTTAAAATAGTCATTCTCCAATCCAGCATTTCACAGAAAGGTTCCTCCAGTGCGGCTTTTATTTTAAATTATGACTCATCTAAAAAAAAAAATACTTCAAGTCCTCTTATGATGTGAATAAACATTTTGAAGTTCTGCACAAATCAGAGAAGAATATTTTGTCAATTAAGACATGCTGTTCTAGTTTGTATCAAAGGCATCTAAAATGTGCCATAAAATGCTTATATTGTTGTTTGCTATAACGTGAGTGCCCTAGTTGTTCTCCTTTTTTTTTTTTTCCCCTAATCGTGTCCCCTTCTCCCCCCTCCCCCCTCACTCGCGGTAACCCAGTGTTCCCCGCTCTCCATGCCTCCCCAAGAGCGTGTGGCCCCCTGCTTTGTCCATGCCCGGAGCGGGGCTCTATTTTTACTTCCATTAACCACGAGGGTGAACACCCCCGGCACACTTATCGGATATCAATGTATGGTATTGCACCGTGATCCTCCCTAGCTACTATTCAAGCTTAGATTGTGTAAGTTTATTGCATTTGATCTCATATAGCCACCAGCGATGTTTCATACTGGATAAACTGGAAAAGTGTTTGTACTGTAGAAATATCTTTGACATAAATTTAACTTTTTTAGGAGACCAATCCAGAGAGCAGAGGAACCAAGTCCGGGTAATAAGCCATCACCGTCAGGTGGAGGAGATCCCACTCTTAATTTGTTTATGAGACTATTGTGAATATCAGATAAAATATGAAATAATGCGTGGTTTGGCTCCTCTGTTTGCTTGTGCCGTCTGTAGGGATTCTGCCAGTCAGAAAAAAATAAATAAATAAAAAAGACTTTTGGCAGGTGTGTTAACTGTTTGTCTCATGTGAAATTAGTTCTTAAACGCTGATGAGTTCAGGACTTGCCTGACGGTTCGAGAGCAGAGCGAGCGACAGGGCCACCCACCTTTTAGAGCTCCCCTGCTCACACCACACTACCTGTCGAGCGGTGCTCTGCTGGGTGCCCCCACCCACGCAAATGTGGCCATCCAATCTCCATCCATCCTCTAGGCATTTCTTTTTTTAAAACAGCATATGAATATTTTGTTTCATTATCCTTACATGTGTTTGCGAAATGCGACCCTCTGTTTCTTTTTGCTGGACGTACCGCCCCATGACCCCACGCTGCAATGCTGGACCGAGCTGCCGGGGTGGGAACGCACTTGACCTTCTTGTCCTCGCTGGAGGGCCCGACTCTCCCCCCTGTGTGCCCGCGCACTAGACCTCTCTTGTAGTGCTATAGGGCGCCGAGGCACGGCCTTTCTCCCTTTGGTCCGTAATGTGGCCATACCCCATACAGCAGAAGGTCCGCCGCGGACCCTGGTTATTGACAATCTATTTATAGACACGGACTAGTTGAGTGGACCGGCGGAACTGTGCTGCTGTTTCACGTTTCCTCCGTCTGAGTTCAAAGCAACTGTGTGTGATAGAATTGACGTAAAAGGGTGTTGCAGCCGGTAGGCTTAGCCAATTAGGTAGGACACTATGGGGTCGTTCTGGATGAGGTTACTATTTAACTGTGAGTCCATTCCTTCCGGAACGCCACCACCATCAAGAACTTCGATGCTCCCCTAGTCCGACCCCGCAGTTACACAAGGTCACCAACCTGGATGTGCATCCCCCCGAGCAAAGCGACGCGTGCTGCGCCCTCCCAGCCAGATTCCACCACTGGTAATTACCCTGTGCGATGCCTCAAATAGCCCATTCTGTTATAGCCTTTTAGTCTCCTAGCCCCTTAATCTCAAACGACACAACTGTCCCACGGTGGGCTTAGAATAACTTTCACCCGGCACCGCTCGAGAGGGACTCATGGATTACACTGTTCAGTTTTTGTGTTGTTTCTAAGGTTTTAGACGTTTTAAGAAGCTGCTTTTAATGTGTCTAGTTTGGCACAAGGTTTCACTGTTTTTGAGGGTCAAGATGTCTTGGGTGTTCCGTGATTCACTGGTTACACCTCAGCGTTAGCGGCCAGGGGGGATTTTGTGAATCAGTCACTGGTTTGCTTTGCAGTTGTTTTGTCTCGTGGCGTGTCGATAAGTAGCTGCATTCAGACCACAAAGCGAACAGAGATGACTGCGCTCTCTGTTTAATTTCAGATTAGAGTCAGACAGCCTTTACCCCACTCACCCCCAAAAGCAGGCAGTCTGAACGGGGGCCACTAATGTCCTTGAAGCTGCCTTAAATTGCACTTCCACCGCAGCTCTTTTGCTTTTGCCTACCAGTGGTGTGCGTGGAGAGATATCCGCTTCTCAGCAAACTCCTCTAATGGCACAGCTCTCCAGCATGGCTCCTTGGCCTGTGCCGACAGTCAATCAAGACTGCAGACTGCCTCACACCTCCGATGAATAGATCATTTTCATTTCAAATCCACCATTAATCAAGCTAGAGTCGCAGCAATCAGCAGGCCTGAGCGCAGGCCAGAATGCAGTACATGTGGCACCGCGCGGAGATGCATTGGGACTGGATAGGGAATAGACACACAAAGAGCAAAGCCACGAATGTAATTTCTCTCCCAGATACCTCCAGGACCGTGAGACTCAGAGCTCCCTGCGAAGAGGGTGAATGGTCAGAGGCAGCAAATGGAATCGTTTCATGAGGAAAAAGAGTCACGAAAACACAAAGCCATCTATTTGTGAAACAAAACAACTTAGCATTTAACAGTTGAACTGAATTTATGAATCTATCTATCATATAATCTGTCTGTCTGTCTGTCTGTCTGTCCTGCATTACTATGCACAGCGTTTCTTATATAGAGTTTATGTATTTACATGAAAAAGACAATTTTCATGTATTTTTCAATGTATTTTGCTATGACTAGAGCACTGCATCAACATTCAGGGCCAGAATGATCTGTGTAATAATATCTAATAGTTTTAATAATAGTCAGAATTTAGTAAACATGGTCAGTTTAGCTGCTGCATTCACTTTCATGTGTTTTGTGGGCTGTTGCATGTGTCTAAAAATAACTCTTGGGTTTTACCCAGCCCTGTATCCAGAACAAAGTCAGTGTGACCGATCATCTAAAAGCCTCTTCCCCAATGAACAAAAGTCTTCATTACAAAGCCTCATTGATTATCTATGGCGGATATTTATGCAGCGAGAGCAAAGAACTCTGACACTAGAGGCTGTGTGTTTTCAATGCCTCTCATTTATTTGAATTAACTGTGTCAATGATGAACTGAGGCTTTATTCAGCCTTAAATCAAAGCTAGGAAATGGTCAAGGAAGTCAGGTGTGTCCTTACGGTGTATTGTTTCACATAATGAGCGATCTATGAAACAGCTCAAATCAGCTCTCCACATCTATACCTCCAAGCCTTTTTGTCTGTTTGTTTCCAGAACCTGATTAAATTGTAAACTTGATTCTTATATGAATATTTGAGGTGTTTCTTTTAACCCAAAAGGTATCAGTTAACTTCATATTAAATGTGACCAAATAAGGGCAGCTGTTCTCTCTCAGGTCATGATGTTTCTCACAGAGGGAGCTGTTGAGCTAGAAATAAGAGCAGTGACAAAATTGCTGCAGATAATCATGCACAATGAGACATGCACAATATATGCACGTAAGAGAGCTTGAAAATAATTTTTTTTTGAAGCAAATGGCAGTTTGAAACATTACAAATTGTATGCCATCCCTCCACATTTTTTGTCTTCATTTCTAAAACATTCTCAAGTCCACAGGCAATGGAAAACGCACGGAACCCTTATCACATAAGAGCGCATGTCTTTGTGCTTTCGCATACAAATGGCGTGTACAGTTGGTCTGATGTCAGAGATTTGTCAACTGCTTCTGTGCCATATTAGTATTTTTTCCAACTGAATCTCTAAAACGCCGTCGTGTTTGCACTAGGTTTAGACAGATTGAATGTACCATCATTGACTATGTATTATGGCAACCCCACCCGTGACAGCACTACCAGCTGCGCTACCTCGGCATTATGGAGACATGCTTATATCCACATGCTTATCAGCCTCACAAACAGAGCTGAAACTTTCCTCTGCGCTGAAATGTCACTCAGCTGATGGACTGTGCCCCTTTAAGGTCTGTCGCATGCGCCATGTGATAGCATATGTCTTTGAAGCCGTGAATGAGTGTGAAGACACAAGTCAACCTGTCTACCGTTCTCTCACCTAGAGCAGTTTCAGTTAGCCTCTGGTTCTTTCTAATTTATCCCAGTGTGCTTCGCTCTTGAGAAGCAGTTTGTGCGATTATCTCAGAAATACCAATAGTTGAAATCCTTCTCTGCAATGAAAGTATTCCTTTACAAGATATACGCTGTGCCGTGGTCATTAGCCTGAGTTCAGAGAGGTGATATTAAACAGTAAGTTGATGTTCAAACAGTGATGGATGTGTCTGCCCTCCTTGCTCTGTCTGTATCAGACTTTATGAATACCGATCCACAATTCCCTTCAAATAAGCTAATCTGTGAACTCTAGCGGAGTAATAAGCAGCTAACTCCCACTCTACAAATTCTGCAACATTTTCAAAATCTCTCTGGTATTTTATGCTATCAACTTACCTCCCCTTAAGAATCAAATATGCTATTTCCTTTGTACATTACAGATGCGGAGAGACACCCCACACTATAAACCTCCAGTGATTTGAAGCAAGGAGTATAGTGTAGTAAGTCTAATGTGTTGGGTTCTGCGTTTTTAATAGTTCTTGATTCTATCTATCTGTCTATCTGTCTGTCTGTCTGTCTGTCTGTCTATCTGTCTGTCTTTCTGTCTGACGCTCAATCATTCTATGATCATTTATCGTCTGTTGTTATTGATCTAGTGTTATGGATCTCCTTCTTTCGTTCTTTCTACAAAGGACAAAATAATTCATCAGATGATTGTGTAAATGCTTTTTAGAATGTATACATACTGTTAAAGTTCCTACCGTGAAACATGTTGGTTTTAAACATTGCTTTAATCATATTAGGTTTTTGTTGTTGTTGTTGTTGTTGTTGTGAAATTATATATATGCTGTATACAAGCTATATAATATATAGGTGCTGTATTACCAGTAATTTCAACCTAACCCGGCTCTTTCCAGACTCTCAAAATGCATCTTATACTTCCCTACTTGTCAAAAGCTTTGTCAGAGTTCTAGTGTGCTAGCGCCCTTAGTATTTGCACGATCACCCAAGGGCATGTGGGTAGTGAAGCAGTGGAGGACAAAGGTGTGTGTTTACCTATAAATATCCCCCAGCTCCACAATCTGTTCACCGGTATTCATAACACATAAACATGGCCCACCCACTCCCTCTACCCCCTGCACCTGCACAGCCCAGACTTCCCTCAGTGTCCCCCGAGGCTCCATATCCAGACAGACCTTGTTCAAGGTGTATTCCTCTGTCAGTGGTTCATCGCTTTCTGTTTTCCGTCTGTGAATCTCTGGAGCTACCCAGGTAGTTGTTTATTTGGGCTGTCAGGAGCCGGGCGACTGATGTGACTGGTATCACTCGCTGCTCGTTAGACAGTTTTGTGATTCTGCCCAGTGGCGTGTTGTAAAAGAATTACAAGTCACACATGTATGTAACTTGAAAGGCTTTCGGTCTTTTCTTTTCTTGAGGGCAAAGATCGATAGGCCTGTTCTTTACTGCTTGCCCTCTGTACTTCTTTTAGAGGTCTGCACAGGCTTTAAACTGAAGCCCGAACCCGACCCGTACCCGAGATCGTCTGACCCAGCCCGACCTGACCCGAGTGGCACAGTTCAATTTAGAGCCCGGACCCGAACCCGAAATCTTTTTTCCCCACAACGAATAGCCAATTTAGAAAAAAAAATGCTGTATTTAACGATTGCATGCCACGGTCAGTAAACAAATACATGTAAAGAAACAGAATCATTAAGGCTCGGCCAGTTCACAAGGCAAAAGAAAAAACACTTACCAGTTATGAAAGTTTATGAACATCAAGTGCAGCAGTCACATAAATTCTGCCGAGAGAATGGTTGTATACGACAAGACAACATCGTGCAAATTATGGTCATTTTCGTCAGTTAAGGCTCGTTAGCATTCGGCCTGCTTTAAATCAGACACATATATGCAGTGCGGTAAGATCGCATTTATTTGAATTAATTAATTATATCATTTATTTGAATTAACGAGAGAGAGAGAGAGAGAGATGAAAGGGTGAGAGGGCATGCAAGTTGCATGTGTGAACTGGTCCTGCGCGCTCTCTCTACCGCAATGAGGTTAGTTTACTCAAAAAACAGCGATTTACCCTAGTTGAGAGAGGAGAAATATATAAAGTGCGAGTCAGTAAGCCTCGAAGCTTATTTTAAATAAGTTACGTGCGGTGTCGCGGTGCAATGTGTGTGCGGCATTCTGAAAGCAGCATCGCTCAGGCTCGCTTCTGTTTTAAGTAGCTAGCATAAACTCCGGCCCGAGCCCTCCGACCCGCACTTTTCGAAGATATGTTCCCCCACCCCTTATACACCCCCCTCCTCCGCAAACACGCAAAACGCCACCGCATACGAATCATCCACAGAACTCCCAGTATGTCGGGCCGTGCGACGCTGCTGGCGAGGGGTAGAGACCTTACTCTTCTTTCTTCTGTGTGACCGCGTTTCCTGATTGTTCTTCTTGTCCAGGGAATTGGTACAGACTCGCGGGTTGATGTCTACTCAACTTCACGAATATATCAAAATCCATTATAATTTTTCGGCTCATGCTGTCGCCGTAACTGGAGACTGCGCCCTCTTGCAGTTCAGCATCGCCGGTTGCTCCAAGGGATGCCCCCGCAAGAGCACGATCGTTGTTCACTAAAGTGCTATCGAGTGCAATTCATATGTTCGATACACGTAGCTCTGCCTCTTGAAAACAAAATAAACTTCTCCACTGTCAGGTCAGAAAAATGGTTGGATCTCGACTGTGGATTATGTTTTTTTTTTTTGCTCTTCCACGATTTTATCTGTCATCTCTTCTGCAGTCCTGGGCAAGGAATTGATCCAAGCCAGGTTCCTTTTAGCGTCTGTCGGTGTGCAGGATTGTCATTGAACAAGAGCTTCTCACAAGAGCCCAGAGAGGCACGTTCCGACTCGCCTTCTGGCAGCCGCGTGTGTACAGGATCCCTAAGGGATAGCTGTGGCCTCGAGGAAGAACACTTTATTTCCCCCCATGCATCACCGCCATACTGTATGGCAAATCCCTCCTCCCTAAAATTGCGCCCCGGCATCCGATACCGGCCCCCCCCCCGCCACGCCCCCCCCCCCGCGCGACAGGAGGCCGACGATTCCCACACCGCTTGATGGACACTCTGCGGATAGCATCATAGCCGGAGCTCTCCACAGCACCGGTTTGTCATTGGCCATGAGCCCCCGTGTGCAGTTGATGTGCCGCGGACCATGTGACGGGTCATCCTAGAGTGCTCATAGACATTCAGAAGGGAACTCCGGGATTGGCTTATGGTTTAGGGTCTGGGCTCCCCCCCTCGCGGCATCACCATTTTCTCAAAAATGTGCATGCGCCTAGAAGAGTTGCAGTGCCGCCTGCACTCACGTTCCCCGCAGGGGGGATGTTTACAGTGCGCATTACTGTCCTCAACAACCTCGGACCCTGTCCCCAGTGGTATTAGAGTGCCCCTCCTCACGGAGCCCTTGTTGTCTTTGTTTTATCCCTTTTTATTTACTCTTAACGATCCAGAAATATTTTTATTTCATCAGCTGGGATCTCCTGTGGCTAGCGCCTCATTTTGAAGCATATTTCAACCTTAAGGTTTTTAAGGTTGAGTACAGAAGCTCTCAAATGATCAAATCAGTCAATAAATCCTTGATTATGATTTGCAAAGTGAGGGATTTCAGGAAAACACATTAAAATAATAAATGGAGCGAACGTAAAAGGATTTGTTGCTTTTTTTCCCTCTCCATCCGATTAGCACCCCATTGATGGTGACTAGTAATTATGCTCAGCACAAAATGTATTGTGGATTTGCACTCTTTCTGCATAGGAATTAATTAATTTCTGCATAAACTATACACTGTTTGGTTTCTGTGTTTAGTGATATTAATGTTTGAACAGTTGTTGTTATTATTATTATTATTTGTAGTTTATTAACATTTTACTGTAATATAGTTTCACAGTGTTCATTTTCACACCGAAACCACTACTAATTACTACCCATCAGTTTCAGCATTTCAGTCCTATTAGTCTACCATCGCAATTGCACTGCATTAATTGGCAGGTGCTTCTGAGCTCTTTTGTATACTGAAGGCTTCGTGTAACGATGTCGATATGCCTTTGTATTTGTGAGTTATGACTAACTAGTAGATCTGCATGACTGTGCGTACTGGATTCCCTTTCCTTTAGGCAAAGGAGTGTGCCAGATGAACCAAGTTTTCTTACACACACCCGCAAAAGTAATTAACCCGATTACACTTCCACCTAGAATAAGCCTCCTTGCGTCCGGTGCAGTTTAATGCTAATCAAGTAGCGTTGTTTGGGGTGTTATATTGTCTGTGGATACCACTCTTCCTGTGCTTCTTCAGGAGGCGTTGTGTGTTTCGTATGTTGTCCAGTATGTGGGTGGTAAGGAGGCCTGCTTTCTCGTTGTGAGGCCTTATGGCAATCCTTTTCTTTACCGTTCCTCAGGTGCTTGGCGGGGGCTCGTTTGGGTCTCCGGAGTCTTCGTGAAAGGGTCCTGGTCAATATTCACCCCTCAAGCGTAATGGACTGTTCTCTCGTCTGTTCAGTTTCTCATGTTGCAGGATGCAGCACCTATGAAAGTCCTTGGCCCGTTTACCTGCACGTTCCCCTTCTTAGACCCCACCCTGCCCAACACCCGGTTCCACCGGCTTGCATCCTCCCCACCCTGCTACCAGAACGACCCAGCCCTGACCGGCTCGCATGATTTCCCACAGACAGCCACCCTTCGAGGTACCTCACTCCCTCTCTTCCTCTTCGCGCTCCAACACCTCGATTTGCCCGTCCTCTTACCACCACACACACGCTCGCACTCCAATGTCGTCGTTACCACACCCAACGACCTGCCCTTCTTGTGTCACAGCTCCCAAACATTACATATTCTTAGTACCGCCAGGCAAGTTTCCGACATGCCCTCTTCTCTTGTCAACCTTCATGCTTGTTAAACCGAGCGCCGCGCAACTTGGTCTTTTGCTATACCACCACAACCCCGCCAGTGACCGCATTTGTCCCTGCACCCTGCACGTGTTGGTGGCGATTCTTTCACAATTCCAATGCCTTCTGATCCCTGGCCCCGCCAATTGTCCCGCCTCAATTCTCCCTCCACCATGTTTGCTACTAACATCAACACAAACGACGCCTCACCGCACTAACCACGAAAATTGAAATATTGATATGCCTTATCTATAAATCTCACATGGAAATGGTGCCCTCCAACAAATGGCTGACAGTAACGCTGACACCTTGGCATTACAGCTGATGATTTGGTATTTTGCAAAGCGCATCTTCTTTCTTTTTTATGACAAGCAACGTTACTTCATGGCAGTTTATGGCGAGAGGAGACGGGAAGGGGCTTTATGAAATAGTCCTCGTCTGTCCCCTGATTCTGAGAATGAATATCGCACAGAGGAAGCCCGAACAGAAGGGCAGGGCTCGCAGCCACTAAACCCTGACTGTAAATCTTTAAGAAGCCAACCAGCAAGGAGTTTGTCTTGTTATGTAATGGCATCACAGTGGACACTAATGCTGTCGAGTCCTTGATCTTTAAATTCACTCAGATCTCAGCTCATGCTGTGACGGTATTCACATGCAGGTTTTCAACATAACATGATTTGAGATAAAGAAACAGCTTTTTTTATGATACCGTTTTAGTTGAGTGAATTGACTGGCCTTGAAGAGACTATACATAGACTAAAAAAAGAAATAGCACAGATGGAATGCAGGAAGGAGCCTAGACTGAATGTACCCTAACAAAGTGAAAATTGCATGCGGTTTGAATCTTTGGTAATGAAAACTAGCCAATAGCCTAAATATTTGTTAACCTGAAGAGGTGACGAATGTTCGAGCACACACTGTTGGTGGGTGCAATGGAAGCACAAGACAGCAGTCATTAGTTTAAATTGCCACGTCCCAGAAATGGTTACTGCGACTAGGACAGGGAATCTTTTTCAGGGTTATCTTTTTTCCCCTCCCCTCCAGATCATGTGAAATGGCATGTTCAAGTTATTAATGCGGCAGTGTTGGTCCCCTGTAAACAGTGTTATTTTGTTGTTAATCTTACTAATGAACTCTCCCACCCAAAAACCCGGATGCTTGCTTTTAGTCAGGGGCACCTTCACAGCCAGGGCTCTTCTCCAGACCGCGACACCCAGCTGCTTCTGCGACACACCATCTTTATTGACCGAAAAAGCAAGACCAACCACACCAGACGGCCCCATAAAGCAAGCCAACAAACTCCTTCAGAAGACGACACCCAACTGCAAAACGAAAATACTTAACAAGTCGGGACCTACTTCTAACAAGGGTCAACTGTCCACCCACCCCACCCCAGTGCACCACAGTACCACACACACCCTGGTACCCACTCCACTGCTTTATCGCTTTAATCGCGTCAAAAATCCGGCTTGTACTGGACAGTCCTGGCCCGAAAATTCCACCACCATTTTTAACACCGTGCAGACCAACAATGGGAACATGAAAAGACTATTATTCATAGATTCCGTTACCCACCCCCAGCCGATGGGCTGGGGTCACCCCAACCCCCGTGTAGGTTGTAGGAGAGACGCCCACACACCCAAACAAACCTAAACGAACCTACCAAGAAGATGTAAAAACGTCTTTAATTAAAAAAAATCATACAACAAACGGGTAATCCATAAAAACAATGAGGAGCACAACGACCATACCGGACAAGAAAACACTGACCTGAATACAAACTGATCACACTAGGGAATGTAACGAAACGGACAGACAGAGTGCGAGCAAGGACCAGCAACTCAACATAATGACAAAACAAAGACTAGGAACATAACCAAATATGGGCACAGAGGGAGACAAACAGTCCATAACTGTGACAGTGTGGTGCTAAATCATTTTATTTTGAGGTAAACATGGGGTCTAGCCAGAACATAGAAAGGTTTCTATGTAGGGACCAGCTTCAGAGATGTCAGAGATGAACCCTCAGAAGTGATTGATTACATCTGCGTGCCACACTTTTTGCGCTCCGCATGGGAGATTTCACTCACTCCAATAGAGTTAGGCATTAGCATGTAGCTTAGCTAATGATCAGCCTGTCAGGCACAAAGCGGGGCACCATAATAGGCTTAAAATGCCTTAGCACATAAAAATGTGGTTAAATAGTTGTTTTTTAATTAGACTTTTGGTGTTGATTGAATTATAAGTATGTTTGTTATTTACACTACTCTTCAAAATTTGGTGTCAGTAATGCCTTTGGATTTTTGTAGGAAATTAAATAATATTTTCCTCCAAAAGATGTATGCTCAGTTTTGGAACAGAGCTGAGATTTTTTCTTTTGGTCCCTGGTGTTTGCGTTTCATCAGTGGCGAGGCCTGTGAAATGAGTGAGCCAGTGCTGTTATATTAGCTGAACTCAGAGCTGGCTTTTTCTCACCCTTGCTGCTCCCTGAGTACCTGGTCCAGAGAGGCACACACCACGCTATCTTGCCTATCCATCTCCATCATCTGTCTACCCACAATTCTCTCGCTCACCCCCTATAAAAATCATTGCAACATGCCATCAGAGTATTTTAAACCAACAGTGTTTTATCTTTTAAAACCAGCCTGACAAGCTTGTAGCATCGTTGAAAAAGCTTAAACTTGTGCCCTTGCCCTCTTGCTCAATATTCTTGCTTCTGTTCTCTCACAAGGCCTGTCCTCAGACAGCGTGTTAACCTCGGCTTTGTGAACCTTGATTAGGGGACAGTAAATCCCCAGTTGTGGGTTTCCTCCAGCATGCTACTAATGACACGGAGTCTACCCTTTAAATTGTTTGTATCTACTGCCCAGTGTCCTCCTATTTTGGCTTTATTGTTGAGTTGGAAAAGTTAAAAACAGATGTTATTAGCACTGACCTCGGGAAATAACAGAGATTGAATCCCAAAGCTAAGCTAACAAGACTTAAAGAAATTGTAAGGCGCACTATACAATACTGTTAAAAAAAAAGTGTGTTAGCAAGTGTGTGTGTTTTTTTTTTTATGAAAAACGCTAGTAGAAACAAGATATTGTGAAAAATTATTACAATTTAAAATAATGTTTTTTCTATTTTAATATATTTAAAATGTGATTTATTCCTCTGATACAAAGCTGAATTTTCATCAGCCATTACACTTATTCTTTTCTTTCTTTTCTTTTCTTTTCTTTTCTCAACAAACAATTCTTATTATCATTTATAAGAAACAGTTAACAGTTAGCTGCATAATATTTTTGTTGAAATTATGATGCTGTTTTCAGGATTCTTTTACAAAAAGAAAGTTCTAAAGATCAGCACTTGTTTGAAATAGAAAACATTTTTAACATTATGCATGTCTTTACTGTCAATTTTGATCATTTTAAAGCATCATGGCTGGATGGATAGATAGATATCCTTATTAATACAAATGGTATATACATTGTATTTATTAGTGACATTATTGTTTTCCTCTTTTTTAACTGTTGATACTTTTGACATCCCAGTGTTAGATATAATTAAGTACTTATTATATGAGCTGCAATCTGCACCTGGGTTGCTTACTCAGAATGTCCTCACGTCAACCCTCTTGAAGAATGTTTGTCCACTCTAAGACCCATACAAAGCCTCTCATGTCTCTGAGTCAGTGCTTTGACCCTCTCAGACAGACCTTCTTATGCCGTGATCATTCGTTCCGTGTGTATCAATAAAGCTAAAGCCATACACCAATCACAAAACGGCGCCACGACTGCGTCCGCATCCCTACTGATCCCCCTAAGACACTGCTGGCGCTTTGAAGTCCAGACTTGAAAGGACTACAGTGAGTTCAGAGAGAGATGGAGAGCAGTAAACAGTGATTATGTAGAGATTAATGAAGCTGAACCCATGCTGACGCCACTCAGCCTCCGGACAGCAGCCGCAGTCAGCAACTCCAGCATCACTTCAGTGCACCTGTCCACCTGAGCACACCTGCAAGATTTACAACACAGACCAGCCAATATACGCTCGAGTACAGGGTGATAAGAAAAACAAGACAGAAAGTCAATTTGAATAATTAGAAAGGATAAATTAACCGTATTAGTTATAGTTAAATAAGTTGTTGGTTGTGAATTATATGCATATTCAAATTAATTAATTAATTTGTGTATTTATTTATTTATTTTAACAAATGATAATTCAAGGGCAAAATTTATATTTGCTTTATGAAAATGATATATTATTTTAATATTGATATTACCGTATTGGCCCGAATATAAGACGACCCTGATTATAAGACGACCCCCTTTTTCCAGATGTACCTTTGGAAAAAGGCTTTTTAAAAACCAAAAAAAAAAATTCTCAGTAAAACACATTTTGTCTTCAAATATTTTCATATTGAATATTTTTCCTACTTTAATTTTTGTTTTGAAAGTATGGTAAAAAAAAAACTGGTAAACTGTACCAACAATCACACTAAAAAAATATAAACTTTTTGATATACCATAAAAAAAACAAAAACAGGTAGCCCATCTGAATTAGGACATTTAGGCTAATAGTAGCCTACCAAAATCTTATTAACAGCAGAAGTTAAATCTTACTGTAGTCTTCAAATCTGGGTACTGTCTTACGTTTTAAAATCACAAAGGGAGTTTGGCCCCATCAGGCTAACGTGACAGTTACGACTCATGCAGCTGTAAGCTTTTCTTTCTCTTTTGTTTTTACTGGCGATCTTTACAACACGCATTACATTACGTATTTCATGGCACACTCGTTTTATGCGTATTTGGCGCCACCTATTGTTGTGGGTGTATTATTGACAAGTCAAAAAGTCTAGACCCTGAAGAAGCGTTTTTTCAGATGCATTTCCAAGAAAAAAACATCGTCGTATATTAGGGTCAATACGGTATATGTTCATTTTATACTAGTGTACTATTTGCTGTATTACAACATTAGATCATTGTATTATCATTGTAGTTCTGCAAGTTACTGCATTTGTTATTCTTTCATTTGGTATCACTACAATATCATCCAGACTCCAATTCATTACATTAGATCTAAATATACATAGATCAACTCATGTGCACACTGCTTTTTCCTCATTCCAAAAATTAGTGGTTGATAGTTTCTGTTGACTAATATTTTTTTCTTCTCAGCCCAAAAAAACAAAACAAACTATAATAGCATTTCATTCTGCATTTTTACTTGTATTCTTCTTTTTTTTATTCTACATACTTTATAATGGTGTAAATGGGTGATGATTCAAACTGAAGTTGCCTGAATCATTATTTCTATATGCTTCATGCATGATTATTTATCAGTATTAAATGTGGCATGCGTTGCCTCAAGTAATATTGTCACTGATCAAAGTCTCCAGAGTTTAAAAGTTGATATAGAAACCCTTTGACAGTAACTTCAGTGCAGTGTTTAACAGACTTCATAGCCAAAGATTTCTGAGGGCTGAGTTAGGTGCTGGGCTTAATATGCTTGTCAAGATGTTGAATTTTAAATAAGAGCACTGGAGTTCATCAAACAGTATGAAGTAGGCAGGCAACTACCGCCTACACAGTATAGGAGAAAAAAAACTGAGACACTTAAAATAAATTAATAAATACATACAATAACATATAATAAAGCCCAACTGTACACTGTGGCTCAGTACAATTAGGCGTGAACTCATAGACTCAAGAGTCGTTTCAAATGAAAAAAATAGTTTTGTCTTGGATCACACTATAATTCTTTCTTTGGCCACAAATTAATCAGCATACCCATAACCTATTGTTTGTTTGTTTGTTTATCTGCCTTTCACAGTATCTGCCCAAATCCTGAAAGCCAGCCTGGACACAATGGAACGGCATATTCAGAGGCTGGAGAACGACATCCAGAACTTCCCCAAGACTGATGACAAGCAGGATAAGTTTGTTGACAAAATGTCGATATCCTTTGAGCACATTTACTACTTTTGTCTCCTATGCTAAAAAGTTTTGTAGGCTTCTATGCTAGAATGAGGTGCTGAGGTCCCTTTCCCAGTAAGCTATGAAAAATAATAATAATTCTTAATCGGTATTTTGGTTTTGTTTTCCATTTTCTAACTACAAACATTTAGGGATTCAAAAGTTTGAGGTCAGTAAGATTTCTTATGTGATCAGCAAAAGCTGTAATTATCTGATTTAAAAATGTTTTTTCTATTTTAAGTCTATTTTAAAATGTAATGTATTCCTGTAAAGGCAAAGCTGAATTTACTGCAGACGGTTTCATGTGTCATTCTGTTCAAATATTCTGCTAATGTAAGCTTAGGAACCATTTCTTTATATAATTATAGGAATATAAGAAACAAATTGGGGGAAAAACACATTTGTAGCATTATATAATGTCATACTGTCATTGTTGTAATTGATAATTTTTGCTATATAAAGGTATTCATTGACCTCAGACTTTTGTAGCAGCGGATATGTATACGTATTTTATTGTATAAAAACTATAAAACAAATACTTGTTAAAATGTCTGTTTTCATAATGATATGTGATGGAATCTGTGTTAATATAAAAATAGACATATTAGGTTTATAAACAAGAAACGGAAAAAAAAAAACGAATAAGACTTAATAAGAAAAAAATGAAAATATTCACTGCAAAACAAGCATGATTTTCACAGTTTCGCTTAAGTAAGTTATTTGTTTTTTAGGGATGGTAAAGGTTTGACTGGGAAAACAAGACAAAAATACTGTATAGGCTTGGATAGGCTGTCTCAAAGTGAGATGTTTATCAGCGTTCTCCTCGTCTCTCAGGCTCTCCAAAGGGAGTTCAGCTTGGGTGCTATTTATACTGCACAACTTTCTCCCCACAGACTCTAATGGAGGGCTTCTTAGCCTTCTACACTTATAACCCCATGCTGATTTCATCTGCTGACCAGCCACAGGCCCCCTCTCTCCAACTTTCTGAGGGCTATCAGCTCTCAAAGCACCTCTCCCATTTCGATAACAGAAACGCTGCCCTCAAATCGAATTAGATGCCACAGCACTTCTCAGACTCTACGAAGTGAGGAAGTTATACACTTGTTTGACTTTTGCTTTCTGACATGTGAATGTTTATGCGAGCCAAAACAGAGCCAAATGGTGCTGATTTAGGGAAGTTTGACTTTCGTGCCGGTTCTGAGCGACGGCCTGACTTTTATATTCCCGCTGTGATTCCCGCCGTTCCTCAGTGGTGTTATTAACTACAAGTAAGAACCATTAATCAATGACTTGTCAAGTCTGAGAGTCTTCCCATATGTTCCCCAAGCACAGGAAAGACAGCAGTTAACCTTATTTTAGCTCTTTGTTCACAAGCTTAACGTCAAGATTTATGGGGGGCTTACGCGGCACTTTGGGTGGCATAAGAGTAATAGCCCCGGCACGCATTAAAAATCTGCTCCGAGTCAAAAAGGGCTGCTTAGGTTTGTATGATTTAAAAACAATGAGCTGCTCTCGACTGCAGTGCGGCATGAAAAAACAAGCCAGAATACCTCTGTGGCCTTAGTGACAGTATTGATTAGCAGGACTCGGTGAGGATTGGAACTTGAGTGAGGGGAAATGGAGAGGCACGGATCCACTGCGGCAGCGACGGGGCCTCACTGTGTCCCCGGAGGATTGTAAAAGCCAACCGGGCCCCGAGTGCAAGCGCGGCCGCATCTCGTCCCTGTCTCACCTGATCTGTCATCAGAGCCGGCGCACAGCCTAAGCTGAATGCAGTCACATCCATTTGATGATTCGAGAGGGGTTTCTTAGCAGCAGAGAAAAAAAAGCGAGTGAGAGAGCCTTGGCTGAAAGGGAACTGCTCCACCCTCATTGTGCACCAGTCGTGACTCGTTTTCAGAGGCGTCGGACCCCGGCTGCAAAGATGCTGACTGACAGCAAGTACAAACACAGCTGCGCCAGCTCTTTTGCGGATGACAGGGCAGACATTGTCACTGAGCTAAAGGAGGCCGAAAGCTGTTTCACTCGGCCATTGTGGACAGCAGGCTAGATGTTATAGAAGGAATGATTGAATTTGTGAACATGGAGGTGGTTGGGTGTGTGCGAGCTTTCTGCTAGATATGCTCCATTGCTCGCCATAGCAACAGGCTTCTTGGTCGCCTTTTTATAAGTTTGACCTCAATGTGACCTTTTGACAGTGTGCAGACGCTATTTTAGAGTCGCAGTGCAGGAAGTGTTTTAAAAACATTCGCTGTTGAGGGTTTGTTTAAACGGGTTGGGAAAGGAAATTTGCGTGAATGAGGAAAAAAGACAGATGTTACCGTGTTTACAGTGTTTTCTTTGCCTGTAGATACTCATCCAAATCACACTACTCCAGGTGGCCACTGCCAGAATCTTCAGATTTCTTCCTTTTTTCTGAACTGTAGCCTTGAGATCCATTTGATTTAATCTACCCTGAAATCACACTATTCTGTGTGTGTGTGTGGTGTGTGTTGTGGGGTGTGTGGGGGTGTGTGTGCGGTGTGTTGTGTTTGTTTTTTTTACTCTCTGCTGCTCCAGGGAGACCCAACACAATACGATTGTGGCGTTTCATATGCAGAACATTTGTTTCTTTTCAGTTTTCATGGCAGCTCAAACTGCAGATTTAGAGCCCTGCCAGCGAGATAGGAGGAGAGAATGAACTACTATGTACCAAATTTTATGAGATAAAAAGGCTTTAACTAGAGGGAGGCCGTGAGAGAGAGCGGTAGAGGAATTTTGCCTAGGTAGGTGTCAGCTTTTTTTTGGATGTAATAATAGCGGTACACATTTCACACCCCTCTGAAACTGTGGAGGTGACATTTTGCAATATTAAAAAATCTCACCAAATATGGGAATATCATATTAGATTCACATTAAGGCGCTTAAGACTCTGGAACAAATATGCATTTATTAGCTTACATGGCGATGCACCGTTGATATATTGATCCATTAAATAGAAATGATTGTGGCAGCAAATCAAGGCCGGTTTGAGAATGCACCGAGCGCACTGTTGCAAGAGAGAAATAAACTCCTGATATGCATAAGGGTTAGTTTTTAGAGTCAAATAAAGGAATTTGCTTTTATTACCAACTGCTCAATATTCCCTCTTGCAATATGAACATTTATATGCGAGAGTGTGTTTGTCTAAATTATTAGGTCAGCTATGGGAGAGTAGTTGCAGATGCATTATGGGTATTTGGATGAAAGAAATAGACTCCCACTGCCTCGTATACATTATTTAATCCGTTATTAGTAGTAAAGATCCCTGTGCATCATAATTCACACTACCTGCTAACAATGTAAGTTTTTTTCCCCTTCTCCTGTTTTAAGTTTAGGCATGGATATTATGTGTTGTTTGTATTGCTGGAATATCCTCATAAATGCATTCACAGTGAGGATGGGGAGTTTTTCATTACACAAAAGCTTTTCATACATAAAAGATACAACAGCATACATTAAAACTGTATAGTTATTACAGTCCTCTGCTTTAAACCGCTCTAAATAACTGGTGAAATGCTGGCAGAGTAGCTCATACGCGTAGCTCTTATCGGTAGGAATGCTTTATTTTTTTCACCATTACTGTAATGTATGCAAATGACTGAGTAGGATGTTTGTTCAGCAGTTTAGTGATATCTATCTATCAGAATTAATGGCACCCCACAAAGGCTTTTAAATGAACTAGCGGCCCCAGGAGAGCTGTAACTCAGTAGAGGGACAGTGTTGGCGGTGGCCTGCCTGGGGACCGGGCGTACTGGAAACTTAATGGAGAGCGGAAGGGTTACAGCGGCGTTTGTCGTCCATACTGAGTTTTGACGGATGAGGGGGCCTGTCTAATAGATCTCGCTCTGCTATAATTCAGTGTGCTGGTATTTAACTTAACCTTTGTTCTCTCTAGGGACTGAAAAACACCAATCAGCCGGCCAATTTCTCCCGCCGCCACCTCTCTAATGACACAGCACATGCAGGAACAGAAAAGTTAAAATAAATACAATGATGTGTGAAAAGAACTTGGATAGAAAATAGATATTTCTGAATCTAAATGTGGATTAAATGAGCCATTTTTGAATTAATTAACTACTGATAAATGTATGCCTGTGATCATATATACCTTCAGCCTTAAGTTTGGATAATCAACTATTTAATTATTTAGTTGATTCAATACTGTTTAATAATATTTGTTAATTATGATTATTATTAATAATAAGTGTCATAGTGTTGTAGCCGCCTTGGGAAAGCAATCAAGCCACTCAGAATTGTGGCTTCTCTTTATCTCTGGTAAAATATCTGTGAATTTTCATTAAAATATTTAAATATTTCATACTTTTATTTTAAAATTAATGTTTTGTTTGTTGTAAGTATATGTATATATGAAAATTAAGAAGTATATGTGAAATTAATTATTTAAAATATTATTATTAAACCAATAGTAGTAGTAAAACTATCAGAATTAATTGAATTGTTTAATACAGTTCTGTATAAATAATTTAAAACATTTTTTTCTTCTTCATACAGTATATTAACCAAATTATTTTGGAAGGTGGTCTAAATAAATAAATAATAAATAAAAAAATTGATAATGAAAAAAAAGTGATATTAGCTGAGATAAAAATGGTGATATTAGCTGAGATAAAAATGGTTATTTGTTCCATACTCACTAAATGAATATGTGCATAAAATGCACGGCTTTCCTTTTTTACCTGCCAAGCCATAAACATACCATTCAGATGAGAGGGTGCAGTTTCTTTAAAGACTCCCTGAAGCTTTGGACTTTATTGTGGCTCTCTTTAAAATGCCTATAAACAAATCATCTCTCGTAGCTCCAGAATACAATGCCTCGTTAGACAGAGGAAATCACCCACCGAGGGAAGTGCTAGAGCAGTCAAGCCGGTCATTCTATAGGAAATATATGATTTACTTGTTTTCTTAACCTCTGCTTTCAGAGGAGCATACATTCGGGAGACCTGAACTCACTGACATAAACAATCATTCTTCAGGAGAGAGAAATATCTGAGACTATTGTTCTATTGTGCACTGTGCATTTCGTTTTGAAAGGCTGTGGTTTCCATCCTGGTTTTAGAGTGTCGGCCAGCGCTCAGCAGGGCAGCGTAACACTTGATTCCCAGCATAGCACCTTTTATGCGTTGTAGTATTCTGGCACACATTCTCACTGTGTGTTTTAATACCTGCTGTGGATATGCAGTAGCTTTAGGCAGCAATGTTTGATGGGTTGAGAGAAGCGGAAATACACAGAGTGCTGCGGGAGAACATTTCATCCGCCTAATGTAAATCACAAGTCATAAAGGGTTTCTTAGAAAGCTTGGCTTGTGCGACTTTCTGCACATCTGAGCATTAAAGATTGCTCCCGAAGATCATGCAAATCAAGGTGAGGAATGATCAACGGTGATTATTATTTTACCTTTGGGTAAAAGTCTCTAATGAATTGATGAATATGTGTTTGCAGCAGCCTGCACAGTGTTTCCAGCTCCTCTCTGTGAATATGCCTCTGCTTAGTCTCAAACCTCTGTTAATTATGGAATTAGGTCAGAGGAATGCGGTGGCATCCTGCACTGGTTATGTTTACCTCACAATAACTCTCAGCATCTGCCTCTAATTCTAGAGAAATTGACTCAAAAATAATAGAGTGAATGAATCGCAATTTGCATCTCACCTTTTTCATTTATTGATATAGTACCAGACTGAAGTAAACAGATGAAATGATGATTGATTCAGGCCATATCTTTGACTTCCTTCTCATGGCCTTTTTGTTTATTCCAGGACTGCATTGTCTACAGGGGACGGCATTGTTCGACAACAATGGCTAACTTTAATTTACCGCGTGTGGCAGGAGACATTAAGATTTTAATTAACAAATTCTAATTGGTCCTGAACAGAATAAACAAAAGCGCAACCAAATAATAATTGCAATTCCAGTAATGATAGTCATAAAGAAAGCAAAGGCCGAAGTCTGAGCACAAAACCGACTTGGCACCCGCGTCTGTGATTATGTTGCCGGCATGCGCAGATTCGTGTTTATTGGGAAATGGCATTCAAACCATGTTTTGTGTGATAGGATTTTGCATATGCTAATGCACTTGATTGCCTTGATGTGTGGCTGGGTGGGGGAGTCTCAGCACGAACCAGAGAGGCTCGATAACTGCCTCTTCAAATCCCATCCTCAAAGCTTCCGCCATTCAGCACGGCCCTCTGCGTTTTGGGAGGAGGCTGCATTTGTAAAGCTATGATTAGAAGGGTATTTAATGGAACATCAGTGCCACTGATGCAGAATGATGCTGATTGTTAAAGTGCTGTTTTGCTTTGGCCATTTGTGGTATTATTGGCGTGTTTAATTGATTGAATTGACATTTGAGAGTGTGTTTTATAAGGATAACTCTAGCAGAAACTGGAACCGTTGGGTGGGGGAGGAATAATAATAACAGCAATAAACTGTCAATGATTCAATTTCGCTATTTCTCCCATTTGCCTCTTTTAGATATTAGTACTGTGTATTCTTTACAAGCCAACGGGCTCTCAGCAGTGGCTGGGTATGGTACTCGTTTACCAAACGACAGCTACATTTACTCCCACTGCGGCCCCGTCTTCATCAGACCCTCAGATAGTGCATCTGCCTCGATCATATTACATTCCCTAAAGCACAGCCAAACAGTTGAAATCATCCGCTCCATGCTTTGGCTGTCGTCATACACAAGCGTTTGTCTGGGCCTCACCCTCCAGAGACACATATCAGCTCTGCACTCTCCTCTAATGAAAATGACACTTTGAAAGAGATCGAGCATATTTCTGCTATCGTATTTCATAAATCAAATTTTCGTGATTGCCTGACCTGATTTTTCGTAGTTGTTCGGTCTCAGTCAGTCATGGAAATGCGAGTTATCATTATGTGTGCAAATTCTCTGGAAATTCTACAATCAGTGTTTCGTTTGGAGGGGGAAAACTGGGGCTGATTTGGCAGGTCCATTAACCCAGAGCTCAGGGTTGACACGGCCACTAAGACTGAGGCTGACAGGCATACTACTCCCCGGGTGGAGGTGAAAGCCTTCAGTCGAGACTCTCTCTTTCATTCTTTCTGCTGTATGTAACACACTATCTCCAGAAAATAGGAAGGACTGTATAGATTTACATGTGAAACACTGTCCAATTCTCCCCAAAGGGTGGTGATCTGTATTAGGCTACATTCCATTTCATGGTTGGCATATTAGGTGTACGCAAAGATGACAAGGAATACATAAAGGCTGATCCCACTGAAGGGCTCACAAAGTGGCATGTGGTCTCCACGTTCTCCTGAAGAAATGTCTTTTCCCAGTCATAGATGATAGGATTTGCCACTCTATCTTCTTCCAGTCCATCAGTTTTTGAATTATACTTCATATCTGCTGCATTCCCAGTGTCAGAATTCAGACCTCCTAGCACGTGATTAATCAAAAAACACATTTTAGCCCGATGCCAGTATGACTTTACACATCAAATAAGGAATCTGAGCCAGTCGTATTAGTCTCTAACGACACAGTCTAACGGCAGTCATGTTTTATATAAAAATGTGTCCTTTATAGTGTTCTATCTGGATCATTTGGTTCTGTTCTCATTTCTGTTATTAGTCCTGTAATGCCAGTTAAATGCCTCAGTAAATGAGTGACACACATTCGGTGAACAACTGACTCTATATTCTTTGCTGCCGTGCTGATTATGGCTCTGTCGTCTTGTGTTTGCAGCAAACTCCCTATAGGCAAGTCGGTTCACTCGGCAGCCATCTTGGTAAACCCTCCGGGCAGCTGTTTTCTGTGTAGGGTAATAGGAGTGCAACTGCAGCTCATATGTACCATGGTTTGGCAAAATTAAGAATTGAAAAATTGGCACCTGTTATGTATTCAAATATATTTTATTATTATTATGTCTAATATATGTTGTCATATAAATTTGAATTTTTCAGTTGGCTCTTAATTGCAATTCTGCATCAGGCATTTACTGCATTTACTATCTCAATTCAAATACAGGAACTTAAAAGGCATTCTTCATTCATTTCTTCTTGACAGATCTGTTCATCGGTATTTCAATAACAGCATTTCAAATCAGCCATAAAACCTGACAACTATTGGTTCTTTTAACTGAAAGGCGGGGCTTTTGTTCCTGTAACCACTTGAACGTTACAATTTCTTCCCATTCAGTTTGCCCCGTCTCCTCCTCCTGTCTCTGATTTATAGTGACATAAAGTTTCCCTGTTCTCCCTGAGGGATAAAGAAGCAGTCCTAGAACGGAAAACCACCACCCTGGACTTTCGTCACTTAGAAAGAGAGAAAAATAGCACATCTAGTTTGCATACTTGAATGCACTCAATCTGAGAGGGAGGCAGACAAAGAGCGAGATAGAGACAGAGAGCGTGCCCCTGTTGTCTTGAGGGTTTTGGTGAGGATCCACAGAGAGCACTCATCCTCTAGAACTTTCTGCTTTTGCTCCAGTCGGTACTTCATTATAACCCCTGAAGTCTCTGGCTTAAAGCCGGGTAATAGACGCAGAGCTTCTCCTACTCATTTGTCATGGGCCCGTGGGTTTGATGCAAAGCACTCAGCACTTGTTGCTCCGTGTTAATCCCACTGTAGACACCAACTCGCTCTTCTGTGCTTTTTCAACTCACTCGCCGTCATGGCTCGTAATTTCACTTTCATTTGATGTTTTCATGGAAATCCCAGCCCCTCGCTGCTGAATTGCACCATTGTCACCAAATTACTTTATCAAATGAAAATTGGGATGTGTGAGAGAGAGGAAACATACTGTTGTGTTATTCTCTTCTAAAGAAACCTCAGTTTGCATATCTACTTGTTTTAGGACAAGATGACATGCAGGAGAATCAGAGCTGTGTATTGGACATGTTTTATGGAAGGATTGTGTTTCCGTAGACGATAAAGAAAAGATAAACACGGCCGTGGAGAGCCTCCGCTGTGCAAACCTCTCTTTATTTCTGTCTGCCATAATGAACGTTATCACAATATCTCAGCAGAAATGACTGTTAGGCACTTATATAACAACTGATGCCTCAGTGATTTCTTAAATGGAAAGTTGAAGTGTACTTAGTCCACGCTGAAGATATACGGGGTTGGACGGTTGCCGATTATTCCACTCCACGCTGTGAAATTTTCACCACTTCTACTATTTATTGTTTTTTAGTGCAAATAAGAAGTATGAGGCTGAAAATAAAGCACCCAAGGGTGTGGGCTGATGAAAAGGCCCTCGGTATCATTAGTGAACTTGCAGTCCCGCCAGATCAGGGTTGGACCAAATTATAAATCAAATTAAACATCTTATGGAATCAAAATGTGGCTTTTAATCCATGTTTGCTTTGTGGTCATTAACACTACTTGTTCAAAAGTTTAGGAAGAAGTCGTCACTTATGCTCACTAAGCCTGCATTTATTTGATTAAAGATACAGTAAAAACAGTAATTTTGTAAAATATTTTACAATATAAAATGAATGGATTCTATTTTAATATATTTTTAAATGAAGTTTATTCCTGATGCAAAGCTGAATTTTCAGCAGCCATAATTCCAGTCTTCAGTGTCACATGATCCTTATGATCCAGAAATCATTCTAATATATCGAGTGGATGCTCATAAATAAATACTTTATTAAACAAAAACAAAGGTTAGAAATCAGTGTGGAAACAGTCAAATACAAGGCAAAACTGAACAGTTTTTTAGATATTTTAGTGAGAATGGAAAGTTCAAAAGAATGTCCTTTATTTTAAATATAAATCTTTTGTAATGTTACAAATGTTTTTACTGTCACTGTAGATCAGGTCTAAATACCTCTTTGTTTTTACTGGAAAAAGGTATTCATTGCTTTTAAAACAAAAAAAATAAAAATATATATATATTATCTGACCCTAAACTTTGAATAGTAGTGTACATGCTAGTGTACTCATATATATATAACACTGACCAAGAATATTGCTGGATATTGTTGCAGTAGAAAGATTTTTATCCAATCAGATGTTGCAGCCAACTAGCAAGTAGCAAATCATGCTTCATGGCTGTGATGGAACTGAACCCTATTGGCTATTGAAAACAATAAATATAAAATAAATGCATCTTTGAAAATGTCTTGCCCAAGCGTTTTATTTTAATATCAAATCACGTCAACACCACTCTCATCAAGCGATTTCTTGGGGTCTTTAATGTCTAAACATTTTCACTTAATGCCAAACGACTTCCTTGAAAGAACAGCAAACAATTTGGCATACATCTCTATTTGTCCTCTATTAGATTTAGCCCTGTAGCATTTCCGTCCATCTCCCTGTCCGTTCATATATGTGAACTCAAACATGCCATTAGCCGGATATATCGACTGCATTCGCCTGTTATGAACCAATTAGCGGGTTCATTATGTAAATACAGCCTGCTAATTATCTTGCGCGTTCAAATTAATTATGATGTATAATTTCAGCATTAGCAGGAAGTCCAGCCCAGGTGGGCACTCTTGAATCTCAGTGAATAGCTGAAATGAAGTGTACGGTGGAACTGCGATCCGCTCTTAGTCATGTCCTTATGTGGATCAGCAGATCTGGTAGCTGATAGAAGAGTACAGTGCGGTGACTTCTAATTAAAATGAATTTCTGACAGACCGGTGCACTAACAGTTACAAACTGCAATCTGATGTTAATCAACAGGGGTTTCTTCATTAATTGACTAAATTAGCCTCATCAATCACACAGAGAGGGGCGGTGGGGTTGTTCAGAGCTGCTGTGTCTTGTCACCGCATGCTTCCACAGGACGAGCAGCACGATACCGCCTCTGGACGACAGACAGATGCGCGCACACACTGACACATCGTCGCTGCCGAGCCCATTCTTGCAAATGTGTCCTGAAATCTCGGAGAAATGAGTCATGTTTGCTTTATGATGATGCCATGATATTGCAAAACCAGTGTTGGAGCTTTGTGTTCAGTGAAGACGAAAACAAAAACCTCTCTGTTCAACATTTGTGTTGTGTTCTTGAAATACTTTTATCAGGTGAGAATGTGTGAGGCCTTTTTTTTACCTCATTAAAAATAAGCCCAAACACAACAAATTGCCCTCAGTGAAAAGTGAGTGCATGATAAGAAATAAGAAACACACAGCTCTCCCTGAGCGTTCAGCACAGTTGACTTCTTTGGATGTCTCCGGTGTCTTTCACACTGTTTAGCATACTATTTATAGTCCATACCCTGTAGACGTACCCAGATGCAAACAGCATCCTCATGAGTGCTTTCTCGCACGTTTCTCTAAATCTGAGGGAAGTAATGAATGCTGTGGGTCTCAATATTTCACATCTTCAATTTCCCTTTATGTTCTTCAAAAGGTCTGTTGTTAACTTCGTGCTTACAATGGTCAATCTAAACAAAAAGGTTCTCGGTTAGTCCCATAGGCAAAAGGGATCTTTTGAACACCCGGGGTTTTTTTTTTTTTTTGCAAGTCTTCTGAGAGTCTCAGACTTTTTTTTCATGGGAAAAAGAGCCCAGTTATTTCAATCAATCAATCTGAATTTAGTTATTCAATCTTTAGACTAGTTTAATTTAGATTTGTATTCGATGGTCTTTCTAAAAGATCTATCAACTATCTGTATTTGTCGTCTCTATTGTCAGTGTCATCTTATTGGTGCTGTTTTTTGTAAAAAAAAAAGCGACAAAATGGTTTTGATAATTAACGATAATAAGAATTCCAACTAATAGGAAGTGAGGGATACAACGGATTTATTTTCATATTATTCAAATAAATATTATTTATATTAGATTTAGGTATATGATTATTTTTCCCACCATCTATGGTGTACCGAACTTATCAGACTATTATATCATGGCTGTCTGTTCTCATTGTTTTGAGTAAATTTCTAGTGCAGGGATTTACTGCTCTATTGATAGCTATGATCAGTGGACCATTGCCGTTTCTGCCGTCACTCAATCGACTTGCCCCAATCGCTGCACCCACCTCATCTCACTGCCTGAGGCTTGATTCGGTAGCCTAATAGTTACACTGCCTGATCTGCAAGGCTCATTTACTTGTGCACATTAAAGATGCACACAATTGTATACCACTTAAATAGCAGAGTTATAATGGCATAACAATAATAGCATTCTGTAGCAACACTGCACATTTAATCTAACTCTCTCTCGGCATTGTAAGCACCATGGTGGTGAGGATCTGTCAAAACAAGAGTGTAATCTCCTCACATATCTAACAACACAGATATAGGACCTTAATTATAGCCATAAGACGTGTATAATGTGCTTACTGTAGCTCTGGGCCGCATATTTCATGGAGTCTGGTGATATTTCAGTGCACAGCAGACTGTCTTGAATTGAAGCCGACATTCACATAGGTACGGTAAGCCTCGTCATTTAGGTGACACTCGGGAGACAGACACACTGCAGCTGCCTCAACCGAGTCCGACCTTGGATTGACTCCTAGTGATGAAGACTTACAGTTGATCCCCTGGATTTTAGCTACCCCCTGCAGACGCCACTGACTCGGACGGTTGTCGTGGTAATAAACACCGTAAACCGCAATCGTTTGCGTGTCAGCGCTTAATGCGCATCTCCTATATGAAAAGCATTGTAGGGGGCCCTTGGCTTTTGGGGGCCAAAGACGGTCGCCGACCTTTGCCTAATGGGTAAGTCCGCCCCTGGTTAAAGGGTTAGATCACCCAAAAATTAAAATTGGACTGCGTCATCTGCCGGAACGGCTTCAGTGTATGACAGTCAGCGGAAGTGAGAGAAAAGTGTTTATTACATTTAAAATATGGATATTTTTCTTTTAAAAAACACATGGATTCGCTACAGGGGGCCTTTATTCATCCCCCGGAGCCGTCTGCGGCACATTTTATTATGAATGCGCGAGCTTTATTTAACGACTTGTTCAACTGCAACACCCACTAACCGCAATGATAGAGCTTGGAATAGCCAGAACAATCTTTAATATAACTCCGACTGGATTCGTATGAAAGAAAAAAGTCATATACACCTAGAATGCCTCGAGGGTGAGTAAAACACAAGCTAATTTTCATTTTTGGGTGATCTAACCCTTTAAGTTTAGGTAATGGGTAGGATTAGGGGTGTAGAATATGGTCCTGCAGAATATGTGCATTATAAGCACTAATAAACAGCCAATAGGTTAATAATACACACAAAATGCTGGGTTGTTTTTTTAACCCAAATGCTGGGTTCAGTTTGTTGGGTCATTTTATTGGGTTATTTTTTATATTTTTACCCATGTGCTGGGTAGTTTTTCTGTAACTAAGCTGCTGGGTCATTTTTAATGCTGGGTTATTTTTTTCTACCCAACCGCTGGGTTGAGCTTGCCTCTGATGAAACAATGCAGCTGCTGAGTTACAGTCAGAGCACGGGCTTTTTGAGTCTACAGGAGAGCGGTTCTCAGCGCCGCCACCGCCAATTTAGTGCACTTCTTCAGAGAAAGGTTAAAGAAAGCATAAAGGTTGGTATATATTTTATTCAATTTATAAAGTCTTTACACTCTAAAAAATGCTGGGTGTTTCAACCCAATGTGGGTCAAATATGGACCAAACCAACGGTTGCGGTAAATTTTGGTTACATTTTTAAAATTAGCTTTTAACCCAACGTGGGTTAGTCCCATAATTTGACCCAACTGGGTTGAAAATCAACCCAGCATTTTAGAGTTGTACTGTGTGATAAATTTATTATTTTAAGAAACAAAAATACAGTACAACCGAGAGATATGTCAGTCAGCAAATGCGTCAGAGAGGTCGTTTCAAATGATGGAAAACACCTTTTGCCTTGCAGAACAACAATTTTTATTTAATTTAATTTAATTTAATTTGATGTTTAAATATGTTCTCTAATCTCAGTACTGTTTGTTTTTGGGCAGGTTATGGAGTCAGTCACGGCATCTTTCAGCTACGAGTGAAACGCGAGGCGGCGGTCTGAGGTTCGTAGCTCCCTCGGCGAACAGCAGCCCATCACCGGCTCAGCTTTCGGCGACACACCGGCTCTAGAATTAGCACTATTTCGGTGAAAAGTGATTACAGAGAACGGTTGAATACACTTAATTTAAAATGCTACTTTTAAATGTTACATTTTTATTTATAAAATGCTTCTTAAACAAGTTTAAATGTATGTAATATTGTAAACCTTGCTGTATTCACACAAATAATTTGTCTTATATTTTTTCCATGGGTGTTATTGCTTAATAATAAATGTTTATCTTTTGATTATTACTGTTGCCTCTAGTAATTCTGCTGAGTGTGATTTTTAATTTCCAGCCCATTTTAAACCAGCAATATAATCATTTTTAAACAAAAGTTGACTTAAATAAAACAACCCAGCATGTTGGATAAAAACATTTAACCCAACCAGCTGGGTCAAAATAACCCAGTATGTGTTCTGTCCAATATTTACCCAGCGCTGGGTTGCCAAATAACCCAGAAATAATTGCTTTTAACCCAGCATTTTTTAGAGTGTATGCATGCTAATAAGCATCTAGTTAATACTCAGCTAGTCCCTATACTAAAGTGTTACCCCACATTGTTAACTAAACCTTTCAAATATTCAACCTTTTGCCCTCTAAACAGCTTGAATTTGTCAAAGAGCTAAAAATATTACGAATTCTGGTCCATATCGGCATGATAGCATCACACAATACTGCTGCAAATCTGCCTGTCCACCACATCTAAAAAATGCTCTTATTGGATTGAGATCCAGTGACTGTAGAAGCCACTGAAGCACACTGAACACATTCATCTTCTTGGATCCAGCTAGGATGTGATGTTTGTCACATGGTGCATTATCCACCAGCCTGACCTGATAATAGAAGGCTGCATGGACCCACAGATTGGTTATTTACACCAGCGTCTCATCCCTATATATTTATGAGCCAGCAGGAATGAGATTCCATCAGACCAGGCCATGTTTATTTAAGTATATACCTATATTATATATATATTATATCAACCATTTCTTACATTCAGTACATGTATATAGAAAGTATGCATTTTTAACAATCGTTTTAGTGGGTTGATTGACAGGTGAGTAGGTTATCCTTCACTGTTGGTTGGAACACATCGGGTTGGATTAGAATTTACACTACAAATGCAAAAGTGGTCAAATGTATTTGATTGTTGTTTGAGTGATTGAATCACACTATTTGACCCTGTTTTCACCTGTATTTAGCTCTGTCCACTTGGGATCAGATCACCTAGAATGGATCATATTACCAGGTGTAAAAAAGGTGTTACTGTCATTATCCGTCAGCTTGAACAGGTCTGTCCATTCTCCTCTAACCTCTGGCATCAACAAGGCATTTTTCGCCCACAGAACTGCTGCTCACTGGATGTTTTCTTACACTGGTGTGTTGTGTAAATCCCAGGAGATCATCCGTTTCTGAAATATTTAAACCACACCATCTGAAACCTACAATTATTTCAGGGTCAAAGTTAGTTTTTGTCATATTTCTTTCATATACTCGTGTATCCAGTTTGGACAATATCATCTTAATTTGCTCTGACTAGTTTCTTCCCCATAACTGGCTGATTAGATATTTGGATTAACAAGCACTGAGAGTATATTTAAAGCATGATATTTACAGTATAAATAATAATTTTGTAATGAAACGGTTTATTGAACCTTTAGATAAAATATTACAAAGAAATCTAAAAAAGAGTTTTCATTTTTTTATATATTTGATATACCAGGCATTTATGGCTCATACAGTATAGTAAAATAAGGAAAATAAAATGTTCATCTTTGAGGAGAAAAATATATACCTCAAACTGAACATAAACATGCAATTTGGAGTAGTTGCTGATATTTATATATCCAAAAAATAAGATGCAATTCTGATAGCTTGTAGATCTTCATCTGAGTATAGCAGACTACTTACATAAAACGCATATAATCATCAGTTCTCACTCCATATCTCCCAGTAATATGTCTAAGATGATATTTAAATGCTTAGTTTTATGATCAAAGCTCTGGGCAAAAAATAAAATGCAATCCAATGATGATTGAGAGATTTACAAAAAAACGTTCCTTAACTGCCTGATGTATCATATTTGATACTCACATGTACGGATAATCAAGTAAACCAATATGTTTTAGTTTAGTTGCTTTAGTCCAGTAAGTGTTCATCTTGAAATTTTACAAAAAATATAAAAATTATTCTTATGTTTACTTTATAAAAAATAAAAATCAGAAAAAAATCTTGCAGCAAAAAGATATGACCTGAAGGGGAAAAATAAAAATAAAACCTATCAATCAGACAACAGAAAGAATATAGTAGATCCGAAAAATCTGCACTACATAAAAACTGCATTATATTAGAATATAATGGTTGCTTTTCTAAAATTAAACCTCTACAATGAAGTATATTGCCGACAAATGACCTTCGGGAGGGCGCAGTCTTCAAAATTAGGCACAAGTAGTGTAAAGGCAACTTGAGTGTCAGATGAAGCCTCCCTGCTTTGCTTAGCACTAGATAAGGAATTTCACCATAACAGTGTGAGAATGATTAGCAGATTATTCAATAAAGTGGGAATTGAGGGTAGTTTGTCAGTGGATTTATCTGAGAGATTTTGTACATTTCTGGATTTAAAAGCCTCAAATCAAGAAAAGACTCAAATGTGAGTATTATTAACATATAACAGTAACTAAAACAACTACTAAATGGGGAATCAACTGAATCAACAAGCAGTGCAGGACCAATATTATAAACAGAATTCTTCAAATAAAATTTAATTACAGGAAGTCAGCATGTCAAGGTATTCTTAAACATGGTTTGAGGTAAAAATTTAATTTGTATTTTCCTCTCCAGATATACAATTTTCAAAATAAATTTTAAAAATATATATTGTTTTTAAAATGTAACATTAACATGCCAGTAACTTGAATGTAGACTTCGTAAAAAAATATAAAGCAAAACATGAATGTACAAAAAAGTAAATGACTAGTATTTTCAAAGTCAACCAGCAGCAGCATCATTTAGTTGACATCTCTAGTATAAATATAAGCTACCAATAGATACTGTAATGTATAATAATCTCAATTATATTTTTTATCATTAAGCTGCTATGAGTTTTATAATATCGAAGCTTGTTTAATGACAGCATAGATTAATGGAAAGAGGTTCAGTAATTGATGTGTACGTTCCACGCGGTAGAGGTGACATCCTCCATAAGTAACACTGGGACACATCACAGAGGTAAAGGAGTTGGATTCCATTTAAACAGCCTTGAACATGACATGCAGGAAAATTCTGAACTTCTGAAGCATTTAGAAAGTCTTTACAGTCTGAATCACACAGTTGAAGGAGCTGTAAGGGTCAGGCACTGACCACTGGTGCAGAAAGTCCTTAACAGTCTGGAACACGCGGCTGAAGAAACCTTGGAGGGAAGGTCTTTTCACGAGGGTATAACCTTGTTGCAGGTGTTTCTGTTAATGTCTCCTACTGCTACTTTTACAGCTAGAAGCTCAGATTATGGATGTTTCTGTTATTGTCTACCCCTCTGGGAGAACAAAGTCTGTCTGAGATTGTACTTTTTTCTCTTCTTAATGAGCAGATTGTAATCTGGGCCCTTCTTTCTTCAGTGTCTTCACTTGCAAAGTAAGGTAGGTAGGTAGTTAAAAAAAACAGTTTGGCCTGTGGGGGGAAAAAATCTGGCTGCTCTTTATAAAAATCTAATCTAATGTTCAGAACGCTGTCCACTCCAGAAATTGAAGTTGAAAGAAGTTGATCGTTCTGCATAAAGCATACCACATGTGCTGATATAACTAGTCATAATTAGTTAAGTAATAGTTTGACTTTCCAAAGAGTGCAAACACTGTGGCACTTTGACTGCATTGTTCCGTTTGTTTGAGTGGTCCAAAATGTCCACTTCTGACATAATTGCTGACCGATAATTGCTTCATATTTTGTTAATATTCCTTGTTATTTCATGTTCTTTACCCTGACTAAACTTTCAAGAGTAAACAACACCATATTATCAACGCAGTGTACAGGGATTTGGCATAAATTCAAAACTAATTCATCAACTGAATGTTGAATTTATAGTCTCTGTATTGTCTCTGTATAGCAAACACTTTAATATTAAAATTTTGCTGTATTGGGAATACAACTGAATTGTCCTTAAAATGTTTAAACACACAAGAGACTAATCTGGTAAATATTCACATTTGCTACAGGATACGTATTTGGAAGTTTGCCAGTCTCCACATCCATTATTGTTCATAATGAAAGCCTACAAAGCACATCACACATTGGTCTAATGGATCTTTTAAAATGTAATACTGCATATATACTGTCCATTTTAAGCTTATTTTTATTAGTGCAGCTACAGTGGTAAAGAACATTAGGTCAGTTCTGATGAGAAAACTCACGGAATCATGACTAAATCATACCAGTTATGTATCTGCAATCACGTCTCGGTTATGCATGGTAACCCTCGTTCCCTGAAGGAACGAGACGTTCACTTCAGTCGTCACTACGGAGTAAAGTCGGTGACGACGATTGCGGATCCTACCAAAGCGCCATGGTGCTGCCGCTTCCAGTGCCCTGTGCGAGCCGCCTGCGCCCCTATCTGGTGTAGGCCGGGGACAAGTCGTTCCACTCACCATTTTTCAAAGCACTAAACCTTACTGAGTGAGATGGGATAACACTGGGAAAACCTACCCGCTCCACTTGGAACAGGGACGCTGCGGAAGCCCCATCCTTCCCAAAGGAGTTTTCGGAAGCAAATACACATATAGCATCCGTTTAGGTGTATATGGAGAATCTGGAGGTTATTAAAACCCTCTTGGACAGGCAGAAATCTGCCGGGGAACACGGGCTCTAAGGCTATACTGTGGATTATACACATACGAAACCCGCTTAGGTCTCAATATGGAACCCGGCCTTTCACGGTTCCCGTAGATTCATCGTGAAGGCCCGGCGCCGGATGTTCCGCCGCGTCCGCTGACGAGGGTGATGGAGGATCTCAACAGGGTCTAATGTACGGACTAGTGATGCGCGGATTTGAGCTAAAACGTCACCCGAATCCGCAGCTTCAAATAAATTATCCACCCGCCAACCGCCCGCACCTGTATTTTTGTCTGATTTAGATAACCGCACCCGACCCGCACCCGATCATCACATTAGGGTTCGTACGGTCATGAAAAACCTGGAAAAGTCATTGAACAGCAATTTCCAGGCCTAGAAAGTTTTGTAAAAATAAATAAACTCAAAATGTTTTTGAAAAGTCATGAAAATCTATTTCACAAGTCTCTGTATAATCAGATCCTGAATTTCGTTGCGGGATTGCGCATACATCGCATTACTCATTCCCGCAGCTTTCGACTTTAAAATGAGGGAAATTACGGCAAAACCTTTATTCAATATAGCGTGTAGGTTAGATGAGTAAATAAATCCACACAAACCATCAGATGAAAACAGCAGTGATTCAGCTGTACCGCGTCTTCTCTCTTTGACTTTCGCTTCACATCGACGCATCTAGAGCTGCTGCACGCTGCGATAGAAGACTTTAGCTCGCGTTTCGGGACAGTTGACAGAATTGTCAATTGCCTAATCGGTCATTGTTGCATCGTCACAAAAATGTATTATTTTCACGTCTTTTTAAGCCATTCGGTACTGGCGCTCTCCAGAGGCGCGTGCGCTCACAGTCACATCCAAAGCGCACGCTGCGAGTACCAAACTGAGAAAGTACTGTCAGGTTTGTCTTAAGTTAATGTAAACAGTTACAAAATAAAACGCATGAGTATCAGTATAGGATCCGTGAAATAGGTCATGTGACAGCAGCCTAATAAAAAGCCTGATGCCATCGTTTCTTAATGTTAATCAAACAACAAAAGAAAATCCCTTACTGCTCTTGACTGATGTTTTGTTGAATAAATTTTAATGTTAATTTACAGTTTATTCAATTTCTGTAGCCTATTTAAAACACGTTCATAATTTAGAAAAAGTATTTAATACTTAAAAATAATGATTTATTTTATCCACCCGCGACCCACCCGCAAATAATCAGAATGCATTTTTTTATTACCCGACCCACCCGATCCGCGGATTATCCGCAGCACCCGCGGATATAACCGCCATCCGCCCGAACACTGTATGGACACTTGGAGCCGTTTTTAGCAAGCCCAACACTAACCGGGGCTCCGGTGTCAATACCCGTTTGAGGTGAGACACAGGGGATACCGGCTCCACAAAGAATACCCCAAAAAACCCCATAACCCCCCCCAAAACCCCACACGGAGGCTATAGAATCTAGTGAATGTGTTGGGGATCGCCCAGCCCGCAGCTCTACAAATATATGTCAGCGAGGCACCACGAGCCAGCAACCAGGAGGATGAAACACTTCTAGTAGAGTGAGCTCACAAACTGAGCGGGCAGGGCACACCCTGTGCCTGATAAGCCAGGGTGATGGCATCCACAATCCAGTGGGCCATCTTCTGCTTAGAGACGGCATTCCCCTTCTCCCGGCCTCAGTAACAGGCGAAGAGCTGGTCTTGTCAAAGTCCTGAAGCTTTGTGTCCGGTCTACGTAGCATCTTAATGCTCCGACGGGACAGAGCAAAGCTTCGAGGGCTGGATCTGCCTCCTCCAGGTGCAGCGCTTGCAGGTTCACCACTTGGTTTTTGAAGGGTGTAGTGGGAACCTTGGGCACGTAGCCGAGCCGGGGCCTCAGGATTACCTGGGAGTCAGCCGGCCCAAACTATAGAAACGAATCGTCGACCAAAAATGCATGCAGGTCCCCTACCCTCTTGATGAAATCTTCTTCAATGAAAGAAACTTTAGCTCAACTGAATGCAAAGGCTCGAATGGGCCCTGCTGTAGTGATTTTAGCACTAGAGACAGGTCCCAAGAGGGTGTAGAGGGGGGCCGGGAAGGATTCAACCTCCTGGCCCCTCTAAGGAACCTGATGGACCACTCGACGAACAGGTTCCACTTCAAGGCGTAAACGTGTCTCAAAGACGGTGCTCTCGCCGAAGTGATGGTGTTCACTACCTCCTGGGGTAGGTCACCTAGAACCTCCGCGTCCCGTCCAGGGACCAGACCTGGAGTTTCCAAAGGTCTGGACCAAACGGTGCCCCGTCTCTGAGTCAGTAAATACTTCCTCAGAGGAATCCGCCAGGGAGGGGCTGTCGCGAGGAGCACTAGCTCGGGGAACCAGGTCCGAGTTGGCCAATACAGCGCCACAAGCAAGACCTGCTCCTCGTCCTCCCAGACCTTGCACAGTGTCTGTGCGAGAAGGCTCACTGGGGGAAACGCAGAACAACCGGCAGTGAGAGGTCTCTGGAGAAGCAAACGGGAACGCAGACCACCTTGTCGGTTGAGGTACGCAACGGTCTCTGTGTTGTCCGTCCGGACCAGCACATGCTTGCCTCGTAAGCGCCCTTTGAGACGGTTCAAGGCAAGGCACACCACTAACAACTCTAGGCAATTGATATTCCAGTGCAGATGTGGGCCCGTTTACAACCCCTGAGACTGCACGCCCGTGGGTAAGTGGCACCCCACCGGTGTTGGAGGCATCCTGTAGACCACGGCATGCTGGAGATCTGCTCTAGGGGCCACTGACCCAGAGACGAACGCAAGATCTGACCACGGGGTAAAGGTTTGGTGACAGGCCGGTGTGAATTGGACCCGGTGAGTGCCGCGGGACTCGGCCATAAAGCCAGTGCTGGAGCGGTATCATATGAACAGCCGAGCGGTGTAAGTGCTGCTGCGCTGCCCTATGCCCCAGGAGATCTGAAAACAGTTCGAGAATGGGGACCGCTGTCATGCCTGAAGTATTCACAAGCAGGCTCACCGACTGAGCACGTTCCTGTGTGAGGCATGCTGTCTGTTCGACCGAATCCATCTCCATACAGAGAAAAGAGATCCTCTGCAGAGGGGAGACTTTGCTCTTTTCCCAGTTGACCCGAAGGCCCAACAGGCTGAAGTGCCGGAGCACCAGGTCCCTGTCCTCGCACAACTGATCCTGAGACTGTGCTAGTTTAAGCCAATCATCTAGATAGTTGAGGACGCGAACACCCTGCTCTCTGAGGGGAACAAACAAAGAGCCTCCGTAACTTTCGTAAAGGTACGGGGCGACAGGGACAGCCGAAGGGCAGGAACTTGTACTGGTATGCCCGCCCCTCGAACGCAAACCGCAGAAATGGTCTGTGGCACGGAAGGAGCGACACATGCAAAGTACGCGTCCCTTCAGGTCGATCGCTGCAAACCAATCTCGGTAAGGGCTGTAAAACCCCGACCTCATATCAGCTGGAGGGACCGGCTCTATCGCCTCCTTCACCAGTAGTACTGTGATCTCTGCCCGCAGAACAGGGGCATCGGCCGTCCTCACTGTAGTGAAACGGATACCGCTGAACTTGGGGGGGACGCCGGGCGAACTGAATCGCATAGCCGAGGCTGATGGTCCACAGAAGCCAACAAGACGGGTTGGGTAGCGCTAGCCATGCACCCAGACACCGTGCAAGCAGGACCAGCAGAACCACCGCCGTACCCACAGTTTTTGAGGAAGCGGAGGTGGAACAAGGAACAAGCTGGGTGGCTTGTACACCGCACCAGAAAGCACGGGTGAAACGGCTCCTTATAAGACGATCCGTCGTCTTATAAAGCGCACCGTGTAGCTCTTTTAGGAAAGACAACTATTAGGAAATGCTCTTTTAGTGCTGAGGTGCACAGGGGAGATGGCCGCTTGCAACACGACAGGGGTAGTGCAGCCTGAAGTGCGCAACCCACTCAACACTGGAACGACCACTGCTGAAGCGCTGTCTCGCCAACACAAGAAGCTTCTGAGAGCGTGCTAAACACGTAGTTCTCGAACAGACACAGTTGAGCAGAACAACGTTGTCGCTCGGCTCCGAAGCGAAAAGCTGGTATGTATTGCACCTGCTGCCTTATTATACTCACGCTGTGATCAGCGGCAGCTGGATGCAATAATTGCATGCCAATGTGCATTGGCTCGTTTAGTTTACACTCGAAGTAGATTGGTCTATCGAAGCAATATCCCAATTCGTCGGTCACCATCGTGACTCGGAGTGACCGACTGAAAGGGAACTAGTAATACCTATTTCAATTTAATGGAAACAATTTTGTTAATTGTGGCTCCTCTGAAGGTAATTCTCCTAAAGGTAACCTATAGGAAGAAATCACGCTCAGTTGTTGTTTCCTTTGAAGGGTGACAAAAATATATCTGAAATTAAAAAAGCAAAAATGTTAAATGCTCTTTCTCAGCTGTTGTTTCCACTGAAAACTGAGAAAAATATAATCACAATCTTAAGTACAAGCTGAAATTAAAAAGCAAGAACTATTTTCTTTTTTGTAAGTCTTTTTTTCTTATCAAATTTGAAAAATGTCTCTGTTTTTTAGCTCATATACACATCTAAAATATCCCAGTAACTAGGTCCATATCAAAGTTTTCAAATGTCTAGAGACTACACTGATGCGCTGTATGTGTGTGGATTAGTAAAAAAAAAACTGGCTCATAAGTCACTCGCTCGGTCGTCAGACTAAACTGGTTGTACCGTATGCTTCTGATTCAATAAAAAGAACCGGCTCATAAAACCACTGGTCACACAATATATTTTGCATTGTTTACTAGATTCAGTCACGATGTTGTAGTTCTGTTGAATAAGTAGTGAAGGAAACTGTCAATGTATTTACGGAATGCATTTCGAATTCTGACACGAAAGAGAAGAAATTGTTGAATAAAGTTCTTTTTTTTCTTTCCGCACAACAAAGTATTCTCGTAGCTTCATAAAATTACAGTTGAATCACTGATATCACATGGACTATTTTAACGATGTCCTTACTACCTTTCTTGTCTTTGAACGTGTCAGTTGCGTTGCTGTCTATGCAGGGTCAGAAAGCTCTCAAATTTCATCAAAAACATCTCAATATCTGTTCTGAAGATGAACGAAGGTCTTACTGGTTTGGAACCAATTAATTAATGACAGAATTTTAATTTTTTTTGGTGAACTATCCCTTTAAGAACTGGTTTAAGGTTCCCAACAATATATACACAGGTATGTCTGTTTAATGTCATTTAGGACAGTATAAAATTGATCTTAAAACTTTACTTTCACAGAGCTGGTGTTCAAAATACTTCTAGGTCCATCAGCCTTTTTGGGCACAATGAAATTGCTCTTTTTCAGCATCCTGTCAGTAATAGATTCTACAAACACATTCATAAATCCCCCTAAAGCTTAGTAGAGAACAGGAGGTAACAGAGGTAAATGCTTATACATATGTAAAAGGTCATTTTTGATCAGCCCATAATATTTAGGGTGTCAGTAATGGAATGGTGGGATAAATTTGAACAGAAACACAAACAGAGGTGACGTGCAATGTGTGTTATTTCATTCATCTGGGAGACTGCTGTGCTGTGGCATGTAAATGAAGTTGGTTTAAGACATTCCAGAGTCACAACACACCAAAGCCCTGCTGTGGTATTATCCATGACTGTGCCCAGAGATAGATGACTCACATGGTCTTTTAATATTTATCATTCAGAGACAGAACAACATTTCAGGTGCACTTAGTGGAGGACAGGGCTAAATTGGAGGGAGCCCAAACGTTGTAAAAACTCTGAATGCTTACAGGAAGAGCGCCCTGTGGCGACATGAGTGGGCAAAACTAAAAACATGAATAAAAACGAATTGTGCAGCTCATATTTCTTTGTAGAAATATTTCCAGATATTGCCAGATATAAGTGGGCTTTCCAGAAAAGAAAGTCTTTTAAAATGAACAAGCAAACAATAAGCAGTTTATCTTAAGTGATTCTATTTAATGGTCCAAATGCATTCTTCAAGAGTCATTACTGAATGAAGTCATTATCTTGCAAAAAGTAGTATTTGTTACATAAACCATAAATTTAATAACACAAAATTAGTTCAGATTCGGTCAAGCCTTAGACTTAGTATTACAATGGCTGATGGTTATAAAAAGCAATAATAGCCTAGCACTCTCTATATGGTTAGACTATAATGTGGGGAAATGCAATTAGGATCAATAATTACTATAGTCAGAAGTTCTGACTTCACATTTACTGGCATACTGCATTATGCCATGTAGATTTTACTCATACTGATTTACAGTACGCCCGGGATTTTCAAACCAGAGTCCGGGATGCCTAAGGGGCCATAAGAGGCTTTCAAAGGGGTCTATGAAGAGTTTTAGCTACAAAATAAAAAAATGTTTAACTCTAACAATATGTATTGTTCTAACAATCTAACATTACTCTAGTGTGTGGGGAAAATAAGATACATTAAAAAGAAAGGATTTTCCAGATAATATTTTGGATGATTTACTTTGGTTTTAGTATAACATCAACTTCAGTTATGTCTTTATATCACTCTTTTACAGTATCACAGTATTAGTGCTGCACTGAAAAAAAAATGATTAATTGAATTTACAATTTTTTTTAAGGCAAGTATTTTTTTTCAAATGTAGCTAAAATAAATTGTTTGCAAACCACTTTCCCCCTCTAGGAAACAATCCCACCTAACATTAAAGTTTATAAATATACTTTTATATTGCAATAATTTCACATTCAATATTCAAATTGATGTAGAAACAACAAAGACAGTACAATTTTAGTATTTGTTTAATGGCATCGTTTTATGACTGAAGGCCAAAACTACCGCAGTCGACCTGTGTGCTAGGAAATTGTAAGTTTAATGTTGACTATACTAACATTACAGTATAATTGAGAGCTATCAATTTGAACATTTATTAGACTTTAAAAAATAACAACTTCTAATTTCACCCTTAAATGCATACCTCGGGTCTTTAGCGACCCGGGACATCATTCTCTACCCTCTCCCTCCTTCATTTTTTTAAGTTAGACATCAACTTTCTTAGCATTCCTCAATCTATTCATTATAAACAATATAACAATAAAAAATAGTAAAATATAAAAGAATGACAGTTTTCTGATTATTTTTTTGTAAAAAGTGTATAGGGTCACTACACACCCGAGGTATGTAAATGTGTAAGTATTTTTTCCTGCGCGACTATATTTACATATCTGATTACTCAAATTGTGCAATGCATCACTGTTTGATACACAATGATGACATGATGTTTCACTCATAATTACCGCAGGCATAAAACAAACGAATATCATCAGCAAAAATGGAACTGGTTTGAATGGCTTTACTGCAGAGCAATTAGGCTACTATACGCAATTAAATATAAATGTCACTGCCATTTGATGCTGGATGTGGTGAATAAGCTGCCAGTGATCAAAATATTGAATATGAAGTCATTGAAAACGATAGTTTTAAGAATATGGTTGAGATCGTGAATGTGAGGCAGATGCTGAATGTACTGTGGAAGTGTGCTCTGACGATCTGCTCGAATTGAACCCTTTTAAGTTTCAAAAGCAGGGCTCTACACTTACTTTTCTTTTTAGGAGCGCTTGTGCTCCTAATTTTAAAAAAAATTAAGAGCATGGTCAATTTTAGGAGCACCTTCTAATCAGTAATCCAAATTCTGATAAAATATTAACCTTCCCATTGCGAGGTGATATTTGACTCCTTAAAGTGATTTACAGGGAATTTTGTTTTTACCATTGTAATGGCATTTTTCTAACTTTATTAAAAGTATGTCATCTTTTGTCAAATTCAAAAATATATATTTATAAGCTTTTTAACATTTCTAATTAAAACAACAGAATAAAAACAAGTAGAATAAGAAATATAAGTTACCAATCAAATTAAATCAGTATTTAAGAAATAAATTTGTTCTACAGAGATGGCACAGAACACACAAGTGGCTTGTAGGTTTTATTTTCAGACGTTTAATGAGGCTCAGAGGTTGCATGAGTGCAACTAAATTAATTTTGAGGTTAATGTTTTATAATATAGAAATATTAAATTTAAATAACAGAAAAGATACTTTAAAATTAAAGTAAAACTGCCAGTAGGTGGTGGCAAGTCACTGATTTTATCAATGAATCATTCATTCAATTGATTTGTTCTAACGGCTGATTCATTCAGGAACGAAGTACGTGACTGTCCTTATGAATTTGGTATTTGAATCATTGACTCACTAGATTCGTTTAAAAAAAAAAAGTTCATTCATAAACGAGACACAATGGAGAATGCGCAGGGCCCCGGACCAGCTGTTTCTTTTTTGAACTATTCTTCATTGACAAATAGAGCAAAATAAGGCAATCTGTGTTGCTTGTCGAGGATCTATAGTTCCTTAATATTAACTTCTTGTTTATTGAATTGTATTGTATTAAATCGGTATCAAATTTACAAATTCCCTTAAAAATCATTAAAAGCTGTCGCTCATCTTAGTTCATCTCGATCTCACAAAACTCCATTATAATCAACAAAGCTCCTTACACTGCACATGAACCTCTTATTTACACTGTCTACACTTTGTTATAATGAGAGGATTCTCAAGCCTGCAGAACACGTAGGCCGAAGTCTGCGATGTAGAAACATTTGAAGCTCCCTCAGCGCAATCACAAGTATGATGATGATCGGGTCAGTTGCAGTACTGGTGCTCCTAAATATTTTTTCATAATCGCACGCAGCGACATTATTTATTATAAACCCATTATAATAAATGTCATATTTACCTGTGCCCTTCAGCAAGTAGGAAATACACAGAAATTGAATAAAACATAAAGACTGAATTCTACATTAACCTACATGAAGCCGTGAGCATACAAATTTATTGTATTTCCCCTTTATTCTTTGTTCTTTGATTAACAGACTTCCATCACTTGTCAGTATTTCTCTGGCTGCGGTTACGGTTTAAGAGCTGCCGCTGGCGGTGTCCCCATGACACGGACCTGACAAGGCTTTTTGAGTTTCATCAGCGCTTCATATGACGCTGGCCGTATTTCTGCTGCAACTTGCACAGAGCACCCGCTACGAGCACAGTATAACGGCTGACAGGACAGGAAAATTTGTTTTTACAGATGTATGATACGACAACATCACATCTCACTGCTGTTCTGCTGAAGCTCCTTGTCACCAGTACCGTTTGCACGCTCGTTTGACTAGCACCTGGTGCTGAGGCGAAGTGGAGTGCGCGTCTGAAAAGATGTGCTTGTAAAGACATTCTGCGTCTAAATAAACGTAATCCTTGTCAAGAAAAAGGACACATAAGCAGCAGCTCCTCCTCTGCGTTAAATATTTTGAACGGCGTTAAATTAGACACATTAATCGCCTGTGTTAACACGCTAATTTTAACAGCATTACACAGAATATAAATTATCTTTCTACATATTTATATGTAGCTGCGTTTACTGCATATTTTAATAAGGTGGTCCCTCACAAGGGCAATTCCATGGCATCAAAGAAAAAAAAAATTAATTAAAAATGTGAGGCTAAATCTTCTTTCTGACCCACTTAGTAATATAAACCATTCCAAATTATTTAAAAAGCGATTCCATTTTTGATTCCTCAATCTACTAAACAGGAAACACATATGCAAATTTATGGTGTAATGTCACAAACAAAGGATTTCGAATGAAAAACTCCAAAATTCCAAATCCATATTCAAAAGTCAGTCACAAGAGAACAAAGCCATTTTTGAAACCCAGACACATAAAACTAACAGGTAAGCACAGAATCAGCAGCAAGATTAATATATACAGAATGCTAGCATGTGCAGGTATTGCAAGAAACAAAAAGTAGAAATAGTGTGCAACAAAGAGCGAAGTCAAAATAAGTGAAGATAAAGAACAGAAAAGCTAAAAGGCCCTTATTAGTGAAGAGAGTCTGAGTAACAAGCCGGCACAAGCTGTAGGTCTTGTGGCCCATAACATGCACACTTGTTCACCCCAGCCGCCATCATACTACAGCCTGTGTTTGCAAATTTCAGACATCCCACATGAAGTAATTAAACTACGTAATGGATGATGACAGTTTTCACTGAGTATTTTTCCAGCACTGATAGCACTAATGATGATTTATGATGTTGGACCTTTAATGAACATGACATAATTTATTATTACCAAAAAGCTGCAAGCTAGCAGTTACAGATTGTGAGACTCAATTCATAGCGTAGTTTAAACACATTAATTTTTGTTTTCTTTTAGCAAAATATGTATGAATTGCACGCAAATGATTACGTTTCTGTCTGCCGAGCACACAATGACTTCATTTTTTCATCTACTCAACGCCATTGTGGTTTTATCTAAATCATTGAAAAGTCAAAATTTTCTTAAACATCCTTTCATCTGAAATCATGCTAAATGTTAAATAATGTTTTCTTTAGAACAGATTCCTAATAATTAGCAATATATTAGTGCTGGTTAAAAGCGTAGAAGCTTTGCTCTTTGAGCCCCAATATCCTGCAGAATCACCACATCCCAGAAGAATCTAAAGATTCCCCCTCCCAAAACATGCTGTGGTCGTAAAATTAATCAACAACGACGCCTCCTTGTCTGGAGAACACTCTGCGTTATCTTCTCAAGAGATACATAAAGCAGTGATAGACCTAACTCATTCAACAGGAGAAAGAATTCCCTCCGTCTGGAATGACTTAAACCACCAAAGGGGTGATTGTCACCCATGATCGCTTTGCATAAATCCATGTAAAGACAGAGGAAAAGTGTAATTTACGGGACTCAAGTAACAGATGGCCCGTGGTACCCCATGACCATTTACGCATAAACTGATAATCGAATAAACAAAAAAAGATAGATTTACATCCTCACTCTGGGATCTCTACAGCGTGACACTTTCTTGATCTCAGGACAAGTGCCCCCTCCTTCTCTACACATTCCCAAAATGCAGTCTTTATCTCCAACAAAACTCGATGATGATTTTTAAAAGTCAATCAGTTATTACCGTTGCTACTAGAGCAAATATATGCAAAAATAATGTGTTTTATGTCTTTTATATGCTTGATGTGTTTATTGTAACCTATGAAGTAATCAATGTTTTATAACCCCTAATAAGTAGATAAAGTTATTAATGTGTATGCAAGATACTTGATGTTTGATGTGGCCCCGCCCTGCAGCAATATTTGATTGGAACACAGCCACAAGGGATGGACCAAATCGGCTCGCTTAAAACCACAGTGACTGAAGTAATTTGTTGCTTGAACTGCTGGAACCGCCCGAACAGCTCAAACCGCTGAAATGCTTACTCCAACACACGACTAGTGTTCTTGTCATCCAGAACTCTCAAACACTCCATTGAAGCTTCGTGACCCTGCAGAAATCTTCAAAGTCTTGCAAACTCAGACTCTCTCAGAAGAACTTCGAGGCTCCTACATAACCAGGCAACAACTCCATTCATCGTCGAGTGACTCCCAAGACGTCATCCAAAGAACGATCGCCAACCAATCAGAAGTGCCGTGATTCCCTGAGACAAGCCAACGAGGAAAATCTTTGGATTCGATTCCCTTTGAACTTGACTAATTTCCTTACAAAACAATAACTAATTTAATTGCCCATTTTTCTGTAATTAATTGCACCCTAAATTTAAATGCATAATCAAACATATTTTCACATTGACTCTACAAATGCCTGTTTAATGTAGAAACAACATAAATACAGTATATTTTAAATACTTGTTTAATGGTATATTTTTACTAAGTACTATGAATGAAGGCAAGCATCACCATGCTGAAATTGATGTCTCAGTTACTGGATTTAAATATATTATAGATATTATACTATATATACTTAATATAAGTTATATATATATATATATATAATCTAGCCATTCAACATTACAATAAAATGTTGTACATTTTGTGCCATAATGTTTAACAAACACACAGAAACACCAATATATATATATATATATTATAACAACTTTTAGTGAACTTAAAACAATCTTCACATAAACTCATTATAATAAATGTCACATTTAGCTGTGCCTTTAATATAGCGTGTTATATGGTGACGTTGAAGCGCTGTTTCCTCCGGGTCCAAGCCTCAACTCGTTTCACTTCAAATACTATCTCAACAGCCGTTTATGAGCACTGTTTATTCATATCAAACATTTAAGCTAAACATTTTCAAACTTACGGTCTACACTACATTCTCCATGCTCACAGCATCCCAAACACAAATAATTTTAATATTTATTTATTTATATTTATATTTACATTGTCTGGCTATCTGGGATTTTGGTATGGAGTTAAAGGTTAGGATTATAATTTTGTGGTAGCATTATATCACATTGTGAGTTTATATTAGCACCTTTTGTTGTTTTCTCGTGGTATCTGATAGAGCGTTTGGACGCGGAAGCGGTGACGCGTGACATCAAACTTAACAAGCGGATAGTGTGTTGTACTGTACATAGTGTGTATGTCACGTGTATGTTCTGTGTTTCTGTTCCCCCTGCCTTGTTCTAGTTTTCCTTTGTTGCCTGATTAGTTAATTAGTATCCACCTGTGTTCATTAATCATTAATCATCTTATCCATTGTTTGGTTTAATATAAATGGCTCTGCCTTTCCTCAGTTTCTTTGTCCTGTCTCCGTCGTGTTAAGAGGTTGTTTTCTCTCATTTCTCCTACATGAATTTATTAAAGACTCTGTTAATTTGACTACCAGCCTCCGTCCCGTCGTGCTCCTTCACCTGGCAACCCCTGACAGTGTATACTGTTATGTAGTTAAATATTGATGTTTCTGTCTCTGTCATTATCATCTCTCTCTGCTTAAATAAGAGCTATCAGTTTATTTCTCCCCACCAAGTTTATTTTGTGCACTACTTTTCACAATAAATAATAAAATTACTAGTTATCAATATTTTTACTTTATGTAAGGATTGATTATCTCGATACAACATCAGCATTGTATCCATTCAATGGGTGGAGCGGAGTTTGCAGATATCTCTCATCTTTGTCTGAATGATGTTACAATTTCAGGAAATTTACACTTTTTTTCTTTGTTTTATTTATTAGATTGTTTATCCCCTTAGCATTATTAATTTAGTTATGCTCAGAAGCGCAACACACTACCTAAATGTGGCCTGTATTCTCTTTAAAACATCCTCTGTGCTATGCGTTCATATATATTCATCACTATTCTTCTGGGGGGTTTTTTTACTGCAGAATTTGCTCCAAAATTGCTATAAATATTTGAAAAACAAAACTGAAGCCTGTGTTCCACAGAAGAAATAAAAACAACGACAGTTGTTTAATGAACTATTCCGTTAATAGTAACATCTCATGCAATGAGAATGCATAGCGTGAACTGATTCCCACAAAGAAAGAGCAGAACACTTTGAACATTCTCTTGTCACCTGTAGCAGAATAACAATACTGAGGCCGTAAAATGCACCATGGTAACTGTCCACGGGTAAAGTGTATGCATGCAGGTGATTCGCATCACCCACAATGACACTAAAATACACTGAGGTGACCTTTAGCAGATGTCAAACTAATGCTGGAAACTTACAATGTGGCAATCCATTATGTCCTCAACTACAATGTTTAGAGCATGGAAAGAGACGTGGGGTCGAGACAGTCACAATTCCTAGGTATGGATTTAACAGTTCCAAGGCCACGACAGTAGAGGAGTTAATGGTCGTATATGTTAATCGGGGGTGTGAAGGTAATTTCCCTGTCAGAGAAATCAGAGAGCAATAATGGCTGAAGGGTGTGGATGTTTTTCCACCCACTGTGCTAGGCAGCTGTCTGAGAGTTACACAGAAATATAGTGTCATAAAAAAGCCTTTTATGAGAGTTTCTCGCAAAGGTAGGCTAAGTGCAGGCAGAGCTATAAGTGATCCTTCTACAACATCTGAAATTTTGACCAAAAGAAAGGCTAATCTACAATATACTGTATTTAAAGACAAAGTTTTAGGTTTTAGAAAGGCAGAGGTGGTTCTAGACTAGATCATGACTAGTCTAGACAGTGGGGTTAGTCCACAAACTCTAAACTTGTCATATGGTTATTCAAAAATGGAGGTTTTTAAACTGGGGTTCTGAGTCGCAAAAGGTATTAGTAATGTCTCTTCCCCTTTTTTAATCAAAATTAATCAAATATATTATTTATGCTTCAATTTTGTTTCTAAAGACTGGTCAGAAAAATCAAGATTTATATACACACTACTTACGCCACCGTTACAAAATTTAGAGTATCATGTATGTTCTTTAAGGCTGAATTTATTTTATAAAATTACAGTAATATTGTGAAATGTTATCATTTAAAATAACTGTTTTCTATTGTAATGTATTTTAAAATGTAATTTATTCCCATGATAGAAATGCAGAATTTACTCCAATATGCTGATTCGGTACTCAATCATTTTCCCAAATTTAAAAAACAGTTTTTCTGCTTAATGTTTTTTATTTGTTGGTAGGTTTTTTTTGGAAATCACATTTTACATTACATATTATATTACATATTTTTGCATTATATATAATTCTACATACAAACTTTTTTTTTCAGAATTCTTTGATGAAAAATATGTATTTTTATATAAATGTAGAAAAAGGACCTTCGCAAGGTGGTCATCATGTCAAGTTTTTGAGGGTCTTGTACCTCAAAGTTTGAAATATAATGATATATATATTTGTATATATTTGTAATACACTGATTATTACACAATAATAACAGGAAGTCATGGCCTAATGGTTAGAGATTCGAACTCGTAACCCAAAGGTTGCGGGTTTGAGTCTCGTACCGGTAGGGATTGTAGGTGGGGGAGTGAATGATCAGTGCTCTCTCCCACCTTCAATACCACGACTGAGGTGCCTTTGAGCAAGGCACCGAACCCCCAACTGCTCCCCGGGTGCCGCAGCATAAATGACTGGGTGTGTGTTTACGGTGTGTGTGTTCACTGCTGTGTGTGCACACTCTGGATGGGATAAATGCAGAGCACTAATTCAGAGCTGGGTCACCTACATACAGGCACAGTCACCATCAGCTTAACCAGTTATCTATCAACTAAAAAGAGTTTGATAATATCAGTAGCATTGTGCCATACAAAATGTAGAGACCTTAAAATATATATATATTTTTTTAAAACAGACCTTGAATTTGAGAGTGCTGAAGTAGATGGACCACTGAAGTCAAACTTGTTGACATGCTAACCACTGCCCCTGCAGAAAAGTGAAATAAATAGCTGATTCTATCTAAAAGTTGCTGTGAGGAAAAATAACTAGAGCCAGTACGTGACAGGATGAGATCTAGTCATATGGGTTTTAGCTCCAAGAGTAACAACACCATCATATGCATAATTAGGCCACGAGACTATTTTAGGCTAAAACAAAGCTGCCCTTTATTTAATCAGAATCTCACTGTGGAGCATAATGTTCTTCCAAATGAAATATTGCCAAGACCAGCTCATAAAGAGCAAGTGTTTGCTCTGCCATACTGAGACGCATGGGCGCGCTCACTCATTCCCGACGAAGGAATCTGCCACATAGACTAGGAACTAGAAGAAACGAATGTCGGGCCACCCGGTTTCCTACTCGGGGAGTTTCCCGACGCTAGTCGCTATATCTATAAATGCTGTCGCAACAGGGATTTTTCCTCGAGCCGGTCTGCCCCTTCACTGCTTGGGCCCACCTTGTTTTCTGTTTTCTCCCGCTCCACCCACCCGTCCTGCTCTCTTGTGCTGTGCTTCCTGGTGCCAAGAGGCCCTTGTTCTTTTTTATTTGTCCCTTCTCGTGTGTATCCAAATCCTTTTATGCTCCTCATCGAGTCTCAACCTTTCTTTCTGGTAGCCTTGTGTTTTATATCCCTCTTGTTTTGCACGTGTCTTCCCTCCAGTTGTCCATTTCAACATTCTTCCAAGGTTTCATTTTTAATCTTTATCGTAGTGTTGGTTGTCATGTGTGACATTGTGGTAATACTTAACGTGCCTCAACCGTTGTATGCACTGTTGTCGTCCCTGTGCATATTCCAGCTACTGTCGTGTCATGTTAGCGAGTTGATGTCTTATTAAGCTATTTATGGACACTTAATGTGTCAGATGTGGTACGCCGGGAAAAATAAATGTCCAAATCTTGTGTCAAACACCACCTAAGAAAGCTTCTATATCGTTGTTTATAATACGAATAGCGCATGCTCTCCCTGTTGTGCATGTAGGTTTGCAACAGGGTCCCCTGACACCTACTCTTGGGCACTGTTAGCGCAACTGCACCGCGTTTCACATGCCACGCGGCAGCTTCTATGTACAGTATTGATCTTGTATTGCTCTTGGGAATGCTGGCTTCCCCTCGAGTTTATTTCCCGCAATGGGTCGGATTAGTCACGGAAGTCCTGCCCGGGCTTCGTCGATGTGGTTATAGGTGGTTGTCAAAGACCGGGTACCTGTTCACCATTCGTCCCCCCCTAGTTGTTATACTGACAGATGCTGCCATGTTGTGCCAGCTTTGTATTACTTGTCTCCCCACCACCGTATTTTTTTTTATTTTTGTAGTCCCACACATCACTATTTTTTTATGGTCGTTGTCAATCTGGCAACCCATCCTACATTTGTCTCACAACCTCAGTAACATACCTGAAACATCATCCACAACGACTACTTATTTATTCTCACGCTTGTCATAACACACGCCACCCCCTTTATCCTCCGTCCCCACATCCACCCTAGTTGCGACTGTCACACACTTGGTCCCTTCTTGGACTGTCTCAACGACCCTCGCCTTGTTTCTTTCCGCTCCGTGTTACGATTCTTAGTACCTATCTTTACCTTTTACACCACACCCAATAGTTGATCTTTTTCATTCAGTGGTGGCCCTCACCTGGGTTCCTATGGACCCCCTCTCTAGCCCATAATTAGAATTTTTTGTTCATGTGAAGCGGGGTTACACTGATGCAAAACTGAGAGACCAAAAGTATTGCATATAGTGAAAACAGGTGGAGACGCACTCACCCGGCATTCACATGATCAATTTTAGAAAATAAGCTAAGTGGGGTTACCTCTGGTTCAGCCCCCCACTTTTATTTTTTCTTTGGACCCTCTATTTCCATCTTTTTTTTATCTGGGAAGTGGAAGATGAGGAGTGTTATTTATATATCCCCGTCCCCCTCCCCTGTTTGTCCCGTTTGCCATTTTACGAAGAAAAGGAGTAGGGAAGTCAAGGAAGAAAGGGAAGGGGGGGGAGACACATCGGGGTTGTGATGCATGTTCCCCCCCCTTTTTTTTTTTCCCGTTGTTTTTTTCTTCTTAGGATACAGCTGGCAGGCTTTTGTACTTCGTGCGCTTTTAACCGTGTATTGAACAGTGTTAGTTATACATCAGTGTTTATCTTGCCTTTAGCTTTTCCCGCCGTTGGTCGCGTCTGCTGATTAGCATGACTTTGAGATGTGCTGAAGGCCCCCCCGGTAGTATGATTTTCGTGCCCGTTTTTTCTGCTCCACAGATAAGATTCCGTGGTTCCGCTGTTAGCTTTTTTTTTTTCATTGAGTAGTCCCTTTCTCATTCTGGGTCGGACTGTTGCGTACTTCTCTCTTTATAAATGGGTATACGTGCGTTTCTTTGTCAATTTTGTTTTGTTTTTTTTTTTGTTTTTTTTGACGCTGCGTGGGTTGTTGTTTTTTCAACATTCCTCTTTAGGTAGCGTCGGTATACAGACAGTGGATTTGCTCTATGGTATACGTTATTGATCACAGCCCCCCCTTTTTTGGGACTCGTTTATTTTTTTTCCCTTCCCCCCTTTTTTTTTTTTTTTGCCGGTTGTCCAATGCAAATGAACTCCAGTATGAATCGTGTGTAGGATGGGCAGAAAGAAAATCGCACTTGCATATCATTGCTCTTTTGTTGATTTTGATTGCTTCCGTTGTCCTCATTTGTAAGTCGCTTTGGATAAAAGCGTCTGCTAAATGCGTAACGGTAATTGTGCCCTGCACTAGGAAAAAGCATCACAACACTGTTTTTACCTGCGTTATGTGCCCACCCCTTTTTACGGATGTAGCCTTTTTTCGTGTATGATTTGCCAACTTATATAACACAATAATTATGACTGAAGAACGGCCAAAAGTCAATGTCACATGGTTCACGCACACAACATGTCTTATATATAGACCCCCTCCGACCCCATTTTACGCCTGTGTTACCCAATTGGAAATGGACCTTCAAACCTTACATTTCCAGAAGAAATTCAAAGATTAGTGAAGGTAAAATATGTTGTCTATGTCTGTTTACTTGAAGTGAAAGTAATCCATGCAAAGTATTTGCATGAAAATGCTCCTCTAATGAAAAATTAACTACCGACACACTGTGCATGAACATAAATCATGTATATTGACGTATATTGTTGAATTTAAATAACTCATTGTTAGTGTTCGGTGATGGAAGATCATAACTAACAAAGAAATACCAAGTGAACTGCTGGAGACTATGCAAAACTGGCAAGTACTCAGACATCATTTTATGGTCTAAAGCTCCATTCTAAATTACAGCAAATATTTTTACACTAAGTCTGCACAGTTACTTCAGCTTCATACAATGGATTTCCAGAGACATGCACATTAAATCAGTTATGGGTTTATATTTTTCCCCCAGGTCAGCAAACCCTTCACCCTTACAGTCTGATGAAAATGACCATCTATCAAAACGGATATGAGAGAGAGAGAGAGAGGGAGTGCGCCGGAGAGGCGGGAGAGCGCGAGAAAGAAAGAAAGAATAGGATCAGATTTATGAGATGGACCCCGTTAGTTGTCCCCAGCCACTTGCAAGAGAATTAAGAAACGGAAAAAAGAAAAAGAAAGGATAAATAAAGAAAGAAAGAAAGAAAGATAATATTAATGGTCACAAACAAGTCTGTCACTGTCTGCCTGTTTCACTAGCAGGACAAACAATATTATCAGGTATATATATCTTATATATTATATATATATCTATTATATATATATTACATTCCACAACATGGTTTCACTACAACTAACCAAAGAAATGTTCCACACCAGCAGGACATCTCCTCTAGTGTAGAATGGACTAGGAAATGAGAGCTCCATCAGAGACATACCGTAGTAATGTGACAAAATTCGAATCAGAACTCCAAATGTTTAAAATGTCGCTTCATGGTCGCAACAAAATATGACAATAGAATGACAAATGACACATGGAAACAATCTAAAATCTAAACGTGCAATTTCATAAGATCATACATTTTTTGAAGTGCACCAGCCAAATCCAATTTTTTTTTTTTTCATTTATGTGAGGGGAAGGATTTTGTGCATTGACCAACAGAAAGCGTTGGGGTGAAAAAGAGGATTGTGAGCTGTGCTTCTATCGCATTACACTCTTAAAAATAAAGGTGCTTCACGGTGCCATAGAAGAACCTTTTGTCTAAATGGTTCCATAACGAACCTTTAACATCTGAAGAACCTTTACGTTTCACAAAAGGTGCGTTGTTACTGGGGAGGATAAGAAGGTTCAACTCAGGCTACAAAAGGTAGGATAAGATGGTTCTTTAAAGAAACTTTGACTGAATGGTCTTTGTGGAACCAAAAATGGTTCTTCTATGAAATGCTTGAAGAAACTTTGAAGCAAAGCCCCTTATTTTAAGAGTGTACTGTGGATAATGGACCTTTTTGATTTTGCTAATATGACCACACCTAGACTATAAACAGAAACAGACAGAACAGAGTCGAAAAACAGGCAGAAATATTCAGAGTGACTGAGTGATATACAGTCTGCCACAAATATATCAACATTAATGCAGCACTAAAATACCGAGTGTATACTGTATAACTTAATATATAAACATACACCATATATTAAAACTTTCAAAAGAATCAGTGATTCCGTAAATAAAATGTATTTTGTTTTATTTTAAGAGACAGCGTCTTCTTATAAAAAAAAATTTTCTCAGTCTTGAGCCCTGTGAAGCATTTATTTTATTTACATTGTGGTCAACAAACCGTTTTGGCACAAAAGATCTGGGTTTTGAATATTCAGGATCAGTCTGAATCTGCTACACAACTATAAGCACAACATCTTCACCTCAAGATCATAGTTTTTTAGTTTTTTCTTATAGCACAATAAATGCTCCCAGCGGGTTTCTGCACTTCTCTAAGGCTCAGATATATTTTTGTCCCACTGCGGGGTTATTGCTGCATTTCCGGGGAGCAAATCTCATAGGCTGTGCCCTGGGATGCCCCACACTTCGTCTCTGAGAACCCATGCCAACCTCTGACAAATGGCCTCTGGGCTCTGGGAAGTTGCACACAGTGGGGGATTGAAAGACGAAGGACACAGAGGTCCACACGGACTCCGCTGGAGTGACTGCGCAAAGAGTGCAAAATGCTGAATGCCAACAAGACAATCCAACTGCAGGAGTTAATTGCTTCCACTTCTATGACCTCTCTTAATTACTTTAAATTTGAACATTTGATTTGATCATTAATCTTCCTGGGTTTTTGTGCAGCTCAAATGAAGACCATTAGCCAAACAATGATGATTTGTGATCCCCCTGAGAAGGCTTGTCATACGTCTTCGCTCGGCGCTAACATTAAAGCTCAACATTTCTGATGGCGTTTCCTATTTGAGGCGGGCGATGATGGAGGAAGTCATTTTCACTGCTTAAGGTGCTATCACGGGGTTTTATGTGCGGCCCTTAAAATGAGGAATGAGGTATGGCATGGCCAGGAATGGATTCAAGATGTTTTAAGTACTGAGACAAGAATGGACCCAGGTGTTCTCATATTCCTATTATAGCTATCGTCCAATTCTTTGGTGCGAATATAATATTTTATAACTGCTGTACGTTATTGCAGAGGTGCTGTGAAGGTTTAAACAGATTGTCTGTAAGGGTCACCTTACATTAGAACTTGATATTACAACCTTAAAGTTTATGTGAGGAATACATGAAAATTCTCAATGTGATTTTCACTGTATCCCGGCATATTAAAAACAATAATAAAAAAAAACAAAATAATATATTATAGTATACCATTCAAAGCTTTAAAAATGTGATGGCGGTTGTGCATTCTTACAATCTCAAAGCACTGGAGCGTGGTTTTCTTTCACAGATTCAATTATTTAACATATATCCTGAAGCACTGTGTACTGAACGATTAACACAGAAAGGGATAGTGCTCGTAATGCATTGCTTTAAGACTAATAGAGGGAGCAAATACGTTCCATTATCATTATTTTCCATAATGACAGTTGTCGTAAGGCCGTCATCATAAACTATGCATTTACTAAACGTAGCTTTGTGCACTAAATTCTGGATTAGAGTACGTTGTACAATAGCATGTACAGTACACTCATCCTACTGATGAAAAAGCATGGAAAAATACTGATGTAGACCCACTTTCTCACTATTCAGCGAAACATGGTGTAAAATGGTGAATACTAAAGTAATAAATAATCTTTTTTTAATCGCGCTCCGATGAATGAAGTTGATAAATGAAGTTGGCTTTGTCCTCTTAGATAGTAAAAGTTCTGAAAAAATATTGTACAATTTTTTAGTAATATTACAAAACAATTACTATAGTAAACAATATAAATGTGCCCACCACTACAAAGTCTTGATTTGTAGTGTCGTTTAATTTACAAAAAAAAAAATATTTAACTAGTATAGTATTACCACGCAGCGCACGTCGACAAAAATCACATTATAATGTTTTTCAGTAAATATTAAAAGTATTTACTACAATTTATTTTGAATGACATTCAGTATTGAAAGCCACAATATAAATAATATTTTTGCAACATAGTTAGGACCTATAGTAAACATATTATTGTCACCGTAGCAGGAGACAGGGACGGGAGAAAGTAAACGAGCTTTATTGAAAGGGCTGAGGACGGGTGCGTGAGAGAGATGGAAGAGGCCAAACGGGGTCGAGCAAAACAGTTATGGAATGGAAGGGAAGGGAAGGGAGGGATCGGGCTCCAGTGATGAAGGGCTGAGAGGATGGCACAGAGAGAGACGGACGGTATGGTATCAGGCTGGCAATCCGGGTCAGTGAGTTCAGGTAAGAAGTCGAATAATGAACCCAAGACCAGACGAAGGTGACTCTTGCGTGCCTGTGCATTTAACTATGTGCTGATGAGGTGACGGTGGACAGGATGCGGTCGGATTAGTACTCAGGTGATTGAACAGGTGTGTGAGATAATTGGGGCCTGACGAGGCTGGACTCTCACACACGCACTGTACACCATTACCCCACACACGTGGTGTGGTATTATAACATATTCTAAATAGTATTTTTTACAAACAACTATTTTCAAAATGTTTATCTCGAAGTAACTAAATATTGGGGGTGTGATGAAAATCACAAGCCTCCTGACTTGCAATTTTTTCGAATTATATACTTTGTGTCTCGTTTGTGTAACCAATGAAAATGTTTAAAGATTTTAGTAAAGATTTAATGATATTAATACTTTGTAAAAAATTACTAAAACATTTCATACAAATAGTATATATTAAAATCTTTTGTGAAAATACACTGTGTACCCCTAGCCAAAATTGTTAATGGGAAAAAACATTATATTGCACGTGTTGTACTACAGCCACAGTGTTAGACTCCATTACCAAAAAGAAAGAATGAATTAGTATACTTAGTTGTGCAAATCTAGTGTGCTTAGTGCAGTCTCAAGCTCTACCAGCTAATCAAAACAAACTGGAATACTAAGGAGTTGAAAAAAGACGGCGCTGTGAAGTAAGTCCAAACTTTAAACAATACTGTAGGTTAGTGGCTCATAAAGTGAAGATCTATATTGTTTGTTGTAGTCTCCCTCTCCCAGGCCTGACGAGGCTGGACTCTCCCTGACAATTATAAAGTGGTGAAAACCATATTATAAATAGTATTTTTTTAAATATTTTCAAAATGTTTATCATGAATAAATAAATATTGGTGGTGAAAATCACATTGCTCAGACTTGCAATTTTTTTTATGAATGTATAGACTTTGTGTTCTTAGTTTGTGTAAACAATGAAAAATGTTTAAAGAATTTTAGTAAATATTTCAAGATATTAATACTTTGTAAAAATACTAAAACATTTCATACAAATATTATATATTAAAATGTTTTGTGAAAATCACTGTGTACCCCTAGCCAAAATTTTATATTTGACCAAACCTTTATATTTCACGTGTTGTACTACAGCCACAGTGTATGACTCCATTACAAAAAGAAAGAATGAATATATAAATTAGTTGTGAAATCTAGTGTGCCTCTAGTGCAGTCTCAAGTCTACCAGCTACTCATAAAAACTGGAATAATAAGTGAGTTGAAATAAAGACGGCGATGTGAAGTAAGTCCAAACTTTATAAACAATACTGTAGTGGCTTCATAAAGATGAAGATCTATATTGTTTGTTTTTATTCTCCTCTCACAGATTATCTTTCCTCAGCTGGATACACACAGTAAACATGGAATAATTTCAGTGTTCAAAATGGTAAAAAAAATAGAAATAATTTATATTCAGTGGATTTCGCATTGCAACGATTCTTCTGCTAGCCCACCAAAATTGCGTGACTCAGCGTTAGCAGACTCGTTATGTGCTCTTGCACAGACACAGTCTGAGACTCTTTTACACTGACACAGTTTAAAATATTTTGACCTCATTGAAACAGCCTTCATTACTTGCTTGAAAGCTGCTAAAGGAATATGAAAGAAGATGAGTAAAGAGGAGAAAATATTCTATGCTAATGCAGTACATATGTACAGTGTGAGACCACTACTGCATTTTTCTAATTTATATAATTTCATAATGTATATTTTAATTATGTACTTCTTTCTTTACAAATCAAATATTATTAGCATAACAACTGCCACGTAATGAGCAATTTACATGCTAATTTATTTTATTTAGTTTTAATTAAAAACTTGCTACAAAATGGCATCTAAAGCAATAGTTCATTCAAAAATTAAAACTGATTGAAAATGTACTCACTCTCAGGCCAAAGATGTTGATGAGTTTGTTTCTTCAACAGAACAGATTCTGAGAAATTTAGCATTACATCACTCACCGGTGGATCCTCTGCAGTGAATGGGTGCCGTCAGAATGAGAGTCCAAACAACTGATAAAAACATTACAATAATTCACAAGTAATTCTCAAGACTCCAGTCCATCAATTAACATATTGTGAAGTGAAAAAATACATGTTTGTAACAAACTTGGAGGTTATAGTACACTGAAGAATGATCATATGACTTTTTACATACGCCATGTGACCAGTCCATTGCAGTTTTGCGATTATCATATAGCCACATTGGTGGTATAAATTTAAAATTGCTACTGGTCCATAATCCATAATAACACCCAGTCCATTCCCTGTTGTCCTCTCACATCAAAATCCACCAACATATTTGGTTAGACCTGTTTTGGGCTGTTATCACTTGTAAACAGTGCCTGACTATGCATATTTCTCTCCTAATTCAGACGGTTTGAAATATAAATGTTTTAAAAATGTATTAGTTTCGTACAAACACAAATTTGTGTTAGACGCTAACTGATGGACTGGAGTCATGTGGATTACTTGTGGATTACTGTAATGCTTTTAGCAGCTGTTTGAACTCTTATTTTGATGGCACCCATTCACTTGAACACAACACTTGCTATTTGTCATTTTTGAAAATATTACATCTTTTCAGTTAGATCTTATATCACAATTTCAGTGTGGGCCCCACTGTCTATTCAGCAAGTCAATAAACTATGCATGTGTTCTTGGTTCATGTGTTGTAGAAGTTATTGTAGGTAACAAGGTTTGGACTGGTGTGACTGACAGCACTGAAGAAGGGACATGGACATGGGTCAACAGCACCACAGTGATCTCTGGGTGGGAAATCACTACATATGGCTGATTATTATCCAATAACTTATTCACACTTTCAGTGTCATATCAGAAAGCAGAAATTCTAATGCAGGTTTTTTTTTTTTTTTAATAGGGGCGGATGAGGCTGATGTGTTGTGACTATTTCAGTATATTGGTTTGAAATAGAATAAAACTGCTGTTGACATTTTAATTATGCTACAGTAGTTTGTGTTTTATGCAAATTAAAGCGATTTTGCACTGTGATAAATCAAGCTTTTATGTGGACTTTATTTATAATTAGCATATCCTCTATATGCAAGAAACGCAGAGGAAGTAGGTTGGTGTGATGACAGTCATATACACAATAATTATTACTGTAAAATTTAAAGGACAAAAACCCCATTAGCACTTTCATCTGAAAGTCTCATATTAGGTTTCATTCATGAACAAGAGATAGACTAAGAGATGATTCAATAGTGATGTCCGTTTCTGCTGATATGACAGCAATATGTAAAGAATAAAAAGATACGTTAGATCACTCTGTCTGCTTTAAATTGCTGGGGTCTCTGGGTACAGAACTGATTGTGCAAGAATAAATGCATGAGCATGAATAAAGTAATAATCCACTCGGGTCCATGGGTCCATAAGCGATTTTACCACAGCATTTAAAGTGAGAACAATCTGTTAAATTAATCTAGATAAATACTCTTTTGAAGCTTTTCATCATTTGAAGCTTTAAATGCATCCCGCACTGATAAATTATCCTGTTTGCTAAGTTCAATGTAATGCAGAGTCCACTGAATCTAGTTCAAATGCTCTAAAATTATTAAATGTTGCCCTTGTCATGTTTTCCCAAACAATTCTACACACAGTAATGACTACAGTATGTGGCTTGCCAACAACAAGAGCATCCTATAAATATAATTAAGGCAGCCGAATAGGGCACAAATTGAACTGCAAGGACCAGTGGAACAAACTGAGATAAAGTCTTCAGAAATTTTCCAGGTCATTAAACGACTTCCTAACCTTCAAAATTAATGAGACTAGCCGAATGAAACGAAGCCGTGTTCAAGCCTCAGATAGGTAATTATATATTAATATCTATATCAGCGCTCCTCCTCAAATGTAAACATGTAATTGCAGATTAGTAATATCTCTGGCTTGCTTGCTTTCAGCTTAGACTTTTCCCAATGTCATTACACTACTCATTCCAACCTGAGTAATTATAACAGAAGGTGCTGAACTCTGCTGTTGACTGAATTTACAATAAAACTGTTCCAGACTCTTGATGATTTAGAATATTTAACAGGGGAAAAAGAAAAAGAAAGTTTATTATAATATCCTATAAAAGGCACGAGTTTTTAAAGAAATAGTTCACCCAAAAATGAAAATTCTGTCATTAATTACGTCGTGGTACTCTCGTGAATGGTGGTGGACTGGCCCGGAAAAGAAGAAATTGTTGAATAAAGTCGTTATTTTTGTTTTCTTTACGCACAAAAAGTATTCTCGTAGCTTCATAACATTATGGTTGAACCGCTGATGTCACATGGGCTATTTTAACGATGTCCTTACTAGGGGTGCAATCAGGGCCATTTCTAGGCATAGGCGAGCTAGGTGGTCGCCTAGGGCGCCACCAGCTGAAGGGGCGCCAATGAGCGCACGTACTGGCACTTTTAGCAGGGTTGTGATAAAGAGTGGCACGGTCACCCTGAAATATGACTGCCGCCCCCACTGGATCCCCCAACATTATTGGGCTAGAGTACTGTCAATCTAGCGATGCCTGTATGCCACTGGATCAGAGCGCTGTCAATTGCTGCCTGATTGTTGCATGCAAAGTTTGCATTTGGAGCGCTCAACAACGCCATTAGATCAGTGAGCTCTGTCAGTGCTTTGGCAAGGTAACACTTTTTTTTGCCATGCAATAAAGCTAAATAAAGCTAATTTAAAATATTTGTACAGTAAATAAAGTGCACAAAATAAGTATTTTGTTTAGGCAGTATTTGTGGCACTTTTGTGGCACAGGGTGTCAAAATATTTGTGAGTTTGTCCCAAGGTATGCGTTTTTGCGCCAATGGCATTGTTAAAGGATCAGGGGGGCATGTAAATATTCGTCATATAACACTGAAATCCAATTAAAAAAGTAGTAAGTTTTATAGTAAAATTCCCTAATTCACGAGATCAATGCATCCTTTATTAGACTGCTTTGTCGATTTAAATGCATCTTTACGGAGGTGTTGAAATGCTGAATCAATTCATTCACTTCCAACAGCGCTTAATGGGAGCAGCGTCATAGAGGGCAGAGCGTCACGTTATTTAAAGGGGACGTTTACGCGTTAACGAGTAGCAAATGATTATGTAGCTGCATTGGTTACTTTTATGCCAATGATAAAGTTTTTATATGTAGTTTGGTGTAACAAAGGGTTTTACTAGTGGAAATAATAATGCAATAGCTGACACTTTAAATCAATGTTTCAAGAAACAACAACAAAAAAATGTAACAAAAAACAGATAACCCCCAGACAAAAAGTAGACATTGATAATCATCTAAATCAGTGTTTCCCAACTGGGGTGCCGTCTGTCGAGAGCAGGGGGTGCCGTGTAAAAAAATCATTTTTTTTATATTTTTAAATTGCTAAACTGTTCAAAAAATGCAGCTATTATATAATATCCATTTCTTGTGTCGCCAATAATTAGAGATGCACCGAAAGTTCGCCTGCCGAAAATTAGTTCACCGCTCAGTTGACGCTCTGCGTATTATCCCACTCTATGCGTGTGTGTGCTCCGCTCAGTAGCTCACTCGCTTATACCGCTTCAGGCGATCAGCCACCCGCAAAGTCCATTCTACATAAAAAAATGGGGGTTCCCGCAGATGTAGTACAGTATTGTTTCTGTCTGCGATAGCCCTACTGTGTTGTAACATGATGTGTGGTATATGAGCAACTCTGGTAACTCTGCCCTTTCATTCATTGATCTGCTAACTGTTATGTTATGCTCACGTGTTCTGATAAAAATAGCTTTCTAGGACTAAACATTATTGGATAATTGGTAAAAAAAAAAAAAAGGTAAATATCTTAACCCTACTGTTAGACATACCTGAAAAACTAAAAAGCAATCTATTTAATTCGAAAGCCTGTTGTTATTTTTTATTTGTGCTATATTCATTTCTTTATTTGTTCTTATTCTACTACTGACTGGTTACTTGTCATTTTTTATTCAATTCAAAGTTAATAATATTAAGGGAACAGCAATAGGGATTTGCTCTAGGGCGTTAAATTGGCTAGAAACGCCCTGGGGGCATGGTTACGGTAAAAAAATTCGACCGTTACCGTTTTTTTTCCTGTTAACTAAATCTCTGACAATGCATTTTAAAAATGACAGCACATTCAACAGTTCGGCTAATGTATGTTTCTAATGATGGATATGCATTTTGGCTTCCAAATACATTACACCAGCAGTTGCTGAACAAAAAAGTGGACAAAACCAGTCACTTTTTGTCCAAGCGAGTGCCATAGCTCAAAACATAGGACCAGTCATTTAGGCTCACATCACCCGGTGTGATAGTGGATGTGCAGGTAGGACCTGATGTTGCTATCTGTGTTTAAACTAAACTCATTTAAGCCTTGCCAGAAGACGCAAACTCGTGAGAAGATTTGTGTGCGCTCATCCGAAGCACGCAACCCGCACGCAATATTGAGTTCTCTAAACAATTCTTGTGCTTGAATGGACAAATTCACACAAAAATTATGTGAACATGCCCACCTTGGCAAGTATCCTAGAAGATTTTTAGTCGGTTGAACATACAGTATCAGTGTACTGGATCCGTGCTTTGTCTCAAAGTGACAGCACGTTTTTTAATCTTAATCAAACAACAAAAGACAAGGAAAAATCACTCACTGCTCTTGATTGAATAACTTTTGTAACTTTAATAAGAATCTTTAATTTATACAGTCAAATATGCAATGGTATTTTACATTTGCTTACTCAATTTCTGGATCAAGTTCTGTACCTAAAAATTAATGTTAGACCTACCTAAAAAACCTGAAAATAACTTTTTTTATTTGTATCTTTGCTCTATTGTATTTATTTGTGCTGTTGTTTGTAATTATATTATTTGTTCTTATTTTCTTTATTTTTATTTGACAATATAGTCCTTTTTCCCTAAACATAGCACATACTGAACCGTACCAAAAACCGTGATACAAACCGAACCGTAAGTTGAACCGTGACTGCTTTTCTGTAAGTTACATTGAAACACAAGTAGGTGGCTGGCTGCCACATCACTGACTTCTTTTACTCAACGCTAGGGTTTCTGCAGATATGAAAAAGTTAAATTTAAGACTTTTTAAGACCTTTTTAATAACACCTTATGTGAAATTTAAGACTAAACCTGTGATGGAAATACACATTATTTTACATACATATATGTAATATTTAATGTTTAAATTAAAGAAAACAAAATATCATTGCTGTAATAAATGATATTTATTACTACGATATACAGTGAACTTTTAATGTCAGCAGTAGGGGTTGCACCGACTAATCGACAAACAACTAGGTCCGGACTTCAATGCTCTGCCATGACGCTTTAAGCTTGACATCGACTAGTCGCTGGTCCTATAGAGGGTGCAACAGGATAAGAAATCTTTGAAGGACTTCCACATTTACGCTCCATTTCCAAACAGTTAAAATGACAAATAAATGCATACTCTGAAAGCGCTCCACAAGACATGTGTGATTATATTACTGGATGCTCGACATTGAACAGGAGAATGCACGTTTTAAACAGCCTATTGTAAAGGTAAATGAATCGCCGTTCTAATCTAATGCGCTGCTACACTGTAACGCACACACATTACAGACAGTAGCTCGTACATCACGCGCACAGAATCATTCAGCGCGGAAATGTATTGTCAACACTGTTCTGTGATTTCTCAATAAAATAGCTTAGAAACTGAAAAGTTCAAGCATATATTCTTAACTAAATCCCACAGCTTCACTACTAGTAGAGAGACGCTGTCAGGTAGAATTAATTCACACACGCAATCGCTCTCACTAATGCATTCATATGAATGTAATCTTTACTGGGCTACTTTATCTGTATCTGATTTAGAAATATAACGACCCAAAGACAAAAAATTTTTTGTTTCATAATGACGTCATTAGCGGACTAGTGTGACTTCGAATCGAACGTTCCTCACATAAAAGTCGACTCTTTAAAAAATCAGAAGCGTTCAAACCCATAGTCAGCAGACAATATCCATAAAAAAAGGCAAGGCAAAAATATTGCATCACTGAGATTTTTGGTGGAGTAAACAATATATTCTGAAGCAATATTTTCATCAGTATTCTATCAGCTTTTACATACTTAAATCTGCATATCTTTATTTACCTTTACAAAGGCCTATTTAACCAAATTATTACAATTTATCAATAAATTCAATATAAACTATAGGGCTGCTACCAGTCAGACTAAATAATTTATGCTGCAAATAACAATAATTACAACCGCAATAAATAATGTTATGAGATTAATGTTTTAAATGCTTTTATGAATATACAAATAAGAAATGTTGAGGGGGGAAAATGCATACTTTTCAACATAACTTCTCATCTCAACTACCAGTGAAGTGGCGGTAAGTCATGATGAGTGAGTATGAGTCATTATATTCAACTGATGAGTGTGTTATCATGCTGGTATCTGAAGGACTTAGTGGGACAGCTGACCCTAAAGTTTTTTAATAGTGTTCATATTTGTGTGGGTGGTTAGATAGAATGAATCTTTTCAATAGGTTGACATTGATTTAATTTAGGGGCATTTACCTTTATTAAACGCCATTTTTGATAAGTGTGCATTAGCTTTGAGTTCAAATTCTTACATTTAATCAGGTGAATAAGATAATAAGACATTTGGCGATCGTTACCAAGCAAATGAAATAAGTATTAACAAAATTCATTTGTTGCAACCAGACATAAGCCTGCACCTGAATTGGCATTCAGAAGTATTTACACACTGTTTAATGCATTTAACCTGCAGTTACAAATGCATAAATAATTTGATATATTAAACATAAAAAAATTGAATACTGATATTTGAAATGATTTAAAAAATAAAAAGATACTTTAAATGTGAAATTAAAACCACCAGTAGGTATCAGCAAGTCACTGTTAATAAGTCATTGTGATTGAACCGAATCATTTAAACAGTTGACTCATTCAGGAACAAAACACCATCATGTTACTCAGAGATGCAAAACAGCACCGTGGCTTTGTTTGGAATTATTTTTGTAGGCGAAATAGAGCAAAAACAAGCAATAAGGTGTCTAAAACGTAAGTCTATTAATAAAACATCTAGTTTATTGAACTGTTGTAAAAAAAAATCAATATTACATTTGTATATGGTAATTTTTGGAGAAAAAAGGCACTCTTCTGTGTGAAAGAGTGCACTGTAAATGCGCACGCGCACTAGACTTCACGTAATGCGTGCAACTCTGTAGGTGTTTTGAATGTTTTTTTTTTGCGTCGTGAGAATATTGAGCAAAATAGCTCACGTGTTATGGTGTACTTAACATCCTCATGTTAGAATAAGGATGGGTACCGAAACCCGGTATTTAATCGGTCCCGGGGCTAAATTATGAAAGACCGGAGTATCGATAAGCTCTGACGTTAACGGTTCTGCTATCGGTACTGGAGAAATTAATAAAACACACATACATTTATTATTGCTATATATACATTATCTTGCAAATTCTATCTCACCAGAGTCGCCAGCTGTTTTTCAAACATTTGTCTATGATGCATTTTTGCTATTCGCAATTCTAGCTCACGCGGAGGAGCTTAAGCGTGCGCAAAATGAAAGCCCTTTTTAATTATGATAGAAGAGAGAACTAAACATTCAAACATCTGCTTACACTTTAGGCCTGTGGCAGTTTTATTAAGCTAATTAAATTTTTTTATTTCGATTTTGGCTTCTAAGGATTATTCAAAAGAAGACATGAGGTAAAGCTATTAAAAACTAGATGCGTTTCGTATTGCGCAACTACTTTCCCTTCACAGCGGTGCGCATTCGTTCCTCCCTAAAACCCAAACTTAACGTCAGAATCAGCTCAATCGGTGATTGTTGTAAGATGCCGTCTTTACTTTTGCTAAATTGTGGGACATGTTTGATAATAAAACGTTGAAAGCACAATCCGGACAAGAGACGCTGTTCCTCAGGCTGAAATGTGTGCACGCGACGTGCTCCAAAACGGACAAACAAATTACACTTTGAGCTTCGGGCGCATGTCCAATCGATCAAATACACACAAAAAAATGTCAAAATGGCCGGCTTGGAGAGTATTTACTTAAACACAGTTTATGTCTTAAGTGGAGGAGAACAGTTGGGAGAAAATCCGATGTGTGTCAATATATTGTCTTAAAGTGACAGACTGGCGCTTGGGCCATCAAAATGCAAATCTGCTCTTAATCTGAATAACGTTATAGCTTTAATAAGCATTAATCTATCAATACATACACTGAAAACTATGCAGTGTTCATTTACATTTGATTACTTTTAGATTTCTTTTGTTAGTAGAACTTCATGGAAAAATTACAGCACTGTTTATTTCATTTCATTTGTATATTTGTTATTGTATTTGTTTGTTTGTTTTACTTTGTTTCTTTGTTCTTACTGTAGTTTATTTTATGTATATAAAACACTAAAAATGCCTACACACTGGTGCATTTACAAATCAATGTTTTAAATTCATTGAATTAAATGATATTTATTTTACATTTCAGAATATAAATTAATGTTAATTCAGCTCTTAATTTGTCATATACTGTATATATATATAAATTATATATATATAAATTAGGGCTGTGCGATTAATCAAAATCGAATCGATCCTTGTTGTAAAATGTGATATTCGATATCGATACGATATTGCTTAAAGTGTGTAAAATCAATTTAAATTATATTTTAAAATATTTAAAAATGAAAATTATATTACCAATTTGTTTCACATTCTTTCTTGAAAAATAAAGAATCACTATAACTTCTGAAAGTGACCAACAGTGTTTTAGCATTACTTAAAAAGTAATGTCACAAATCAGAAAATTACATTTAACATCAATGTGAACATACAAATAAAAAAATTAATGACACTAATTTTATATTATTGTAACTTTGCTTTCCATACACTTAAGTACTTCTTCATATACCACAGCAAAAACTAAAGTCTGAGAAAGTTCAAACATGAGTAAAGGCAAGTGAACAGTCAGTAAAAAAAAAAATAGAAAAAAAAGAAAAAAAAAAGAAATACACAATCTACAAGCATAGATAAAATAAACAGTAATATTCAGGTACAGAAATGTAATAATTAAGTGTAAAAAACACTGCATAGTGTTCACTGTATGAATTCAATTTAGATTAATCTTTGTTAAAGCTATTTTGTTGTTTGATTAACATTAGTGACATATTCAGCAGCACGTATTTATAGGCTGCCGTCCCTTTAAAACCGACTGCACGGATCAGTATAATGAATACATTCTGATATCTTTCTCAGCTGTTACATTCATTTAAAACAACCGACTGCGTTTACGAGAACGATCGTCGAGACGGGTACTGTTGACATAATTCTGTGTATATGTCAGAGGTGGGGGACTCGAGTCACATGACTTGACTCGAGTCTGACTCGAGTCGCAAATTTAAGGACTTGTGACTTGCTTGACTAAATAAAGAAAATGACTTGACTTGACTTGGACTTGAGATCCAGTGACTTGAGACTTGACTTGATTTGACCTTCATGACTCGGCAGGACTTGACTTTATGTATAACAAACTCAATCATTGATTATTATTATTTTTTTTTTTTTTTTTTTTTTTTTTTAACATGCAGCATAATTGGTAAACAAAACGCAAGCCACTGAACCAGTGGTAGAAGTGATCCGAGTCTGCGCAGTTCATGACACTGCACGAGCACAGTCAGGAACACAGCGCGCCAAATACAGGGAGCAAGAGAATCTCCCGAGATGTTTGGATAAACACTTCGAAACTGTATGCATTTGCTCTATGCATTTACAAAGCCAGGACGTCGGCACTTCAGAAAGGAAAGGTATGTAAGCTTGTTCGTTAGTTGAAAACAGCATTGGTCTTAAAATTCAGCTTAAATCTGCCATTAAATGAAAGTGATTATAAATGATTAATCTCATGTTTGTAATTAATTAACGATGTCAAACTTTAAATTTTGCCTCTCAACAGTGCTTTAGTGTTAAGCATCCCTCTTTGTAAATCAATATATGGAATTGTACCACGGAAACTACAGTGTTTTATCGATTAGTGATGTTTCTCTTGCACCCAAAATCCAAGATATGTTGTCAAAATGGCCCTAGTATGAGTTTTTATATTTATAACATACGATATTTAGTAATATTTTCAGCGCGGCTGCCAGTTCCGTTCAGCCCACAGCTTAAGAGTTACGCACGTCTCTAAGCAATACTGAACGAATCCAGGGATTTGAACGAACTGGTTGAGTGATTCAATGGTCCATTCTTGCTTGTTCATGAACGAATCAACTGTTTAGAATGAATCAGTTCAATGAACACTTCTGTGATAAAGCAGTGATTTGCCACCACTTACTGGCAGCATTAATGTCATAGAGTAGGCCTATCATAGCCTTAAATGCATAGCTGTCAATTTAGTTCTTATTATAAAATCAAAGAAATCAATAAGTTACAGGGGAAGATACATGTACATTAACAGCAATAGGCTTCTTGTTTTGAGCCCTGACAATAGTTTTCAAGAACAATGTAGGCATGGAACAATGTCATGCAAAGTGAAAGAAAACACGATCCAAAAAAATAGGGGTGTTCTATTTTTATCCAATGAAAATTTTGGGTCCGTTTTATTTCTGATATAAGGCAAGGCAAGGCAAGTTTATTTGTATAGCACATTTCATACACAATGGTAATTCAAAGTGCTTTACATAAAATAAAATAAAAACAATAATCACAACAATAAAACAAGGAATTTAAAACTTTGAAAATTATTTAAAAAAAATTGATTTAAGAGGTTTAAAATGAATTTAAGAAGACGATTAACATATATATAGTGCAATCAGTTCGGACATCGAACAGTGCTCATTCAATAAATGCACAGATAAACAGATGAGTTTTGAGTCTGCATTTAAATGTGACTAATGTTTTAGCACATCTGATCTCTTCTGGAATCTGATTCCAACTGCGGGTGGCATAATAACTAAAAGCACATTCCCCTTGTTTTGTGTGAACCCTTGGTATTTCTAACTGACTCGATCCTAATGATCTGAGTGGTCTGTTAGGTTTATATTCAGTGAGCATATCTGCTATATATTTAGGTCCTAGGCCATTGAGTGATTTATAAACGAGTAAAAGTACTTTAAAATCAATCCTAAATATAACTGGAAGCCAGTGTAAGGACCTGAGGACTGGTGTAATATGCTCAGATTTTCTGGTCTAGTCAGAATCCTGGCAGCAGCATTCTGAATGAGCTGCAGCTGTCTAATGATCTTCTTGTGAAGGCCGGTGAGAAGACCATTACAATAATCCACCCTGCTGGTGATAAAGGCATGAACAAGTTTCTCCAAGTCTTGACTGGAAACAAAACCTCTAATTCTTGCAATGTTTTTGAGATGATAGTATGCTGATTTAGTTACAGCTTTGACATGACTACTGAAACTAAGGTCTGTCTCCAGAATCACACCAAGATTCCTGACTTGATTTTTAGTTGGTAGACCCCTAGAGTCAAGGTATGCATTCACCTTGAGAACTTCATCTTTGTTTCCAAATGCAATGACTTCGTTTTTTTCTTTTTTTTTTAACTGAAGAAAGTTCTCGCACATCCAAACTGTTAATTTCATCAATGCATTGGCAGCGGGAGTCAATGGGGCTGTAGTCATTTGGAGATACGGCTAGGTAAATCTGGGTATCATCTGCATAACTGTGATAGGCAATTTGGTTCTTTCTAATTATTTGACTTAGTGGGAGCATATAAAATCTAAACAAGAGTGGTGCAAGAATTGAACCTTGTGGGACTCCGCATGTCATAGACATCCACTTAGACTTATGCTCCCCTATACTCACATAATAACCTCTCCCTTCTAAGTATGACCTGAACCATTTAATTACCATGCCAGAAAGCCCAACCAAGTTTTCCAGTCTCTCTAGTAGTATGTTATGATCGACAGTATCAAACGCAGCACTGAGAGCACTAGTAGTACCAGCACTGATATTTTGACAGAATCATAATTTAAGCAAATATAATTTATTATCATAATGAGCGCTGTCTCTGTGCTGTGATGCGGTCGGAAACCAGATTGAAAATTGTCCAGGTATCCATTTGAGTTTAAGTATTTGTTCAGCTGATTAAAAACTACCATTTCAATAATCTTGCCTATAAAAGGAAGAATTGATATTGGTCTATAGTTGCTCAATATGGTGTTATCAAGATTTCTCTTTTTCAGAAGGGGTTTAACAACTGCAGTTTTCAGGGAGTTTGGAAAAGTCCCAGAAAGAAGTGAGGCGTTCACCACTTCTAAAAGATCTGCTTCCAAACAGTTAAGCACCTTTTTGAAAAATATGTTGGAAGTGTGTCAAGATAGCATGTTGACGAATTAAGGTGCTGTACTATTTCTTCCAAATTTTGCTATCAATTTCTTCAAAAACAGACATAGTAAGGGCGTATTTGTAGTCAGCATTGCCATATATTTAGCGTGCTCCAGAGGCAATCCAGTCTTCGTTGGATATATTTAGTGCAAAATAATTTTCCAACATGTTAAATATTATCTGTCTCTTAGGATGGTCAAACTCAATATAACATAAATATGAGATACATATTTTTATCTTGTGTTTTTATCAATATTTTCTCAATTACAGAATTTAGCGGTATACAAAGTAGTATTTTGTCTATATTCAAAATGTTATATTTACAACATTATTATTTAAAATGTATAATTAAATTCATTTCTGAGGAAAAATTAATAAGGTTGTGTGGCAAAAAAATATATGTTCCTGTCTGATACTGTGACTTGACTTGACTTGAAATTGATCCCCTTATAGCGGACACACGACTGGACTTGCTGAGGGGAGCCACTGACTCGCTTGACTTGCTTGTTGTGTACTGTGAATTTGGGACTTGCTTGAGACTTGATGGTGAGGGACTCTTGAGACTTGTTGAGACTTGAAATGTTTGACTGCCCAACCTCGGGTCTATGTGTCTGTTCAAAACATTAAGAGGAGAGGCCTATAATGCTAACCCCTAACCCCTTACCCCCATCTAGACCCTAACCTAACCAGTGAAGACTGCATTGTGCTGGTTTGATTTGGTGTTTGATACTAGGAAGATCTTGGTTAAAGAAAGATGCAGTTTCTAGTGAGTTATTATGAATGACTCAGTTATATCAGAGTGATGCCTCATATGAGATGTTCTCCGTAACTCCCACCGGACACCACCGGAAATGGCACCTTTTAGTTTACAACCCAGCGTGCACTACCCCTCCTACCCTAACAAATTTCGAGACCGGGCCCCCCCCGTTGGCTTAGAACAAAATTCTTCATCATGGAGTAATACTCTTCCCCGGCGCTGCACTGGCGAGACGGTAGGTGGTTAATTCGCGTTTAGATAAGAGATATGCAGAGTGCAAACTCCAGTCCGAACACCACTGGCCACGAGCTTTGGGACATGCTCTCACGGAGAATATTTACTTATACAGCATATTTTATTTTAGATGAACTAGAAACAATGCTTAATTTATAAAGTTTTATTTTGAAAAGTAAGTCAATAACAACTGGCTGGAGCCAGAGCCAATGGTGAAAGTCTTTGAGCGAGGAGAGGCGGTGGGGGGAGGCAGGGGACCCAGCTCCTCATTTGGAGGTCTGCCCCATTTTGGAGTTCATGCCCCATTTTGGAGATCTCCGGTCTGCAGTTATATCTACTTGCGCGCTTTGCACGTGTGCAGCAGAACTGAAGAGACGCGAGATGCTTCTTGAGCTTCAGGTGTGAGTCTGATATGCATATTGTGATATTTACATTTGCGATATTTAGATAATTTCGATATATCGTTCAGCCCTAATTATATAAAACAAAAAGTACCGTAAGAATACCGTTTTAAAGTACCAATCAATAAGCAGTATCGGAAGAGTAGTTTTAATACGTAAAACTTAAAGATACCCATCCCATTTCTGAATAAAACTAAACATTCAGAATTTTTTATATAGTGTGTTGTCTTCTGAGTTTTTATGTGTGTTTACGGCTCATGGTTATGAAGACTCTAACAGAGACACAACGAGTGAGCTCAGCGCGACCTGTATTCGTATTCTGCTTATCACCTACGACAATTCTCTCTGATGACGCAGTAACTTACTGCAGGGAAGAAAAAATCTTCAGTCTGTCTAATGATTGTAAACAGTCATTAGGTCCGTCAGACTGAAGATCTTTTAGCGGTAATGTGACCAAAAGTGTTAATATGTAGACACAATACAAATTCCGAATTTAAGGGACATTTTAAGATGATTAAAGGCTATATTAGGGAACAACATTATTAAGGACATTTAGATTTTTAAGGACCCAGGACACGCTCTGTCAAGTGATTTGTTCAAAACACTGATTCATTCAGGATTTGTTCAAAACACTAATTCATTCAGAAATGAAACAATTCATCATAAAAGTTCACTTTTTATGCCCTTTTCTTGCTAACTTCCCTTCATATTTTTTCCCCTCCACTGGTTGCACGAGTGCCTACTACTATAATAATAATAGTTAAATTTTACAATGACTTCTCATTTGTTAACATTATGAATTAACTAATGTAAACTAACAATGACCAATATATTTTTACAGTATTTATTAACCTTTGTTAATGTCAATTAAAAAAAATCATATTCATGTTAGCTCGCAGTGCATGTTAATAGATACAACTTTTGTTCTTAAAAATGCATAAGTAAATGTTCAGATTAACATTAAGATGAATAAATGCTGTAGAAGTATTGCACAATGTTATGTTAATTAATGTAGTTAACTCATGTTCATAAATGAAACCTTATTGTTTTTTTTCTATGTTTTTTTTTTGTTCTTATTGTATTTTGATTTTCAATGGCTGTAACAAACTTTTATTAGACATGCACACTTAAACACATAGGTATTGTATCTCCTACACATTAAAATATTTATAATTGTACTACTTATGCACACATTTTGTAAATTAGTATGTTGTACACAGAGTGCTTTGGGGATTTTTAATAATCACAGATCCTCCCACATGTCTCTTTTTTTTTTGACTTTCAGAGCTCTCTCTCGGAGGCCAGTCGTGGCAAAGGCCTCAGACAGTTACTGCTGTCCTTTTCATTCAGGTTTCTGATGAGTAAATAGGCAATTACTCCTTATCTTGCACTCTCAGGGACTAAGATGGAATACAGGGATTGTACTCAACATTGTTCCTCACCACAACTACATTGCGGCTTTGCTTTGACTCATTGCCAAAGAACAAAGTAAAAGTCCAGATAACATCATCTTGGCCTAATTCATCCACATTCCGGGAACAGGCATTTTGTGATTTCAACATCTGTGCAGTTTACGAAGCATACAATTGCCTGTGGCACGAATCCATAACAGATTGCACTACTCCAAAGACAGGACAATGACCAAGAGGTGTCGAAACAGACACGCTTTTCTTTTCCCTCAATGCCTATTAAGATACAGCAGAATCAGTGGATTTCTTGCCCGCTGATGCTGAGCTTGCGATTTCTTTCCTGTCCTTTATTTAAAAAAAAACAAGCACTCAGCTCAGGTGCCAGAATAATCAGTCTTCATTTCTTTCAAGACCTTGAGCTGAAGTGACACACACAAGACCTTCACAATACAGTCTGACAGACTGGGGTGAGTGTGCAGGGTGCGCGGTGGCATTCGAAGATAAATCAAACCTCGAGCACTAAAACCAACCATAGTTCACGATCAGCCTTCCTCTCTTTGAACATAAGCAAGATGCTGACAGTCCTCAGTATTTTGCAGGGACAGAGCAAATGAAACCTAATATTTTACAGCTACTAATGTTGGACAGATAACCATGTGCTATAGACAACATGTGCGATGGGGTCAACGGAAGTTAAAAGGATGCAAATAGGCACACAAATGCATCACACCCATGATTACACTGTGATTCACTCTCAACCCCTTAACAAAATGATGGGAAAAAATATTGTACTGTGATATTTGTACATTTTCCCATCCAAGCAATTAGTGGCAGGTCAGCAAAGGTTACGTGGGTTACATCGGTTGTTCAAAAAATCTTTTTGTGTGTGAAATAGACTGCTGGAGAATTTATCGCACAGCCGTCTATTGATTGTAGACCTGTACATCTTGCTCACATTATTTTGTGCCTCTGGGGATATGACACGCAAAACGAGATCTCAAGATGAATTTTCTGCCATGCCTTATCTGATGAATTTCCCTTTCGGTGATGTGTTTTGCCATTCCACTTTCAAATATAAAAGTAAAGTCATAAATTATGTGTCAGAGTTGCATACAAGAAGGTGTCAGATCCAACTTTAAGTCCTTTGATTCATCTGTCAAGGAAACACATTACTTAAAGATGTACCAAAACCTCAACCCTAGGGCTGAACGATAAACTATATCATATCGAGATTGTGATAAAATGTATGTCCATAACAATGATAAGCTCTGGACATTTTTACTCGAAATGGATTTATGTAACAATCTATCACACATATCAGAAATAAACGCAACAGCAGCCAGTCAGTGCATGTCATGTGAATGAGTTTGTGTAGTTTTGTTAACTACACTAACTCAAACACACGTGTACCACTCGTTTGTTTTCAGCATCTAAATATTTAACCCAACCTTCTGGGTAGTAACCCAAATGCTGGGTCAAAACAACCCAAAAGCATTTTTTTAGAGTGCATGGTGATCAAATTTAGAGAACAGTAACCACTGTAGCATGTAAGAAGATTACAACAAAAATTTGGAGGGTTACAGCTGTCAGAAATTAGTAGGAAGTGTAGAGGCCGATCTGCAGTCGGAGGGCATCACACAAACTGCTCTGGTGTGATCTTGATCCACTTTCTACTCTCTTCATGTTGTAAACTGTATTTGTGGTTTCTTAGCTATAACTTTGTAAATCAGGTTTAGATCAGGGTTGCGTTTCCCAAAAGCATCGTAAGCTAGTTGACGTGAACCTGTCATCAAGGTTATACTCAACTTAGGCTTACAATGCTTTTGGGAAATGCAGCCCAGGACTCTGGCTCGGCTATTTCATTATTTCAGTGTTCTTAGCTTCAAGGAACAGCTTTACCCATTTTGCAGTGTGACTGGGGCATTGTCTTGCATGAAAATTGCTGGCTGATTAGGAGATGCTTGCAGGGAAGGAACTGCATGTTGCTGAAGGGGGTTCTGATAAACATTTGCATTGACCCTGCCATGTAGCTGTATAAGAGGCCCAACACTTCCTGCAGAAAACATCCCCCAAACCTTGACACTTCCTCCTCCATCTTTCACTGACTTATTTATGCACTTGGGCTTCAGTCTTTCCTCAGTCTGACGCGGATCAAAATGTTTCCCATCAGACCCAAATAAATTAATCTTGCACTCATCACTAAAGTGAACTTTGGACCAGTTCTCCTCTCTCCACACAACATGCTCCTCAGCAAAGGTCCACCTAGCCTTCGTGACTGAGAGGACTCCGTCACTGCAGGAGGGCAGGCTTTCACAGTCCAAACTTCTCTTAAACATGCTAATTAGGAAAGACTCCATGCAACCTGTTCATGCTGTGAACTGGCAAGCAATTCCAGCTGCAGTGTTGAACCGATTCCTCATTGAGAGTCTCTACATTATCCTGTCTTCTCGTGTATTTGTCTTATGTGGATGACCAGCCTTTTGGTGGACTTGAATTAGTGTCATTGTAAAGATGCAATATTCGAGAAATCACAGATTTGGAATGATCAACTTCTCTTGCAATGGCTGAAAGGGTCATCCCTCTGGCCTTCATCTGGACATCCTCCTGTCGCAGGGTTTAAGTCATCTTGCAATTTCAGTGAAAATTGGAGGAATGCTGCCAGTTAAATAGAGTTTGTCATATAACTATGGAAATTAGCACCAGGTGCCAGATTAACACCAATAACTGGGAGGAATGTGTAAGTGTTCTCTAATTTGGATCAGTGTTCTTTTTTCAAATTTCTCATTTAAGTTTTTTATACTGTGCTTCAGAATAAAATTAATTTACGAAAACTGCCCTTCTACTCCTGTTAGGATAACTTCAAATAGGACTAAGCAGTGACCTTGAAATTTAGGAAATAATAGGTTGTTATCTAATGTTGGTGTCCACTGTATATAATAATCATCATCATCATCATCATAAGGAATACCATACCACCAATATATTTTTAATCCATGTTTTAATTTATACGGTTATGTTGTGCAGCATCTCATTTGACAAAAAAAGTAATGTTTGATTTTAAATTAATTGTAATATTTATTAATTGTAATATTTGTGTAACATTTGATTGCATTTTAAAAGATTAATTGATACAAATTTATCAACAAAAATGCTTGACAAATGGTGTCTAATGAAATAATCAGTTTAATTAATCTTAAAATATTTAAAACATTTTTGGCCATATCGTCATCTTTTTTCATAAATCCCCCCAAGAATGTGAGAAAACAGCCCTTTTTTGACAAACTTAACCCACACTGGTGCTCCTCCTGGATGTTTGGAGCTGCCGAAGCCCGACTGTGCTGTCTTGAGGGCACGGTTGCCGTGGGAAACCTGGGGGCAAGCAACCCCCAGGGCAGAAGAGCAAGTCCCTCCACGCAGCCACCGGCTGATGGATGGCAGAGTCATTACAGTTCAATTAGGCTTCATTTGATTCTACCACCAGCACAACCACAGCTATCATTACACAGTCAATTGCACAGATGATGGCAGTAATATGAAATAAGTGCCAATGAAGGAGATGCGCCCAGTGTGTGCTGGTCCCTTGGAAGCGCCTCTGAGTGAGGTGCCTTTGCCAAAACCTATTCCTTTTTTTATTCTCTTCTTTTGTCCATCTGTGTTTGCCGCCATTCGCAAAACAACACGTTGTGTAATGTGTGTCTGTGTTTAACGCTCTGTGCCACATGCAAATAGAAAAATGGAGACCAAAGTCATTTGATGCCTTTCAGTGTGAATGTGAATGAACGTGAAAGAGCCATGCAGCCTTACATGAAGAAGAGTTGTAAAAGAAGGCTCCTTCATTAAGAATTATTCCGCATATGGCCTCTTGCCAAACAAATACCACAGAAGCTAAATATTTATTTATTATAGAATTACATACACTACAATTAGAAAGGCGAGACTCTACTAATGTTTTTGAAAGTCTCTTGCTTACCAAAGTGGCATTTATTTAATCAAAATACAGTAAAAATTTAATTATGTGAAATATTACTGTAAAATAATCATTTCTAGTTTACTATATTTTAAAAACTGATTTATTTCTGTGATAGAAAAAGCTTAATTTTAGCAGCCATTACTCCAGTCTTCAGTGTCACATGATCCTTCGAAAATCATTCTAAAATGTATCTAATGTATCTTAATGTATCTAAAAATATTTTTCAGAGATTTCCAGGATTTCCAAGATTTAGGCCACATGTATCCTAATGTTTCTCATGTGGGACATGATAAATATATGAAAAACAGAAATAAAGATTGTTGCTTGTTGCATAATAATCAGATATTGATGTAACAGAGAAATGGCATAAATGATTTCCTGCTGTACTATTCAATTAAAATAACCCTGAACAATATGTGTGCTTTATGATAATATTTTAGGCAATATGCATGACATTGTAAACTGACTTAGCAAAAGGCCTTTCATCAATATTGAAACAAAGGAGGTGCCAACAAAGATTAAAACCTCTGCAAGGTATAAATATAGCTTTGTTTAATAATGCAGCAAATTAATAATTAAACGAACCAAATATGATGAAAACCAAGGATGCATGTTCAAAAACAACAATCGAGTATATAAACAGATAATATTCATAGGAATCATTTTTGCTTTTGCGGTTGTTCAGTTATTTAGTTATATTATATGTTATATATATATTCAGTTATACTTACAGTCAAAAAGCTGAAGACTCACACACTGTATGACAAATGTTCTAGTATTCCAGAACTAACTAACATTTTTCTTTCAGGTTATTGATATTTTGTCAAAAAAATCTGGATAAAGGCACTATCTTTTAGTAGTGATTGTGTGCGAGTTTTATAGCGTATGTCTAGAATAACCTGGAATTAATTAACTGGTTACCATAGCAATTGGCATCTTTGTTGAGCTAATCCATGTCCTCTGCTGCAAAGCTTTGGTTTGTATATTCAAAGCATTTACTATAAATAGTCATTAACACATCCGGGAGGGTTGTATTTTTGGAAAATTTGAACACATCTATTAATTCGAGGAGAAACGTCACCTTTTTGGATACTTTTCCTAAGCGTAGTTTATGCGTAATGCATTTCTTTCAGAGAACCAGACAAGCATTCTGTTGAATTTGATTACTATTTAAGTAGAGATGTACAGTAATGACCTGCTGCACATCGAGGGCTTAGCTGCTCGAGTAGCGGACTGCCATACATGAAGTTAAGGCAGGTTGATAAGCAGGAAAAATGGCCCTTAGATCACCATCTCAGGCGAGTGCTTGGTTAACCACAAATCTTTTTAGAAGACTCAAGTGCTTTGTCTTTATCCTTGCTACTCCACTTCACAGTCCTGATAGTGCTTTCCACAGGGTGATCCCAAGGACGTCAGCTTTACTGCAAAAGTTGAAACTTACAGTTCTTAAAACTATAAAACTGTATTACTCTCCATATTAAATTGAAATCAAAACAGGCAAAACATTTTTTTTAAATGTTTTAAAAAAAGAAAAAAGTTTTCTTTGATACTTCCTGTAGAGATAACAGTTTGTTATCTCTAAAAAAAGGTTTGTTGTTCAAATAAACATCTCATTACAGCCTCATTGGCAACTGTAAAAGTTTATTTACCGAATTCATAGTGTCCAGATGTACATTCATACAACATGCTGAGTTAGCGCTCTTGTCACTCTGCCCAGCATTTGCTGATTGTATCAGGGGAGCATTGACAGTACTGATGTTTACTAGGCTATAAACATGTAATGAGAACTGCACTTGTCTGGGCTTTTTTTTTATGTCGAAAGTCATGAAATGTTTGACAGGTTGCGTCAAAGCTTTGGCCCAAAGCTTGCTACCAGCAAGCCTGAGGCCAGATTGGCACACAAAAAAAGATGATCTTCATTAGAGACGTACACATGGATTCCAAAGTGTTTCTAAACTTTTGATACATTTTTGGCAAGTAAAGTAATTGCTAAACAAGTTACATTCTCATTCCCTAATAAGTAGGAAATTTTAAAAAAGCACCCAAAAGGTCATCATTTCAACAGACCAGCTGAGTGCGTTTTGCCATGTGTGAGTGGTAAACTGAATCAGTGGGGAATATGTTTATTTAAGTATAAAATTCAAGTAAAATTATTTACAAAAAAGGACAAAAAATACTAATGCACAATGGCATTTTTGGTTGCACACCAAAAAGGATATTTAACAACTTTATTTAGCAATTTATAATAGTACTTTATTTCCTGAATATGCATGCTTCTTTTAATAATTCATAGCTAGTCTTCAATCAAATAATTCACATCGTTTTATAGACTGACAAATCACCAATACATACATTGTATATACTAAAAGTCTTATATCAGTAAGGTTTTTCTAATTTTTTTTTTTTTTAGAAAGAAATATTTGTATTTAATTTAAGCATTAAATTGATTAAGGGACAGTGAAGAGGGGGGGGGGGGGGGGGGGGGGGGGGGGGGGGGTTGGGGGGGGGGGGGGGGGGGGGGGGGGGGGGGGGGGGGGGGGGGGGGGGGGGGGGGGGGGGCCGAGGGGGGGGGGGGGGGGGGGGGGGGGGGGGGGGGGGGGGGGGGGGGGGGGGGGGGGGGGGGGGGGGGGTGGGGGGGGGGCACTCCTTTGTTACAAAAACTATATATTCAAATAAATGTTGTTCTTTATAGAATTAGCGTCATCAAGAGATTATACAGTTACACCAAAAAAAGCGCCCAGAGACGACAACAGCGGAACAAAACAATTAAGTGGCCACAAGGACCTTAAAGTTTAGAATATGATAATAAAAAGAATTGCTTTTGAAGCACCAAAATCATGAATCAAATCAGAAGGTTTCGAAAAAATATGTGACTTTGAGACTGGAGTAATGTTGTGACGATTCATTTTGTGTCATAACAATAACATTACATTTTAAAATATATTTAAAACGAAAAACAATAGAAAACAGTTATTTAAATTGTTATAATATTTCACAATATTTCTATTTTTACAGCAATTTTAATCAAATAAATACACACGTAAATTTTTCTAGGTCGGAATTAATGCACAGATGCAAGTAATTCACACACAACTTTCATCTCTCTCTCTTTCTTGATCTCTCAAAATGGCCATATTTGAGAAAAGAGTTGAGTAGTTTGCGTCACTGGATATAGCTGTCGTTTAACTTTTCTATCATAAAACAGTTGACTAATATTAAATGATTTGCAACGTCCATCTTATTTTCAACATTAGCCTGAGAGTTGCGAGGAATTCACCGCTCGCTTTTGTGACTAGTAGGACCACACCTCTTTGATTTGATGGCATCTCAGGCATTGACCTTGATGAGTGCTGTTGGACCAGCCTAAAAATGTCAAGTCAAGTCAAGTCACCTTTATTTATATAGCGCTTTTAACAATACAGATTGTGTCAAAGCAACAGGCCCAAAAGCACTCCTGAACAGCATTAAATTAGAAAATAGGTGTAATAAGCAAAAGACAATAGTAAACACTCATTTCAGTTTAAAGACATCCTCATTGAATTCAGTGATGTCAAAAATCCAGCTACAGGTCGGTTTTTTAAATAGTATCTTGTGCATAAACATCATTTGCAATCGAAGTCAACGCTAACGCTGGGAGAAAATGAAGGTTCCAAAAACTAAGGCAAGCCAGAGGACGACAGCGGCAAGGAAGACAGCGGCAAAACTCCATCGGTGACAGAATGGAGAAAAAGCCTTGGGAGAAACCAGGCTCAGTCGGGGGGCCGTCACTTTTTAAATATTTTTGTCATCCTAAAAAGCAGAATGCTGTGTCACAGAGGGCAGCAGATTAGTGCAAGAATTTAAAATATTGGGGGAGGGGGGCAGTTTGGCCATTTCTAATAATTGGGGGACTTGAATAAAAGTTAAAGGTGTTCATTTCTCAATCACAGTTAGCTGTATATGATGAATCATTTCTAAATATATATATAGTCACATGACAAAAACAGGCACAGTTCGCTATATTAAGGGGCTGACACAGCTTACCCCACACTCCCCTACTGTATAATCATGTTTCCCCTTCATACACTGAAAGCTTGTTAGTTGTTTGTTGCTAACATACATCTGCCTGCCATTCTATTTTAAGCCCCACACAAATGTGAACCTGAGCATTGTGTCTACCATTTTCTCTGAAATGATCTCTCATATCGTCACTGTGGGATTTTGATCAACATCAAAATCCTTTTCCAGTGAACCCTACTTTATCAAAACAGCTATTAAATCTTGAACTAGTGTTAATTTCGTTAATGAAGACTATGACGAAAAATTTTCGTTGACGAGCTTTTTTCCCATGACCAAGACGAGACGAAGACGACCAGAAGACAAGACGACCAGAATAAGGTCAATCAGCACAAGAGCGAAGACAATAGAACGGTAAGCGGACTACTATCAACACGCTGCAAAGTTTCGTTGACGAAAATAAGACGAGTAATCTAAAAAAGGGTATTCAAACAAGATAAAAAAAGCTTATACCAAAAATCTCTTTTTATTTTCGTCAAAAAAGGGACCCCCTCACCCGTATTACAGACTGCTCTAATTGCCTCGTCAACCACGCTTCATGCGTGCGGTTCCCAGATACTGCAGGTTCTAACCAAGAATCAGACGCTTCGCTGTTAAATTCATACATTTTCTGCCCGGTATGTTTTGTTATGTTAAGCAATCTGGCAACGCTCGCTCCTCATTGCAGAAGCCCCTCCGCAGATGATCTGAAAAACAAGCAAGCGGGAGTTTTAGCGATCTAAATGAAAAGTGTCATTTCAGCCGAGCTGTGTTTTGTCATGAGATCTCACTTATATTGTTTCGCTATTGGTGATCACTGAATAAATTACACTTACTCAATCGATGTTGTTTAATAGAGAAATAGACTATTGCAATTATGGAATTAGTGGAATAACTAGGAATTTCACTGTTATAATATTTTTCACTGTTTTCATAATGTAGACAGAGAGATTGCATAGGTCTTTGGTGTTGATTAAATACACCATGTATGTGTCCACATTCTATTGATTTGTGCTTACTGGAGAAAGTGCAATACCTGAAATGCAAAAGTAAATTTCTCAAATGACAACAATCATAACGATTATATTTTTGAGAAAAATCAGTTTAACCATTATACAGAATGACGAAAATGTGACTAATATTTCATTGACTAAAAAAAAACCTGACTAAAATGCTCATACACTTCATTGAATAAACAAAAACAGGACACGTTTGTCTAAATATGATAACTAAAATGTACATTTGAGTAAGACTAAATTAAAAATGGCTGCCAAAATTAATACTGCTGTACGGTTAATTAATAATAATCTTATTGCTAAAACATCAAGTTTTCATTGACTAAAACTAGACTAAAACACTTTGGGTTTTCTTCGACTAAAACTAGACTAAAGTACTTTAGATTTTCTTGGACTAAAACTAGACTAAAATGTTGAGACTTTTAGTCGACTAAAACTTGACTAAAACTAAATAGTATAAGGTTGACTAAATATGATAAAAATCTAAAAAGGACATTTTAGCCCGGGACTAAGACTAAGACTAAAATTAAAATAGCTGACAAAATTAACACTATCTTGAACCCAGGTCTCTTTGATATTTCCCCTTTAAGCACAGAGAGCACTAAGCAACAATAATCTTGATTTTGCATCAATAGTCTTTGTTGTGGAATTATGTAGTCGGCTTGTGATGAGTATGAGTTTCAAGAGCATTTTAGGCCAAATCCCGGCTGATTTAACAGCTGTAAACTAAGGAATTGCCACTTGCACCAATCAGTTCTTTAGCATTAACCCTAATACTAAAAGTAACACATGCCTCAGCCTTTGATTTATTCAAGACAAAACATCCAGTGTAATTAATAAATTGCAGTGAGTAGGCAGTAGTTGCAAGGCCTCAACATCCCATCTGGTTTTCAACAGGGACACACAGGAACACGCAACTAATGCCAAAGATTATATTAATTACACTTAATATAAAAACAAACAAAGCAATTCTCCTGAGTCACCAGAGTAAACAGAAATGATGCTATCCTCATCTTAATGTGCCAAGAAACCAAGTCATACAACCTTTAAACATGCTTCAATTAAGCATTAGGATATTATTGGCATCAGAACAAAATCATATTTTGAGGTCAACAGAGGACAGTTTTGAAGTATTTCATCAGCAGAAATAATTATTTAGATTGTGCAGAAGCTTTGACTGGCTACTTGTAGGGGTGTGCAATTGAATGATCGACTCGTTCATAGCAGAAGTCTCTGATATCAAACTGTGCGATTACTGAAGTGTTGATTGGTCCCTCAGAGATTTCCCATTGAGATAAAGAAGTGCTAAGGAAGTCCTCAATTCCTTCTCTGTAAACCTACTAATATTGCTAAAGGATGGGGAATAGCCTCGAGCAAGATGATGAGGTTGTGGGAGTGTGAGGGGGTGGTACAAGCAAGCTTTCCGGCTTATTCATCCTTTCTCTCTATTCCCACCTTCGTCAGTTTTCACTTCCTTCTCACGCTAATCTGTGGGTGAGAATTACATCTGGACATTTGTGCATCATTTTCCGAGGTTTTCAAAAACAATGCAGGACCACAGGCACTCACAGGTCATTGTTGGGTTTGTTTATATTATTAAGTGTTTAACCTCTTTAATTTGGAGAATAAGGCTTCAAATTATGTGATTTTAAAGACAGCATAAAGTATTCGGAATAGAAACTAGGGCTGTCCCCGACTAAAGATTATCCTAGTCGACCAGTAGTCGTTCATTAAAACCATTAGTCGACTAATCGCCCGTTTATTATATGAATTTAATTACTTAAGCAAATATGGGGGGAAAGGGTTTGAGTTTAAGGGTTGAGAAAGAATGTTATTGGTAACATTGTTTTACATCGTAGAGAAATACTAAACCATAATAGTAAGCGTTAAAAATAGACATTAAGGACTTGCACATGCACACGAAAAAGAAAAAGACACAGACAAAAGATATGATTATGAATAGTCGGGGGGGCGGGGGGGGGGGATTAATGATATTCATTAATTTATTTAATAAAAGTTAACATTCACACACAGCACAACTTCTGAACTTGTAACAATAATGAAAACACACTGTTTGGTAAAGAAACTAAAACAAATAAATATATCAAAAAGTGCAACTTGATAGTTGGTGATAGGGGCAACGTCACATGAAAACTTTTTTTGTGGAAACAAATAAATAGTCAGAAACAGCCTTTCCTTAATAAACTTTTTAACTGTAGGGACAAAATATAAATAAAATAAATTAACACAACGAATATAGAGCAAACTGAAAAGGTTTAAGAGAAATAACGTTGAACGCAAACCCAATCAGCCCGAAGACGAGCCTTTCAAATGAAACATTGAATGGAAAAAAAAAAAAGGTTTCGTCAGATTCCCAAATTAATAGAGCTATACCATATAGCCTACATTATATAAAAATGAATAAAACTATATATATATATATATTTATATAATATATATATATATATACACACAACAACCTTTGTTTTGTCGCTCCAAGTACCTATTTCATTTCATCCTCTCCATTCTTCATGCTGCTCTTCATCAATGGCCATCAGCATGAATATCTCTGCCTGCTTTTTCTTTTTTTTCTTTGGTGTGGGCTCACTTTCCTCTGTAGGCCTACTGCTGGCAGAATCACTTTCTGGAACAGCATGTGCAGATAAACTTTCAGCCAGATCCAAAACCGTGGAGTATGCCTCTTCCCGTTTCTCTGCATCGAGGAATGACAAGCTCTTAAAACGTGGGTCTAAAACAGCAGCTTGGGTATATATGCTGGTCGCAAGATTCCCTGTCAATTCCCATCTCTTGTCAATTTCTTCTGTTATTTTTTTTTTTTCAGTGTTTTAGTGGTTGGGCTGTCGTCATCGCAAAGTAACAAGTGACGTCTCTTCATTTATGTTAACATGGGCAGTGTGGCTAACAGAGATGCATTTTCTTCCTGCGAGAGCAGCTCGGTGAGAGTGATCATAGATTTCAGCACTGACACAATGTCCTTTGCTGTCCGCCACTGTGCAGTTGTGAGATCTAGATCTCGCTCAGACCGTTTGTTAGCATCTGAAAGCACAGCTTTAACAGGCGATCTCTGTCCCTGAAGGCGCTCTATCATCAAGTATGTGGAATTCCATTGTGTTGAGACATCTTGGATGAGTTTGAGTTCAGCCACATTCTGTTGCTTCTGTTTCTCTGTCAAAGCTGTTGTAGCCTTGGCACTTTTCTTAAAATGTCCCACAAGGTATCTACTGGTGGCAATGGTTCGACAGATCGGATCAGTTTTTAGAGCCGCATTTATGCACAACTGCAACGTGTGTCCCACACAACAAACACCCTTGACATTACCCCAGCATGGATTATCAGAAAGTAGTTCTGCGCACAGCACACATTGTTGTGTACGACTGCTACCCTCTTTTTCCTGGTATCTCGTATTGCTCTATCACTTTACTGAGTCGCTCTGATATGTTGGCAGCTGTGTGGCTCACCTCCAACACTTTTGCTTCCAACACAAATTAATTCAGTCGCCAGTCTTCGGAAATAAAGTGTGCAGTGACGGTCATGCAAACTTAGATCTGGCTAGAGGTCCATATGTCGGTTGTGAAGCTGAGTGCTGAACAACTTTTAATTTCCTCAAGGTCGAATTCTTTCGTTGTGTTGAACTTGGTTGTTATGGTGTGCATGACTGTTTCACGTTTGGGAACACTGTAGCCGGGCTCAAAGAATTGTATCATTTTAAACCCTCACTGCTGACGATGTTGACTGGTCTCATGTCAGGGTCTCGGGTAGAGGGATGAGGCGAGGACTCAGTACTGCAGAAGAATGGGCTTTTTAATGGGTAATAAAACAAAACAAACAACAGAAACTACCCCGTGGGGGAAAAACAGGCTGGCAAGGCAAGGCAGGCAAGGCAAGGCAAGGCAAGGCAAGGCAAGGCAAGGCAAGGATCTGGACACATCCAGGGATGGACGATGACGAACTGACCCACGACTGCAAACACAAGGAGAATAAATGGAGAGCAAATGAGGAGGGTAACGAGGGAGCACATGTGGGGCAAATTAACTAATAATCAGGTAACAAGATGGGAGGGGTCAAGACAATTGACATGAGCACATGGCACACCGAATCAAAGACAAAAGCCATGTGCTCACACAAAACAAAACACAAGCACATGGCCAGCAAAACAAATCACAAGCCATGTGCTAGAACAGAAGACACGAACACGCAGCTAATGAGAAAACTCATAAGCCGCGTGCTTCACAAAACACAACACACGTGGACAGAAGAGCGCACGGCCGGGCGAACTCGAGACCGCACGCTCCCACAACAGACAGAACGTGGAGCGCGAGTGTCCGGACCCCGACTCGAAACCGAAACTCAAGACATGAGTGTCGGGATCTGAACACCACGCTCCAACAAGAAACAGTACACGCAGACGAGAGCGCAAGGCTCGAGCACACTCGAAGCCACACGCTCACATGAAAACAATGACATGACGCGAGTGTCAGGGCTCTGTCACAAAACCATGAATTACACTAGACCGAAGTGACAGAACCCTGACATCTCATGTCAAGTGCAATGAAGTCAGCTATTTTGTCCGTAATGTCTCTGTGTTAATGAGCTCTCTGTCGCTGACTGCGCCACTTCCTGTGGAAATTTGTTTTTTCCACGACTAACCGACCAATGAAAATTTAGTCGACCAAGCCTGTTCTGGTCGACTATCGATTAGTCGACTATTAGGGGGCAGCCCTAAAAATCAGAGATCTCAGAAGAAATGTTTATTCTGCCATAAAAACTTGTTTTTTAATAGCTTGCACTGATGAGTCATGAATAAATGTGTACAGTAAATGTTTGGATGTTAAAACATTTACTAATATTTAAGCACAACCATTTTCTCCACTGACATTAACCATTGCACCTGTCAGCAATCAGCTTTTTTAAACAAATAAGCAATCAGTGTTTTTGAATGAATCAGTTGAATGAATTAAAGACAGTCACTTGTTTTGTCACAGAATTAATCAATGCTTTGAATGAATTGGTTGAATGAATGATTCGATGAATCACTCATAAAGACACACATTAAATATTCACTTACAACACACTAGATGAAAAAACCAAGAGTAATATGCATATTCAATTACAAACGCCAATAACATTATTAATAAACCGTAGGGAAGAAGTGCGTGTACATCAGTGCACATCCAAGGGACACTTTAAAGGGGTCCTATTATGCTCTTTTACAAAGTCTTGATTTTGTTTTGGGGGTGTACTAAAACATGCTCTCATACTTGGTGGTTCGATTAGTTCCGGGTTTGATGAAGGTCCGCCTTCCAAAAAACAAAATGTGTTGTGATTGGTTAGCTATCCCAGTGCGTTGTGACTGGCGAACAGCTTAGAAGGTGTTTCAGTACTGCCACGCCCCTTGCTCCATCTTTCACAAAAGCTTTTGGCGAATCTACTCACTCGTGTTGTGGAAGCTGTTCTCAGTAAAATGCGCAGCACACAACAGCAAATTGGAGTTATAATGCTCAGTAACAGAATTAAAAATAAATTGCAACCACTGTTTCCTGACATCATCCGCTTTCGGAAGCCCAAACAAAGACGTTTGGGCACGGTGGTGAAAAAAAACAACGTTTCAGGCGGTCGCACACCAGACGAGAAGCGCAGCGTCGCACCACATCTTTAAAATTCAAACCCTTAGGTTGTGTGAGATGCGCAAAATCTGCGCAGAACCGATCACCGGTGATCACCGTGAGATGCATGCCGGTTAGAAAAGTGTCCGACTTGCCTCCGACTTGCTCTGATGTCATGCTGACGTGTGCCAAAAAACTCTCGCAACGGCGAGGCGGCTGTGTCAGATTGTGCAGCATAGTTGCTCTCCACCGACTGCGCTGATCAAAAGCATGATGGGAAACGACTGACTGACGACACAGCTTAATGCTCATTGGGGATGCACAACTGTGATGCTGCGTTCTCTTCTAAAAAATTTTTTTTTCTCTGATTTCATGTGATTATGTATTCAAATTATGCATGAATGTTCCCAAACAATATGACAGTGCGAGCTGTGTGAGATATGTGATTGTTGTCATATTTCTATAAAAATCTAAAATGCATGTTTGTATTAAAGTAAAAATGGATGATAAATACACCTTTCGTATGGAATTAAATAGCAAGCACTTTGAGTGTCTCATCATATTCATTTTTTTGTAAAGGCAACAGAACTGAAATTACATCATGTTTATTAGCAACACAGCATGTGAGTGAGAATGACGCGATATCCGCCTTTGATCTCGTTGTTATCTGCTCCACTTCGAGAGGTCAGAAATGTCCGTCTTGACTGCTCTTATTTCACTCCTCCTCTCACTGCAGCCGCCTACTCTCGCATTCATTTCAGGTGAGGTGAGGCACATACGAAAACAGACTATTCTTTTTATGAGTGTATGCACACCAGCTACATCGTGTTGTACTTGTTGTAAGAATTGTTCCAGATGTGGCGCTGCGCTTCTCGTCCAGTGTGCGACTGCCTTTAGACATGCCGAAAACTTGACGCTACAGCACAGCAGCTCTTCTTCATTTTCTCTGACGCACTAACTCTGCAGCAGCACTTCTTCTTCATCATTGTCTTGCCTGATGCACTCAACCAAGTGTTCTAACCACGACCTCGCCCCTCCCCATCCCCCAACAATTCGAATTTATGTAGGCGGGAATTATATTAATGATATTCTAATGGGCTGCTTTGTGACATTACAAAGCCCGGAAACCAATGCTGTAGTCCAAACGAGCCGTTCGTTGTAGTTCTTGAAATTTTTTTTAAAAACGAAATATCTCCCTTTGGAGTGGACTTTGAGATTTGTAACTTTGTAGATCTTTTTTATGCCCAAACATACACACTACACATTGACTAAAATTTAAAAAGTGAAAAGCATAATAGGACCCCTTTAATATCTATGAGCCGTAGGAGAGAATTTCGTGAATGGCAATGAAGAGACACAAGCTGGTGTGTAGGTCACATGACAATGACAACATGATAAATGTATGTCACATTCATACCTTACATTATTTTTTAATGGTCGTGAAGTACTTATTCAAAAATAAGTACTCAAAGTAGTATGTGATTTCAGATGTTACCAATCATTTGTTTCATTCCTGAATGAATCAGTTTTTGAACAAATCAGTTGAATGAATGATTCAGTGACTCAATCATAAAGAAAGCCACTTGTTTTGGAAACTGAATTTTTCAGTGTTTTTCACATGCATGTCGTACTCACACATTTGCATAAATAACAATATAATATTTTGATTAACAATAGCCACAGTCATATCACCCTGCAGCCCAAGACTGGATGCCCACTGAAGCTAAGCAGGGCTGAGCCTGGTCAGTACCTGGATGGGAGACCTCCTGGGAAAACTAAGTTGCTGCTGGAAGAAGTGTTAGTGAGGCCAGCAGTGGGTGCTCACCCTGTGGTCTGTGTGGGTCCTAGTGCCCCAGTATAGTGACGGGGACACTATACAGTCAAAAAGCACCGTCCTTCGGATGAGATGTTAAACCGAGGTCCTGACTTTCTGTGGTAAATAAAATTCCCATGGCACTTCTCGTAAAGAGTAGGGGTGTATCCCAGGTGTCCTTGCCAAATTGCCGCCAGGCGGCCTAGCGAAAGCAGCATTGTCCCAGACCATGGCCTCCAGCTAATCCACCATTGTACACATTGATTGGCTCCTATGACCTCGTGTTCTCTCACTGTAGCTGGTGTGTGGTGAGCGCACTGGCGCCGTTGTACTGTGGCTGCCCATGCGATCATCCAGGTGGATGCGGACAAGCAAGGTGGGGTGAGGAGAGACCCCTCACAGGCGAATTTTAAAAGCAATTGTAGGTGTACAGCAATACACAATAAAGCGCTATATAAATGCATCATTCATTCATTCATTATTTTTACATAAACATTTAACTGTTATACAACTTATATATAAAACATTATTATCTTTGCAATGAAGAACACTAATTTTGTGACACAAATGGCACAGAAATTACACACTTCTATTATCATGGGAAAGTGCTGACACGTTCCCTTACAATCCATGCATTTGCTTTGTCCAATGTAAATCTTATATGGTACTGTATTATCATCAGTATGTCTAGGCTAGATTGATAGTAGGTCTAAATCAGGCTATGGCAGGAGACTTTAATTTTGAAGCTTTTGAAAATATGAGAAGTGTTTTACAGAAAATTCCCTCTCCAGTGCCTCACTTGCAGTTGCACTCTGAAGTTTAATGAAACCAAACACTTAGCCGCCAAACTACCAGCTGCAAAGTCCGACCTAAATCCACTCTACTGGTCTCAGTGTGGGATTGCCTGGCAAATTATCATGCTGGCCGTTAGATATCCACTGATGGCTGTCAGAACAGTGATGGATGCGTTTTATTTACATTTGAGGGATGAAGAAAAATAGCACCAGGGTTTTTTTTCGGGGCTGTGATTGATTGCTCCAGCAACCGTAACCTTATCATTTGCCTATGGTATGAATGTCTATATTCCCTGTTTTTGATAAATCTGTAAGGGCCTGAACATTGTATCTGGAACATGATGACTCGTTTGATGTAAAATGCAACTCAATTGGTGTAAATGTAGGAGTGCATTCATTATGTGACACTTTAATCAGGTTTTGGTAAGGAGGTCAGCATTTGCATTCACGCAGGCACTACTGTTAAATGAATGGCATAAAATGTGATCATATGAAAACATATCTGTGTTGTTACCCCTCTGATTTGTAAAATCCCCCATGCATTGGCTTGCTAAAGGGTATGCAGAGCCAGTTCATTAGGAATGATGGGAAGAACAGATTTATTATAGAACTGAATACAAACCCAATTCCAAAAAAGTTGGGACACTGTACAAATTGTGAGTAAAAAAGGAATGGAATAATTTACAAATCTCATAAACTTATATTTTATTCACAATAGAATATAGATAACATATCAAATGTTGAATGTGAGACATTTTGAAATGTCATGCCAAATATTGGCTCATTTTGGATTTCATGAGAGCTACACATTCCAAAAAAGTTGGGACAGGTAGCAATAAGAGGCCGGAAAAGTTAAATGTACATATAAGGAACAGCTGGAGGACCAATTTGCAACTTATTAGGTCAATTGGCAACATGATTGGGTATAAAAAGAGCCTCTCAGAGCGGCACTGTCTCTCAGAAGTCAAGATGGGCAGAGGATCACCAATTCCCCCAATGCTGCGGCGAAAAATAGTGGAGCAATATCAGAAAGGAGTTTCTCAGAGAAAAATTGCAAAGAGTTTAAAGTTATCATCATCTACAGTGCATAAAATCATCCAAAGATTCAGAGAATCTGGAACAATCTCTGTGCGTAAGGGTCAAGGCCGGAAAACCATACTGGATGCCCGTGATCTTCGGGCCCTTAGACGACACTGCATCACATACAGGAATGCTACTGTAATGGAAATCACAACATGGGCTCAGGAATACTTCCAGAAAATATTGTCAGTGAACACAATCCACCGTGCCACTCGCCATTGCCGGCTAAAACTCTATAGGTCAAAAAAGAAGCCATATCTAAACATGATCCAGAAGCGCAGATGTTTTCTCTGGGCCAAGGCTCATTTAAAATGGACTGTGGCAAAGTGGAAAACTGTTCTGTGGTCAGACGAATCAAAATTTGAAGTTCTTTTTGGAAAACTGGGACGCCATGTCCTCTTTAGTCCGGATGACAAGGACAGCCCAAGTTGTTATCAGCGCTCCGTTCAGAAGCCTGCATCTCTGATGGTATGGGGTTGCATGAGTGCGTGTGGCATGGGCAGCTTACACATCTGGAAAGGCACCATCAATGCTGAAAGGTATATCCAACTTCTAGAACAACATATGCTCCCATCCAAACGTCTTCTCTTTCAGGGAAGACCTTGCATTTAACAACATGACAATGCCAGACCACATACTGCATCAATTACAACATCATGGCTGCGTAGAAGGATCCGGGTACTGAAATGGCCAGCCTGCAGTCCAGATCTTTCACCCATAGAAAACATTTGGTGCATCATAAAGAGGAAGATGCGACAAAGAAGACCTAAGACAGTTGAGCATCTAGAAGCCTGTATTAGACAAGAATGGGACAACATTCCTATTCCTAAACTTGAGCAACTTGTCTCCTCAGTCCCCAGACGTTTGCAGACTGTTATAAAAAGAAGAGGGGATGCCACACAGTTGTAAACATGGCCTTGTCCCAACTTTTTTGAGATGTGTTGATGCCATGAAATTTTAAAATCAACGTATTTTTCCCTTAAAATGATACATTTTCTCAGTTTAAACATTTGATATGTCACCTATGTTGTATTCTGAATAAAATATTGAAATTTTGAAACTTCCACATCATTGCATTCTGTTTTTATTCACCATTTGTACAGTGTCCCAACTTTTTTGGAATCGGGTTTGTATAATAAATGGTCTTTGAATAAGGCTACTGGTTGATCATTAGCAGTCTGTCAATGAGTATTTAGAGGAAGTTCAGTCCCTCGCTGAAGCTAATTCAGAAGCAGTTTCTGCAACAATTTGTTTTTCTACACTGAGATGGTTGGACCAATGCCTCACTTCTCAATGAAACAGCCATGGTCACTTTCCAATCATTTAAAGCACCTGAAAATGTGGTACACAGAGCCAAGAAAGCCACACGGGGAACACAAAGCCACTACCTTTTTCTAAACAAGCCAGGCAGCTGTGCGGTGATATCCAACAAAGCCAGGAAAAACAGGGAAAAGAAATTGTTTTTTTGGGGGGGCAGAAAGCTTAACGTGTTCTATCGATTAGTTTCTAAGTACATCCTGTAGTTTAAGCCTTGATTAACTCTTTGGGATCCAAAGACTTAAGACGGTCTAAAAATAGCGCTTTCTCAACTCATAACTGGTCATTTCAGTGCAGCAGAAGTAGCGGTTGATAAGAAGCCAGACTCTTGTGAATGACATAAAGCTTAGGCTGGTTCTTTTAACCAGGCTGAGGCACTTTTCAATGTCACTGCAAAACAAATCAGATTCTTGTAAAAGTAGATTAAATTTAGAATCCAGAAATGATATAGTTTCTTCTGCGATTACTTGTTTAAATCCTACATGTTCCATTGGCCGATTGATTTGGACACATCTTCCCACAGAACCAAGGGCAAATACTTGGTGAACTTTCTCAAACTTCCACCAATGTTCATCAAAAATAATGAAAATTCTGTCTTCATTTACTCACCCTCTTCTTGTTCAGAATACAATGAAGAAATTTAGTTTTCCATGCTTTTACAAAGCTTTCGAGCTTCAAAAATGATTTTAAGTGTTATGAAATAACACTGTTCATATTCCTTGTGCACTGTCCATTGAAGCCATACGATAGCTTTCTGTGAGAAGCAGAGTTTAAATAATTAAATAATGACAGAATATTCATATTTGGGTGAACTATTGCTAAGTTTATCCAGCTTAGAGTCCTAAATAGCACCAAATGAAGAGAAAACAAAGTGTAGTGCAGAGGTTTGCCTTGTGCCAACTGGAGGAGCATAAGATGGTAGCTATAATAAGGAACAATCATGGAAAATGGAGGTCAGCGAAAGTATAGCAGTTACGATTAGAGAACAGAAACATTGTAAAGGAAAGACAACAACAAAAATTACTAATGCACTTTTTCTTTGGAGGACATGTCATATTGAACTTAAAAAGTGCATGATTGCATGACGTTTGTAATGATGAAAGTCTTAACAAATAGGATTGTTTGCCATTACAAAAGCCACTGAAAGGTCTGATTCCATCAGCCAAATTGCACAAAAACAACTTGTTCTTCGACTGGAAGCTACTGTATTTTCATTTATCGAACCCCAAGATGCAGAACTTCATGCTCGAGCTCCGGTCACTTTCTGATGCAGTAAGTATGCCAGCAAGAGAAACCAAAAGCAAGGAATAAGTTGGTTAAGAAAGAGTGATCTGAAGATAGGGTGAAACCAGATGGCAGAAGGGCATGAGTTATTCAAACAAAGACCCCCGGTCACTCTGCTCAAGGCACTGATGCTCTCAGCAGGAGGGCCGGCTAGGTTACCTGAGGCAGTGTTTATTATTCAGTACCAGCGAGTCTGGCCTGGCCTACACAATTCATCTTTCCACTCTGTCGAGAGAGGAAAACTTATATAGAGTCCCTGGTTACTTGATAAAATGGCAGATGATCAGTTCAATGTCATACCCACCCCCTCTGCTTCCAACCGCCACTCGCTGCTACTCATCTCTCTCTCTCTCTCTCTCTCTCTCTCGCTCTCTCTCTCTAACATATTCAGCCGCATCCTCACTCACCAAAAGTTATTTTGATTGGTTGACTTAACAATTCCCTCCGGGCTGTCATGACCACATAATCAGATCTGGCAATATTTCTTCAGCTTCACAAGGGAAGACAAGAGAAGAGGATTTGTGCAGAAAACGTCAGTGTGCTTCAGTTTCTGCTTTCTTTCACTGATGATCTAGTACTTTGTTCATCCAAATGTTTTATAACAGCACAATCTCTCTGTGTCAATATTGGAGATGCTTAAACATAAAGCTACGGCATTGGTTTCAAGGTTTGTTCTTTGTGGTTAAATCAACTAAGCAGCCAATGGAAAAGCTAACAGCTCTCTCCAGGTATTATAAACCTCCTTGATTGGTTTTCCCCCAATTCAGGTTTGTAGTTTATCTGTTAAATATTCATTCATGAGATACACCTTCAAAAAGAGAAAATTCACCCATGCTGAAAGATAATTTGAGTTTCACAAATGATCTGACTGAGAGCAGTAATTCTTTGCTATCAACAGTAGCATATTGCACATCAGTGCTCAGTGTGAACTTAAGATATGGAGCTAAAGCCTCAGCGAAAACAAGCATTCTTAACCATTTTCTATAATGCCATGTCAGCAAAGCAGTTTTTTTTCCTAACTGGGCCATTTATTAAATGGGTCTTGCTGGGAATATATGTCATTGTAAAATGGCTTCCAGCACGGGTTCCCTATGTTATGAACCACCCACCCCCACACACACACACACAAAAAAAATTATTTAATGAAATCAAAGCTAATATGAATGCATTTGATTCTGTTTTTAGTGGGACACAGGTAGTATCACCTCAAAACGAAACATCACTGTTTTAAGGTTGTAAATTTTTACCACACTCCATTTATATTAATTATATATAAATAATTAAGTATTGATAAAGATAAGCAAAAAAGCAATTTTTAAAATCTAAGTATTACCTGATAAAAAACAAGTAATAAAAGTAAAATATAATTTTGTTCCAATGTGTTGTTTACATTTTAGAATGCTTAAAATGCTGTGTGTTTTTAAATATAAGGTTATATTGCATATTTCAGTACAACAGCACTGTTGCTTATGCTCGTCACTGCACTATGGCAACATTGTTATTTTAGATTATTTAAGATGTGAAAACATAAAGAGTGAAGCTGAAATGTGTGAGATGAGGGTAGAGGATTGCTGTTGCGTTTTTACCCAGATACAAACATATACGTGAGGGGTTGGAAAGTCTCTTTTATCTGTGACTGCAGGCAGATTATTTGGTATGTGAAACACAGAGCAGACAGCAGCTCCCTCTGTTAAGCTTTCCCCTCACATCGCTCCACAATGCCAGTTTGAGTGAGGCCGAGTTGGCTACAAAAAACCTAAGGAAGACAAAAACAAACCCCCCAAAAAACCCTGCAGCTCCACTAATAACATGCACACATACTTTGTAAAACATGCATGCACATCTATGTAGACATATTCTCAAAAATATATTTGTGTTTAACCACAGTTGTGCAGAAAGATTTTTTTACTGAGTGATGGAGAAAGAGGAAAAACGAGTTGGAGCTTAAAATATCTTGTGGTTTACACAAAAGAGAAAAGATGAGACCATTAAAACTAACATCCTTTCATGCATGTTTTTATCAATAGCTACAGTATGTATTCAAATAACAGTACAGTCCAATCCGCTGGATGTGTTATTGTGTTACCGATGGGAAACAAGATGTTTTAAAGGTGACATATCATGAAAATCTGACTTTTCCAGGTTTTAAGTGCTATAATCAGGTCGCAGGTACATCTACCAACCAAGGAAACGTGAAAAAGATTAACCCAGTAACTTTGTTTTGGTAAGCCTTTTTCTGTAAGCGTCTGAAAAAACGAGCGCGTCAGATTTCGCTCCCTTGGTGACGTGGCAAAGGGATCTCATTATAATATTACCGCCCCTTAATCTTTACGTTGTTCCCCCCACGGGACGTCATTGTGAGTTCGGCAACAACGGTTGTATAATGTACCCAGCTCTAATGCCATGGCGAAAGTGCTGTGAGCAAAATCACCCACTATGTTCTGATTTGGCTGCACAGATGAGCACAGAACACTATGTAGAGTCCCAGCCTCAGAGACAAGACAGCAGTGGATTTATTGATTTATTTACTGTATATTGCTGCTGCCAACAGATCTAAAATAAAATGCAATTTATTTCCCAGTGTTACCTTCACAGGACATAAACGATGTTGTGAACGGTGTGTTTTTAACGTAAACTGTGTGTGAATGAGAGCTTAGTTTAGCACTCGCATGCTGTGACAGCAGCTTTCTGTCCATGTGCTTCAGATGTGTGCACTCAGAAAACCCTATATCAGAAGTTTAAACTCATATGGTTTAAAACGCATGATTTCAGCACGATAAACATGATAATCAGAACCAAAACAGATGTTTTTAGCAGGTCCGAGCTGTAATGGCGGAGCTCTATTCTGGAAAAGCGGCAGGGAGAAGCAGCTCATTTGCATTTAAAGAAACATGCATGAAAACAGCGTGTTTCTGCTTCCACTCAAAAAATGGCATTTTCCAGCTGTTATAATAAATTATCTGTTGTGTATTTTGAGCTGAAACTTCACAGATAAATTCTGGGGACACCTGAGACTTATAATTACATATTGTAAAAAGGGGCATAATATGTCTCCTTTAAGTAATTATGACTGCTACACTTGATACTGGCATATTTGCTCATTGTACTTGGCACAATTGCTCAAGCTCCAACTATTTTATACTGACTTTTTTGGTCATTCCACAAATGCTCAATTGGACTGTTCTCCGGTTTTTCTGGGCTGCAGCATGACATTGATTTTTCTTTGGTTTTAAACCATTCATCTGTGACTTGAACTATGGATTGCGGTCCTGTAGCAAGATTAATTGTCTTTATAGTTGTTTACTAACACAAGTGCTCCAAAGAATGTATTTGTACACTTAAAAGATCAATTTCAGCAAATAAATGCTATAGATTTTCTCAGATAGATAGATAGATAGATAGATAGATAGATCATCTTATCTTATCTTATCTTATCTAACGCACTGATATTCATACATTTTTAAAGCTGGCTTAAGTGTTCAGATACTTTATGGGGATCGGTGTATGACAATGCAATGTTTTTCTCATAAAATAGGTTTTTATCACTAATTTTATTTTTGCCAAGAGGTCTCTACCGCAGAAATAGTCAGATTTTCATTTTGGTCTCACCATCAAATGTTCCCCTAAATAGAATCTCTCACATGTCTTTGGATGAACTCCAGTCATGATATGAAATTCTTTCCCCATCACACAAGCCAGATTTATGGAGGGTGTGAGCTATTGTTGTCTTATGCACACTTTCTTTCATTTCAGTTATGGAAGTCCAAAACTCCATACAGCTGCCTCGGGCCTCTTGGTGGCCCCCTTTACTGAAGCCCTTCCTACTTGGACACTCAGGTTTGATGGATGAACTCATTTTGTTCCATATCTTCTCTGTTTTTAATGACTTAGGACTTCCCTGTGCTTCAAGGTATATTCCTTGTTTCGTAGATCCTTTTGCTGACTGGTATTTTTTAAAGGACCTTGTCTCAGATTATAGTCGAATGTTCTCTGTTCTTTATTGCACTGTTTCCTTGGAAATGTGTGGGTGTGCTGCCGGACAATGTTGTATTTATAGTGAAACCATGTGAAACATCTAATGAACACAGGTTTTTTCATGAGTAGCAAATGTTCTTAATGAAACGGCAGGTTCGATGCTGTAACATAATAAAATGTGAAAACCCAAGGGGGGTTAAACACTTAGCCACTCTAATTAGCTCAATATGACTGCAGACCATTAACAACACCTCAAGCCCAGTCACATGGCAGATACAACACCTCAAGCCCAGTCACATGGCAGATTGTTTGAGCCATATATAACTGCAGAACACACCTCATTTCCTGTGTTTCCAGCGCATTTCTAATAGCCTCTCTTTGTTGAAATGTGTTCAACTGAATATCAGTTCACATCAGGGTTTGAGATAATATGGCACATGCCAAATATTTTAATATCTCTCTGAATAATTTAGTTCTTCAAACACATGAAATTATAATAACTGGACTGGGTTGTGTGAGATAATTGTGTGTTCCTGCTTTTGTTCACACAAATAGACACAAAGTCATAAATTCTGCTATGACTGCGATTGGAAATATTTTGGTTGGCGAAGTAAAAAGAAATAAACAATGTAACTGACTGAATTTTGTCTCAAATGTACGTTTTGTAAAAAGGTTGCTGAAAATTCAGCTTTGCAATCACAGAAATAAATTACATTTTTAAATATATTAATATTAGGACTGTCAACTTTACCGTGTTAATGCACAAAATTACTGAAGCACAATTTCTATTCTAAACCTTTTACCCAATTTTGCTTCGTTGTTTGCAATCAAATCATTTTAAGCCACTAAACTCTGGGAAAGTTTTCAGTCCAATAATCCAGTAACCAATGGCTTCAAACAAAAGTCCAAAACCATGCTAAACTGTAGAAAGAAAAACCAGGCTGATTACATCAGAGCATATAGCCCTCACGCAGCGCGCTGTGTGAAATACAGACTGAACGGAATGTCAAAACATCCCACTGCTGTATGTAAGCAAACTACGTTTTTATGGATGAGGATAGATGAGGATTGCAATCAAGGTAAAGATGCGTCAGGATGTACAGAGGTCATACGTAAGCACACGTGATCTGATATTAATTGCACAAACAAACCCATGCGTGTGCATTCTAGATGGATCGATCATACTTTGGGCCCTATCATACACCCGGCGCAATACGGCACAAGTGTTTTTGCTAGTTTCAGCCCAATGCAGTTCTTCTCATTTTCCCCCGGTCCGCGGGGCCGCGTTGTTTAAATAGCAAATGCATTTGCGCTCATGGGCGTGCTGGTCTGAAAATGAGGTGTGTTCAGGCGCATTGTTGTCGCGTTGCTATTTTGAGGAACTGAAAGTAGACTGCACCATAGACCAACTCAAACCTGGTCTAAAGTCTGGCGCAATATTTTTTTTTGTTATTTAAAGAGTGCATTAGTAATATGCGCCTATAGGCATGCGCACAACGCACATACACTTTGCTTATTACACACACACAGGGACGCGCAGCAGCACACAAAAGAAAAAAGACGCACACAACATTATTAATATGAAAAATACATTTCCGCCATTAATAGCGAACTCGCCATGGCGCGAGCGCAACTGGCTTTTAAAGGGGATGGGAACTTTGCGAATCTACCTATACATATCTATGGTTGTACCAGCATGAATGGTCATGTGACATGCGTTTTCGGTTGTGTAGTGTAGACTGAAATCGTTTCTGAAACGCAGTGAAAACGCCAGTGTAGACAAGGATCGTTTTCATTTTAAAACGAAAACGCACTAGTGTAAACAAAGCCTAAGACCCTTCAATCTTTTGGTTTACTTTGCTGGTTATAGCAAATGATGACAAAATAAACATCTGAAACAAGATAAATGCTACAGGCTTAATTTCATGATAAGTGTGCGATTAATCACACGAAAAGGGTGTGATTAATCTGATTAAATATTTTAATTGATTGACAGCACTAATATAAAATTCTGCTAAAAAATCAGCTTTGCATCACAGAAATAAATCACATATATTTGCCATTTACTGTATGTTACTGTATTTTTGATTAAATTAATGCAGTCTTGGTGAGCATGAGAGCCTTCTTTCAAAAACATTTAAAAAAAAATCTTACCAACCCCAAACTTTTTGCTTCCGTGGGGTACTGCTAAGTCGTTGCAATCTCATTCTATTTTCAGTTCATCCTGATCCTAAGCAGGTTTGAGCTTACAGACCTGTTGCTACAACAACATGTCCAAAATGAGCTTCAAAGAATGGAACAACCCAAAAATGTGTGAAATCCTAAACAATGAAATACTGTCAACTCAGTAATCCAGATATAGGGCCTAGAAATGTGTGCATATGTGTGTGTGTATTATTTTTTAACCTGAGGCTTAGGTTGTGGGAAATCTCAGCTGGACAAAGGTTTGCGCCCAGGGACAGGTTACAGGACTGGCACACCATCTATTCACTTTGAGTCCTATCTGTCATGCCTTGGGCTTGCACATCGCCTTTCACTGTCGATTCTACAAGCATGCAGTATCACACCAGCACAGAGGATCCGGCTCATCACGCAAACTCAAAGATCAGCCTGATGCCAAGTTCTGAACCATGCTGACAACTGGCGAGAAGACTTAGCAAGTCATTTAACTCGCCCTGTGTGGAGAGACTTCTAAAATAAATGCAACATAAAGACAAATAAAGGAGTGAGCAAATAGGGCACGATCCGCAGCATTCTACCTATTGTGTCCGATCTGAAGAGCAGTAATAATGTGTAGGAAGGGTGGATAAAAAGAAGGGCTATGACAAGCATGCTGAAGCAAGGTGTCTCCTGAGAGGCTGGTGGTCTCTGATCACCTCCAGCATTCTCATTATGTGCAGAGTACTAACTAGTACCAGCCCCTTACAATGGCATCACTATCCAGATGAGGCAAATGCTGACTCTCATTAGAGGCGAGAACATGCAGAAATGCATTAATCATATCAGAGAGAGAAATCCATTTGACTTTGCTGTCTTCAAACATGTAACAAGCATGGTGTTGTGGGCGGGGGGAAATGATGTGTATATAATAGGCTCTGTACTGTATGTCTGAGAGTCAATGGTTGATGTGACATTGTCTTGCTTATTAGCCATGTCTGTGATGGGAGACAGGATTATTCTGTCAGCCTGATTCTTGTTTCCTGTACTCTTAGTGACACTTCATACCACCAACACCACATTCTATTCTCTCTCTTTGCTCTAGGCCCACTCTCATCCTATAGACTAAAACTTTGCACCCTGTCAGATGTGTATGTGTTAGCTCAATGTTATCACTTTCTCTTATAGAGTTGTTCAGTTTATAGCCTAAAACTGATAAGAGAAAAAGCTTTTTTTTTTAATCATGCTCCCTTGGGAATCAATGAATGTTTTTATAATGGTGGTTTTTGACTTGTGTTAACATGAATTACTCACACCTCAAACGTGAATTTTTAAGCTACTAATAAGTTGCTAACAAGTTGGAAGTTGGAAGCAAGGAAATGCATTTCAACATTTCAGAGCACACCGTGGTTTCAAAAAAAGAGGTAATTTGTTTTGCAGAAAAAACGTGAAAGACTGAAAGTGATGTTAACAGTTAACAGTGATGTTTATTCTATTATATATTCATATATTATTATAACTCTTTTTACATTATAAACTTAAAAATGTTTTGTTAGCCTATCCAGTTGAAGCCACTAGATGCGCGCTGCTGCATTGTTATAAATATTGCGGGAAAAGAGAACATCATTGCGGAGAAGATCTTGTTTACATCAACACTGAAACCAAGCCATTCACACAGAATGCATATTTTGCGCATTTTCTAGAGGGACATCTATCACCATTGCACTCGAGTCTCGCACAAAGGAGCCACATGTTTAGAAAGCCATGTAAAATTAATGCAAAAAACATATATCAGACTTATGGTGGGGTTTTTTCCCCATCCCACTGCAACTCGTTTTTTTAAATGAAAAATGTACTCTGTGTGCTTGGCTTTCCGCCCTTTGTATTAAACTAGGCATACATACATGATGCCATTTTGTTTATAGTTGTTTAAGCAACTAAATTAATTATAATTGGTTTATAAACACTATTTTAAACATTATGCACTTTTTTCACAAATAGTCATTTTATCTTATGCTTTGAATAAACGTGCATTAGTAATATTTTGCTCGATGCGCCCTCTTGTGGCCTCAGGAGAGAAGCCAAAAGCTTTTCTTAACCCTAACTGAAATTATGCATTTTTAATTTGAATATAATTCGAATTTTGATCATATTTAAGTGCAAAATTCGAATTTAGTTTTTCATCCATTTTGACAGCCCTGGTAAATTATCTGCAGAAAATTCAGCCTGTCAATCGCCGGAAAATATATTAAATATTTTTGAAAATGTATGTATTTATAAAAAAAGTTCCTTTTTTTATTTACACTCTATTTGTGTTCAAATAAATGCAGCCTTAATACTTAAATATGAAACCTAATAAAAAATAAATTTAAAAAAATCTTACCAACCCCAAACATTTTTAGGTTAGGAGTTTGGCATGCTAAAATATTCTTTCAGTCATTAAATCTTGTTGGAATGATGCAACTTTTGTGAAACGGCTGCAGGGAACAATCAAAAATCAACAACAGAAGTTCTGGGTGAGTTCATGCAAAGGACATGAGTGCACAAATCAGAGAATGAAGGCATCATGAAAACTCGTTGCGAAAATTATTACTGTAGCCGAGTATGGTTTGTCAGATGTTAGTTGTTTGTATCTTTTTGTCATTGTGTCACTGGTAATTGTTCATGAACAGACATGACCGTCAACAAACTCAGATTAATTGAAAAGTCACAATAATGCTTTGAACTTATTTCATTGTCAAAAAAAGAAAAACTGAGTCAAAAGCAGCATGAGCGGATAAAAAGGTTGTAGGCGGCCTGCGCACAGACCACATGTGGAGGGCGCTTCAAAAAGTCACTTCTTCTGAATTGCTCTAATCATTGACTGGCAGGGCATCAGACAGGTAATGCCACCGGGAGAGACACACAAGCTGAGGAAAGTCAGTAGTAGGATTTTGTTTTCTGTATTAGCCTACTGTGCGGTTTTACACACAGCGCACTGGAAATTAAATTTTTTTTTTATTCTCAGTTCTGGAGAGTCCAACAAATTTGACTTTACGGTCAACACTTACAACAGCTGAATATTTATTCAACACGTCTAAAAATAAAACTCTACTTTCCCTGTAAATATCCCTGAAAAATAAAAGCAGTATCCCATTTCACTTACACAAGTCTCATTCAGTTCATTATTTACATCTCGAAAATCCAAAGTTGTCAAGAGTAACATAAAAACTGGCATACTATATCCTGCATAAGTTATATTCTCTATGTTCCAAACCAGCGTTTCTCAACTACCTTTGCTGCCGGTTCACTGCACAGTGCACAGAGCTAAATAAATGTATGATGTGGGGCAGAGCTATGGATTTTGGGTGTGAGTCGAGCCAAACTATCTCATAACTGTCATGTGATAAATACAAGTCAGTCTAAGCACAACAGCGCTCATATTTTGTACCCTCACTTTCTCACTTACACCATTCATCTCTTGTCACCTGTGTATCTGTTAGCATCTGAAGATATTGAGGTCGGTGAGAGAGAGCAATCCACCGCAGTCACCAGTGATTCAGTTAGTAAGAGGGAACGCAGTAATATCTGGATCATTTTATAGTCAGCTGCACAGACTAAAGTGGTTTCAACTGTAATTTGTGTAAAACCACCATAGGCATGCCGAGGAAATGATTTGTTATGCATAATCAGCACAATTACATATATTAGCACTAGTAAGTAGCCTACTATTTGTTTAAAGTTACCATACAAGATTTATGAATTGGGTAATGCGTATTAGGGGATGTACCAATTTCATAATTCTGCCATATACCAATAAGCCAATTATTGTCATGTTATGGCTGATAACAGATAAATATATTAGGGCTGGGCGATATGGCCAAAAAAATTATCACGATAAGTTTTTTCATATCAGTCGATATTGATAATTATCAAGATAAATGTCAAATCTTTATTTCTTTCAAGTTTAAAGCCAGATTTTTGCTCCACAGTTTAAGTTGTAAAAACCAGACCATTAATTTTCCTTAACAAAATAAATATCTAAATACAAAAATGTATTTCTTAGTTTCTGCATGTTCTGATTGAGTGATATTGTTTCAAATCAAGAAACGGGTTTGGGTAGCCTGATAATATTAATAATAATAATATCACTTTTTTGTCTCTTAGAAATTAGCAGCTTGAGTTAGGATGTAGAGGTCAATTTTGTTCATTATCAAAATCTGTAAAAATTGTAGCAACCTCAGTTTTATATGGTTAAATTTATTCTAATCTTTTTTTTTTAAGCATTGGTATTCCATAGTAGCATACATTTAAATCATGATAAACACAGTTAAAACCACACATATAGAACCTCAATACCATGGTAAAAATATAACTATATGGTTTTTAGGTAGCCTGTATGAAAAACAGTAGTCTAAAAACATTCAGTATAAATGCACACATGCTATAGCTTAATCACAAATACATACTATAATTATATACCATTACCATTTATTACTCCTGTAATAAAATTCAATGTGAATATCCCACATTTGTGCCACAATACAATGGTGCAGTGAGTGTTACTACAGTTAATCCATGGTAAATGATGGCGATGTGTAGATTGAAAAGCCTTCTTACTGTCTCGTTCGTTGCACACAGTGTTTCTCCTGTTTGGCTTTAAACTAGTTTAAATCAACGAGTAATTTGTGTTCCTCGCTGAGTTCAAGCGCTTCACACTGGATCTCACAGTGCTGTTTAGTGCTCGTGTTTAAACGTTATAACATTTATCGAACTATTCATACCGGTTTAGCAAGGAAAATTATATCGTGATAATTATCGAATTATCGCCCAGCCCTAAAATATATGTAAAAAATAAATTAAAAATAAAACAATGAACATTAAAATCATTTAGACAACACAACATTATAATGTAGAGTATAATAAAAGTATCATTAATTACTTATACTTAATTAAGTATAATAAAATGATCATTAGAGTATAATAAAAGTATTAATATCTATTTGCTAAAGATTACATTGAACACTGTTTTTAATCACTAAATTACTAGCATTGTTTTATAGTGAGTGTTAGAAGATAAAGGTAATCCAAACATAAAATAGGCAGAATTAGCAACAACAACAAAAAGAACTCTAAAATCAGCTAATTAATGGTATATATCAAGCAACCCTAAGGCATGCAACTCTAAATGCTTTATATGTTTTTTAAAAATGCATATATGTGCTTATTTTGCAAATATCTGCTTTTTATCTGGTTTTGAACAACTTCCAGTTTTATCTGAACACAAATAATACTGTCATTATCACAGATCCAGATAACGACATTGTTGCGTCCCTAAATGCTACCTAAATGTTAAAAGTAAGATATTAAGCAAGATATTAAAAAAAAAAAAAAAAATTCACAAAAAAGCTACATCTGCCGTGTAGGGTTTTTTATTTTTTATGTTATTAACAACAATCATTTCTCCATGGCTCATGGTACACACACTTGTCTCCAGTCAGATTCAGCAGCGCTACATTACGGTGCCAATTCCTGACAGTTACTCATTTAATCATATCGAAATTTTAAACTCCAAAACTATATTCAAAAGAAATAAATATATATCTTTTAGCATGAATCATCATCAATCAATTTAGCATCAATCAAAGATCGATAGAACAATCATAGTTTAACTGATGTAAGACATCAGATTCCTCCAAAGCAAGACTCAAGTCCATTCCTTCAACAAAGAATAATCCAACAAAGCTCTCCGACACGATTTGATAAAGCAGTATTGATTTTAACACTCATACAGAGAGAACAGGAAAAGACTCACTGTCAAAATAGTCAATCTGTCAATCTGCGATTCAGACTATAGTGGATTATGGGTACCTCTTAAAGTCATCAATAAAGGAATGCATGGATGTATTGTAACTGTTGCATTAGCTGCCTATTTAATCATGCTGTTTATTTTGTATAAATTTGCATTGAAAATATGTGAATCATGCTTCGAAAGCAGGATTTGGTTTTGCGGTTGTTTTTAGCTTAGGTACAGACCCATGAAAGCATAAATCATGAAATTTCCTTCACTTCACCCAAACATTGGGCTATGTATATCTGTCCTCCTAATCCGGTTAGGCTTCTTTTATCAAACATAGAAATATGAGTCAGCCCTTTTTTTCCACACATCATCACATTTTTCTGGATTAATTTCAGTGTCACACTGTGACAGATATCTGAGAGCAGAATGTTATTTTGATGGCAGCAAATGTGCCTGCTCTCTATTCCTGGGATGATGGGACTTTTCTTCTCAGTGTTCCTCAGAGCCTGTCACAGACACAAAGGAGCTGATAGCACGACTGCACAGCTGGAAAATAGACAACTTCTCACGTCAAAATGGCCATCTCAGATTTGTCAAGTCAGTGCCATAAATCCGCTCACAGAGTCGCCTCAGGTTTCTCATAAGACTTTATATTTTTATTGCAATCCACAAGGCAGCAGGTTCTGCTGAAGTACATTTTGATCCTGACAGAACTGTCTGCTAGCCTTCTTATCCTTCAACATAGCCTCTGAATTTGCATTAACACAGATTCCTTAAGCTAGACACCAGACATATTCATGTCTTACAGATTTTTACCCAATCAGCAACAACTAATTTTGTGTTCCAACAAACTTGAGACAGACAGCTTAAAGAACAGTGGTTCTTGATACAAATATGACATTGCTTATGTTGCTCTGCATTTACAGATATGAGGTGCAAAAGGGAGAATTTCATAAACTGTATACATTTTGTTACTGTATAAAAAAAGGAAGCACATTTTATGCAGTGTGAATTCAAAAAGAGAAAAAAATTTAAATCCACCCTCAAAATCCCATTAGCTTAATGCAGAAAGATTTTTATTTTTTATTATTTGTTTTACATCTTTTTGCATGCTCAGTAGTGATTCGCTGGTGACCTATTATGCCCCTTTTAACAAAATGTAAAATAAGTCTCTGATGTCCCCAGACTGTGTATGTAAAGTTTTAGCTCAAAATATATAATACCTGACAGATAATTTTTTATAGCTTGTTAAAATTGCCACTTTTGGTATGACCGAAAATGTCATTTTTGTGTTTGTTCCTTTAAATGCAAATGAGCTGTTGCTTCCAGCCACCTTTTCACATTAGGGCGGAGCTTCAATAGTTGGCAAAAGCAAAACAGGACAATCTCATGCACTTAAAATGTCAGAAATGTTTGGTATTGATCCCTAAACATATAGGGGACTTTACAGATTTTTTCCGGGATATTTCCTTTAAAAATGAAATTTAACCACAGTGTCCTCAGATAGAGGGTGTCTACGTAAACTCCTATGTTCATTGGTGCATCCCAACACAACACTTGTAATTTGTGCCGACATTGTATCTCCAGCAGATACAGCAAGAAAACGGTAATGGCGGACAGCTGATACTCACTCAAGGCTGTGTTTATGCTAATAGAGCAGACACCATCACAAATGGGCGGGACTTTTTCCCTAAGATGACGTATACATAGAGAGAAATCTGGAATCGCTTGTTCTGAGAGACTGTTCATGATTTATTGGAATTATAAAAAAATGAGTGTGTGGATTTTTACCATTATAGGCTGGTTTTTTTCACACACTGCGGTCACACAACTGTGTTCGAACACCTTATAAAAGTGATTTTTTTTTGCATAATAGGTCCCCTTTAAATGTGATTAAATTTAGCAATTTGAAATACTGTATGAATAAGGCATAGTTTGCTTCACTCTGTAAGGTGATTTTTTTAAATAATGTAATGCATGTTTAAGCCTATTAGTTTCAATTGGCAATTGAAGCATTAAAATGCAAGACAAATAAATATGTTCACAAAAATATTCATTTAATTTTTTTCTTTAAAAAAATCCTTGAAAATGTAAATGGAAGATGGTGCTCTGGAAAAGGAGCACCCTGCAGGGCTTCGTATTACAAAGGAAAAAAAAAAAAAAAAAATGTTTGTTTTTTGGCACCAAACCTTGCACTATGAAAATATTACTGCACACAAATAAAAGGGCAGAAAAGCTACTTTGCCATGTTGGGTAGCTGCATGTACTGTATGTGCTAGAGGCTTCCTGCACTATTCTAATACCTTTCAGTCTTTGTCTTTACTGTGACAAATTCACTTTTCTGTCTATTTGTTTGATTTTCATCCCAGATATTAGATGGGAAAAAACATGCAATTTGAAAAAGCTTTAATCACAAAATGCCTAAAACTAACCTAAAACACACCAGACATCACACCAAACATCACTTTTGTTTATTGCTGCCCCGTGTTTTGAGTTTGATCTCCATCAAGATAATTCTTTATCGTCTATTTTTTATCTTAAAATCAATTTTATACACCATCATTTTCGTTTCTATAACGTGTGAATATATCCCCTATTGTATTCTACAACAAAAACAATCAAGCGCCTTGTTATCAGTAGTTTTATTTTGATTCTCCGAGTCCGCTATCAGATTACAGCCATTAGCATCACTAGTGTGGTTGCCTCTAATCTCGCTTACATTGCTAATACTCTATTCACACACATTACCACTGTGGAACACGTTTTAACTTACTGTTTACTTTTGCTTTAATGGCGGCTGTGTGTCTACCTTTGAGTGCAGGTGAGGACACGTTCGAGCTGCATTCGGTGAAACTCGAGCTGGAGGCCGAGGAGAAGCAGATCCGCGACCTGGTGGAGAAGCAGGCCCAGCTGAGAGAGCGGATAGCCGCGCTGGAAACATCCCGGGCTGACGCTCACAAGTCCGGGGTAAATATACAGCACTCTGCTAACACTCCCACCACCTCTACTCCTGGGCCCCGTGGACGCAATCTTCCCAGATGTCCTTCACTCCTGCGCCGGGACACCACGGACCCTGAGTGCACCTGCAGCGGAAGACGTGAGCCAAGCCCCAGGCGACGACCTCTCCCCCTCCGCCGCCTACGGTCTTCGAGATCTCCACCCGGAACCGCTTCGCTCCCCTCCGCGAGACGTAACACGATGCTGTGATCGTCGGAATCTCCATCATCTGGCACGTCCGTACTACGTTAGCTGAAAGTAAAGTGCACACACGCACCTTCACAGCAGCTCGTGTTCTCGATGTTTCTGCGCAGATACCCGCGATCCTGAAGGGCGACGAGAGCATTGGAACGGTCGTACTGCACACGGGGGTTAACGACCCCAAGCTGCAGCAGACGGAAACACTGAAGAGGGACTTCAGCAGCCTGATCGAGACGGTACGCAGCACATCACCCGCGTCGACGATCATCGTGTCAGGACCGCTTCCCATGTATCGACGAGGACATGAAATGTTCAGTAGACTTTTTGCTTTAAATTTATGGTTATTGTCATGGTGTAAAGAACAGAAACGGCTCTTTGTTAATAATCTGAATCTTTTCTGGGAGTGACCTAGGCTTTTTCGCGCTGATGGCCTGCACCCCAGCAGAGTCGGAGCGGAACTCCTGTTGGATAACATCTCCAGGACGCTACGCTCCATATGACTCGTAAGCCAATTCTCAAATAACTGCTATGATGGCTTTTGTTCTAACCACTTAAATGACAGAAGTACTTGCACTGTCCAATCTATAAAGACTGTGTCTGTTCCCCGAATAGTGAGGTCAAAATATAATTTAATGCCGGATCTAGAAAAAATCTGATTGTGATTAAACCAGAAAAATGCTAAATAAATGAACAAAAACTAATTTTAAAGTTTGGCCTCCTAAACATTAGATCACTCGCACCCAAAACAGTTATTGCAAATGAAATGATCACAGATAATAGTTTTGATGTACTCTGCTTGACTGAAACCTGGCTAAAACCAAATGATTATATTGGTCTAAATGAGTCTCTACTCTACTCCACCAAGCTACTGTTATAAGCATGACCCCCTCAGACTGGTCGTGGCGGCGGTGTTGCAACAATATATATTGATATTCTCAATGTTACCCAAAAAAACAGGATACAGGTTTAACTCATTCGAAATACTTGTGCTTAATGTTACAATGTCAGATATGCAAAAGAAATCTATTTTATCTCTTGCTCTGGCTACTGTGTATAAACTGCCAGGGCCATATACAGATTTCCTAAAAAAATTTGCAGATTTCCTCTCAGACCTAATGGTTACTGTTGATAAAGCGCTAATTATCAGAGATTTTAATATTCACGTTGATAATAAAAATTATGCATTAGGACTTGCATTTACTGACATAATAAACTCTTTTGGAGTCAAGCAAATCATCCCCAGGCCCACTCATCGTTTTAATCATACACTAAATGTAATTATATCGCATGGAATTGATCTTACTGATATAGATATCATACCTTAAAGTGAGATCTACGACCATTTCCTTGTATCCGTGCTTGCAGCGTATTATTGATATAACTATAGAACTATTGTTCCAGCCACCTAAGACAGATTCACAAATAACCTGCCTTAATTATCTCAACTGGTCTGTGTACCCATAAACACATATGAACTAGACGAAATGACTAGCAACATGGGCACTATCTTCTCTAATACATTAGAAGCTGTTGCCCCCATCAAATTGAAAAAGGTTAGACAAAAACGTACTGCGCCATGGTACATCAGTAATACCCATTCTCTCAAGAAAGAAACTCATAATCTTGAGCGCAAATGGAGAAAAACTAAACTAACTTGGAAGTTTTTAGAATTACATGGAAAAACAGTATGTCCAGCTATAGACAAGCTCTAAAAGCTGCCAGAGCCAAGCATATCCGCAAATTCATAGAAAATAACCAAAACAATCCAAGGTTTTTTTTTAGCACAGTGGCTAGATTAACAAATAACCAGACGCCACCCGATCTAAATATCCCCTTACAGTTTAAAAGTAATGGCTTTATGAATTTCTTTACTGATAAAGTAGATAACATCAGAAATAAAATAACAAATTTAGATTCTACAGCATCTAGTACTTCAGCTTCATTCATCGCACCCAAAGAAAAACTGCAGTGCTTTAAAAATATAGGACAGGAAGAGCTAAATAAACTTATCACTTCATCTAAACCAACAACATGCCTGTTATATCCTGTACCCACTAAATTACTAAAATAGTTTTTACCTGTAGCAGAAGAACCGCTTCTCACTATTATTAACTCATCATTATCTTTAGGTCACATCCCAAAACCATTCAATGGCAGTTATTAGGCCTCTTATTAAGAAACCACAACTAGATCCTGGCAAATTACAGACCCATTTCAAATTTTCCATTTGTCTAACATTTTAGAAAAATTGTGTCTGCTAAATTGTGCTCCTTCTTGCAAAAAAATAATCTCTATGAAGAATTTCAGTCAGGTTTCAGGCCCCACCATAGCACATAAACTGCACTTGTTAAAATTACAAATAAATTGCTTCTTGCGTCAGACCAAGGCTGAATCTCATTGCTAGTTTTACTTGATCTAAGTGCTGCGTTCGACACTATAGATCAAGACATACTCATAGATCGATTACAAAACTATACAGGTATAAGTCGGCTTTAAGATGGGTTTGCTCCTCTGTTTGATCGCTAGTACCACTTTGTTCATTTAAATGGGGAGTAATCTCAATTTTCACCAGTAAAATATGGAGTGCCACAAGGATCTGTCCTAGGTCCTCAGCTATTTTCAATATATATGTTACCCCTTGGTAATATTATTAGGAAAATACGGAATTAGTTTCCATTGTTGATGATACTCAACTATATATCTCAACCAGACCAGACGAAGCTTCTAAATTATCTAAGCTAACAAAGTGTTTTAAAAATTTAAAAGATTGGATGACCAATAATTTCTCCTATTAAATTCGGATAAGACAGAGAAATTACTTATTGGACCAAAAAACAGTACACAGAATTTCTTGGATTACAATTTGCAACTAGACGTATGTACGGTTACTTCCTCTAAAGTCAAATATCTGGGTGTTATATTAGATAGCAACTTGTCTTTTGAAAATCATATTTCCCATGTTACAAAAACAGCATCCTTCCATCTTAGAAACATTGCCAATTTACGAAACCTGTTTCTGATGCAGAAAAGCTAGTTCATGGATTCATGACCTTTAGACTGGACTATTGTAATGCACTACTACGTGGTTGTCCTGCATCTTCAATAAACCACCTACATGCTACATAAATGCTGCTGCTAGAGTCCTTACCAGGTCAAAAAAAAATATGATCATATCACCCCAATTTTACAGTCTCTGCACTGGCTACCTCTTAAGTTCTGTATCAGTTACAAAATATTATTACTTTCCTATAAGGCCCTTAATGGGTTAGCTACTGCGTACCTAACTAGTTTTCTACCACGTTACAATCCATCACACTCCCTAAGGTCACAAACTCTGGACTTTTGGTAGTACCTATGATAGCAAAGTCCACTAAAGGAGGTGGAGCTTTTTCACATTTGGCTCCTAAATTCTGGAATAGCCTTCCTGATACCGTTTGGGGTTCAGACACACTCTATCTGTTTTAATCTAGATTAAAGACACATCTCTTTTTTGGCCAAGCATTCAAATAATGCATATTATAATTTTGTACTGCAGTTATATCTGATCAAACGTACATTATTACTCCTTAGCTTGGGTTGATCAAATCATTTTTGTTTTTCGTTGGAACAGCAGCTATGCTAATTATGTCTCTATTTGTTTCTGCCATGGGATTGACATCTAGGAATTACACAAGCTTCAGTCTGGATCCAGCCCTTACAAAGACCTGAGATGACCGAACTCCTGTGAAGAGATGATGCAAACCCCTCAGAGGACCTCTGATGATGCCAACCATGAAACAACATACAGAACTACCAATTTTTTCTACAAGTTTGATTGCAACATATAATTATTGCTGTTAATAGTGTTCATCGTCTGTTTGATTACATCATTAACTGAATTTTACCATACATTTCTGCCATATGTACATCAATTTGAGATAGTCACCACTGATAAGCTACTACTAAATATATTGTAGAAACTTACAGAAAATTTTCTGTAAAGCTGCTTTGCAACTATTTGTATCGTGAAAATCTCTATACAAATAACTTTAATTGCCTGGGACCCCTTTTGAATTGATTTTAGCTAACTTCTAACTGGACTTTCAGAATAAGCTTTGTACATTTTTGGACATTCTAAAAATTTATTTTATTTGGTTTTTTGGTTTTGTTTTGTTTTGTTTTTCACAACACCCATTTATCTTTGAATGAGCACATTACAGAGCGTTTCATAATTTTTTATACAATACAATAAACAATTACTGGTGTTTGAAAATTTCGGGACAAGGCAAGATGATACAGGTCTCTTTCTTAAGAGTGGGATGATACCGTTCAACCATAAGACTTGTTTCATACTCATTTTATTCTGCATTAGCCTGAATTCTGAATTCTCCTATTAGGAGAAAGGATATGTCATATCCAGTTGCTGCACATTTAATTTATTTAAATCATGATGTGTCTGCTCTACGTTTCTTGGCAATTGAAAAGGTGTCTTTTCCACCAAGAAGTGGCGATATCGAGACCCTTTTATTAAGACGAGAACTGATATGGATTGTAACTTTGCAAACTTTATCACCCTTAGGGTTAAATGATGAGGCATTATTTAATATAATGATGTAAAGTGTGTTTGCTTTATATCTAAGTAACAATGTGATTAAAAATAAGGGGATGATATTAAAACCCTGTTAAGATGTGCGGTTTCTGATAACCAATTGTGATTTTATAAACATTATTTTTGTATGTGAATAATGATATATATTTTTCATTGGGGATGTTGTAAAGTGTCTTCTATTGTATACTTGAGCCATTGGTATCGATTACGCATGTGTTTGTAATTAGTCCACATGTGATTGTCAATTATACTCATTGATTGTGAAAGTATATAATTATGTCTTGTTTTTAATTCTATACATTTGCCTGATGAAGGTCAGTGGACCGAAACGTTGCGTTTAATAAAGTTTAAGAATTAGCAAGTTTTGAGAGTGTGCGGGTTCGTTACTTATTTTTGATTCAACTTTTTGTTTGATTTTGTTGATACCTTACTTAAGTTACTCAGTACCCTCTATTTCTATATTAAGACACAATCTTCGCAGAGACATCTGACGCAATGGAGGTATAAGATCACAACTTCTGGGGTAATTTGTCTTTGTTAACTGCTTTCCATAAAGTATAATATGACATGGTGCAATACAAAACCGTTTCAGATATGAAGTGAAAAAAAGCACATCTAAAAGCTAAAATGGTTGAAATTTAAGGCAGTTCTTAGGATCAATTTAGGTCTTTGCTATCATAGCTGAAACAGTCAGAAAGTGATGCGATAATCAATACAGCACATTTGTGGGATGGTGTCAAAGGGAAATGGCTCAGCCATGACGAAGGCATGAAGGTTTTAAATGTATGGCTTATGCAGGAATGAAGACTCCTTTGCTTGAAAATTTATGAGGAACCATCCCATGGAGATGTATTAAGTTTTCAGACAATCAGAAATCAATGACTATACAGCCATTAAGAACTGCAAATAGCCTTTGAATTCCTTTTATAATTTTGTAAGATGGTCTGCCGGCCAGTGTTATATGCAGCTTTATGAAAACAGTCAAAGTGTTAAAATATTGTGTGGTCACATTTACTGTTGTTTTAATTCTATTACGAATCCATGTGATTGGAAATTTCACATGAGGGCAAAAGATTTCCCCATGCAAATATCGTTTTTTTATTTGCGGATTTGCAATGTATACCAATAGACATTCGCTTAATTTGAATGTGACTTCTGTGTGAATGGTTCTTTATGCATTGCTACACTATTACCAATATACCATGGACATTTTTTGTCTGCCAAAAAGGTCTGCCTAACATTTAGTCAAATGTTACTGTACTTAAAGTAATAGTTCACCCAATAATGAAAATGGTTTGTTAATTTACTCACCCTCAGGCCATCCAAGATGTAGGTGACTTTCTTTCTTGAGCTGAACTATAAAGATGATTTTTAAATGAGCCCATGGTCCTTGATGATTCAGAAAATGCAAGTCATCACTTTGAGAGTCAAAAAAGCTGAAACAGATAACACAAAATTAAGGCTTGCAGCTCCTGATGGTAAACAAACAGTGTGTGCAAGAAACTGAACATTACTTACAACATTATTTCCTGTATGTCTTCAAAACAGAAAATAGGGTGAAAATGCATTAAAAAGTGGGCATTTTATGTAATCTTGTCAACTGTAGAATAATAAAAAAATAAATAATTTGGGCTTTGGAAAGACTGGGTTTACATGTTCAACACCAAAGAAATGAATGAAAGTGGCAAAACAAATGTGATTACACGCAATGTGGCTCTTTATACTGTAAGTGGCTCGGCAGCTTAAAGTTGTGCTCCTTTTGTTAGGAACTTAACACATGCACAGAATAGACTTACAACAATGATTTGTTTGCGACTGGCATTAAGCAACATAGTAAACATTAATTATCATATTACATTTAAAATATTCAATTAATTCTTAAGAAAATAACAAACCTCAAATGTAAACGGTTAGTTAAGCTTATCAAAACAGGCCTAGATAAAATTGTATTAGTGTGTGTGTTATGTAAATTCATGCCTATTACGTAACATGCACCAACTGTTTTGTTTCACAAACTCTTTTCTTTTTAGTGTAGGCCTACACTGGCTTTGAATTAATTAGTATAGGCTATTTTGTGTACCTTGTCTCTTATAAACTGGACAAGAACCGAGAAATATCCAGGCAATGAATTTACAAGTGGTTTTCACACATTATATTTACATTTTACACAAAGCTCTTGGGAAATGTGCCATACAGATTAGTTAATACTTAAAGTGTGTTCTAAAATTCTTAGAGCGCTTGAGAATGCTTCTTTTTCTCATTTAATGAAAAAAAAAATTCATTGTAAATGATCATTTCTGCATAAAAATGTGAGTGAAAATGTATTTTAAAAGCAAAAAGAAGTCTAAAACCGCCAGTGAATGTTTCTACTCTGCATACTTATGTACATTTCGGCATAAAAATGTAAAGTGAAAAATGTATTTGAAAAATCTTAGACCACTAGAGGATCCTTCCTTTTTTTTATTTTTTTTTACCTCTTTTAAATTAAATTTTTTTTCTATTATAAATCATAATTTCTGAATAAAATATGAGTTAAAATAAGTCTACACTCTTAAAAATAAAGGTGCTTCACGATGCCATAGAAGAACCTTTTTGCCCAAATGGTTCCATAAAGAACCTTTAACATCTGAAGAACCTTTCTGTTTCACAAAAGGTTCTTTGTGGTGAAAGAAGGTTCTTCAGGTTATAAAAAGGTAAGAAAGAGATGGTTCTTTAAAGAACCTTTGACTGAATGGTTCTTTGTGGAACCAAAAATGGTTCTTCTATGGCATCGCTTGAAGAACCTTTTGGAAGCACCTTTATTTTTAAGAGTGTAGGACCACTAGTGAATGCTATTCTGCATATAAATGTAAATTTCTGCATACAAATGTGAAGTGAAAACTGTATTTAAAAAGTCTTAGACCACTAATTTAAAATATAAAATATCCTTCTAGCATAAACATATGAGTAAAAAATGTATTTGAAAATCTAACATGCATTTCAGAATTGCCTATTTTGATCAGTGGCCAAGAAATAGTGCAGAAGTTCTGTTAATTTCCAGGTTTAAATGTGATTTCGAATGTGGTCTCAGACCTTTGAAGCCCACTGCACTGCACTGCTAACTTAAGGCTTTACCAAGAAACCAAGCTCTGCTTTTTTTGAAGAGACTGCCTTTTATTCTAAAGTAACACTGCGTATTAGGCCAACAGAGAGAGCCTGATGCACTGATGTTCCCTAATAAAATGTTTTATCGACAGACACAGAAATTTAAAAAATAACCAGTGGATATTACTATTAATATTTTAAAAGCAGCACGCTGTGGAGAGACCTTTATGGCAAAACTTTAGAGAAGTGCACTTCCATCAGCTCTAACTCTGGCAGCCTCGTCTACGGAGCCACTGCCTTTAAGCAGAAGACAAATGATACCACTTTCCTCTGTATGTTCAATAGTGTTAGCGCACAGAAGGGGGCATTGCAGTCTTAAGTGTAGTGGAGGATGCTGCGGATTCTTCTGGACTGAAACATCCAGGGGGAGATGAACAATAATGAGGTAAAGAAGTCCTTTGACCTTCATCACTGGGATGATCGCAGTGTACTCCTACTATAGGGATTGTGTTGGAATCTAAAACAGTAGACTATAACCACTGCAACACTATAAGCAATGCAGAAAGCACAGTCGAAAACAGAGTTGTGCTTTACAACTTCAGATGCTCACTGCCCATGCATGAGAAAGAAGTCAAACAATGCATTTTAAATCATGTATGAATCCAATAATCTATTAGGGAAAAAAGTAATGGATTGCTTATTACATTTCTCACACGATTGCTAAAAAGATTGCACTGGCAAAACGAGAGAGAATGCAATTAGCACGGTTACAACTTATCTGCAAAAATGAAGTGCTTATTTCCCTCACATGAAGCCTTCCTCTCCAGCACAATTTGAATCTAAATTTAAATCTTGACGTTATGTAATTCACTAGGGATGCACAATATATCAGTACCATATCAGTTAGTGGCCAATATTAGTGTTTTTATTTATCATATCAGTCATACTGGAAATATTTCGGCCAAAACAAAGATATGTAATTATGTGTTTCTAGTCTCTAACTGATTTTACATTTAGATTACTTTATTTTGCAATCATCTACAAAGTCAACTCTTACTTAAAGTTAATCCTTAACAACATTAATACTATTAAATATCAATTAACCATTTTTCATACTGTACATTATAATGATGTGATGTTTAAAATTACTTGTAGCATTTAAACCTTTGTTTTTTGGGGGGGTAGATAAATTATATTTATCTACCATAAAATCAAAATACCTCTTGTCTTACTGCAATTTTAATGTGATACCAAAAATTTTAATAAATTTTGTGTTTGGGTTCCAAAATTCTGAAAATGTTCAATTAAATTCTCATTTAATTTAACATTTTTTACATTATAAATTATAATTTCTGCATAAATATATGAGCGAAAATGTACTTTAAAAGTTAAAAGAAGTCTAAGAATAGCAGTGAATGCTTCTATTTTGCATAAATATGTACATTTCTACATAAAAATGTAAAGTGAAAAATGTATATAAAAAGTCGTAAGACTAGTACTAAACACTTTTAATTTATTATGGAATATCCTTTTAGCATAAAAATTTGAGTGAAAATATATTTGAAAATCTAAGATGCATTTCAGAATTTGATTAATGGTTCTGGTACTGGTTTATTTACAGGTTTAAATGTGATTTTGTATCCCAGGTTGTTTAAAGTGATACCAAAAACGAAAATTAATTTACTCACCCTCATGTCGTTTATGACTTTCTTTCTTATGTAAAACATAAAGGAAGATATTTTAAAGAACGATGGAGGCCAGAACAACACTGGATCCCACTGACTTTCATTGTTTGGACAAAAAATATATATATATAATTCTTTCAAAATATCTTCTTTTGTGTTCTACAGAAGACAGTCATACAGGTTTGGAATGACATGAGAGTGAGTAAATAATTACAGGATTTTCATTTTTGGATGAACTGTTTCTTTAACGTCAGCTTCCTTGGTAAAGCTATCAACAGACCTCTCTTCCCTGACTCCTCAAACTATTATTTTTCCAATGATTAATATTAGCAGGAAAGTGGAGAGAAGGCTTAGAGTGATGGAATTTTGTTCTAATGAAAAATAGTAAAGAGTTTCCAAATACAAATCAGATTATTGGATAGGCCCAAATTAAATATAGTGAGTGCTGCTCTTAGTAATATTGTCTTTTAACCCTGCACTGAAATAACTTGCAATAACTTGCTCTATTACCCTCACATGAGCCTGCGCAAGCAGAAATGATTGAACTCAGCAGGACGGGGGGTATTCTCTGTGGATGCCACAATAGATGACCCAGAAAAATACTGAATCCGGGAAGATCACAGCAATCATCACCTGATCCTGTATCGATCCGGTACTGTAGGTTTCATTTATTTGCCATCAAAGGAACGCAAATAACCCAGCTGGTCCCCCAGCAGAATATTGATCAGGTGGTCACGAATATTTAAAACTGGCAACATCCAGGTTAATTTACCATGAAAATGTAATTTCCATAGTAATTCTAAAAGAAGAGGGAATGAATGGATTCAAAAGAGATTTCTGGCGAACAAATATGAGAGTGAAAACACCGCAGTACAATAACACTGAGGACAAACCTCCACAGCACTGTGCCACATGATCAGGGATGTCATCAAAAATCTCCCTTAGTGATAGACTGCGCTGCTTGAATATGGAAGTGAAAACAAGAAAAGAACCTTATATTTTATTTGAAGCTAGTACATCTACATTGTACATTTTCTCAGTGTGCTGAGGACATCTACTGGCACCACATTTGTTACGTGATCGCTTTTCTTACTCTGGGCTACAAGATTCAGTTCATCAAAGCTCTCAGCCACCATAGCAATACAATTCCTCAACAAATCACTAAGGATGAACAGCCGCCTCAGTTGATTTGTGTCCTCTGCCCACCCATCTCGCCCATGTTCCACTGTCTAACTTGCTAAATGGTGTTATATTTCCTAGCTCTTTTTCTGAATGCCCGAGTGATTTGTTGCTGTCTCTCTCTCAGGTGAATGTGCAAAGTGTAATACAGACTTATGGCTGCCTTGTTCCTCTTCCCTGACATGGCAAAAAATTATCTGCTGCTCCATTTATCAAAGCTCCTCGCACTGGCACCGGCTTTAAAATGACCTTCATTAAATTGATATTTTCCTGCAACGCATATTGAAACATTCATTGTCTCCTCCTACACACTCTGTGTCTGGCGTAATTTTTATAGCCTCTTTTAGAACATCGTTCGTTTTCCCACAAGGTATTCTCCCACAAGTATGTATGTGCGCTTCTCAGAAACATACATAATAGGCTTTGTTGCGCAACATCAAGGCTGCACACATGGCCCAGATTTTCTGTCAGGGAGCTGAATGAAATACGGTTACCCCTGGCACCACGGTGGCCTTCTGACTTGGGCAGGCATGGAAAATGACATGGCAGGTGAGTAGCGGCAGGTTTTGCACACTAAAATGTGCTTTAGCTCCTAAAACAAGTACAAAAGTTATAGGAAAAGTTCACTCATTGCTGTAAATGTACTCACTCCCAGGCCATTTCGAGACAGTCACCAATGGATCTTCTGCAGTGAATGGGTGCCGTCAGAATGAGAGTTCAAAGATCTGATAAAAACATCAGTGATGGATTTGTTTCTTACAAATACACAGGTTTTGGTTCCACAAGGCAATAAATGATAGACTGAATGGAACTCTCATTCTGACGGCACCCATTCACTGCAGAGGATCCATTGGTGAGCAAAAACGTAATGATAACTTTTTTCAAATAAAATATTTAGTGCTTTTCAGGAAAAAATCAGGTCTAGTTATGCCCCTGTTTATTTCCCAGATTTTCAATCACAAATATTCATTGTACAATGTAACCGCTTCCCCATTAGTTGATGCATATGAATGATGCTACACTAAAATTAAGTGTACGGAATGCCAAACAGTTGACACAGTACAGGTGCATCTCAATAAATTTTAATGTCGTGGAAAAGTTCATTTATTTGCAGTAATTCAACTCAAATTGTGAAATTGTGTATTAAATAAATTCAGTGCAGACAGACTGAAGTAGTTTAAGTGTTTGGTTATTTTAATTGTGGTGATTTTGGCTTACATTTAACAAAAAACCACCAATTCATTATCTCAACAAATTTTAATATGGTGACATGCCAATCAGCTAAATCAACTCAAAACACCAGCAACGGTTTCCTGAGCCTTCAAAATGATCTCTCAGTTTGATTCACTAGGCTACACAATAATGGGGAAGACTGCAGATCTGACAGTTGTCCAGAAGACAATCATTGACACCCTTCACAAGGAGGGGAAGCCACAAACATTCATTGCCAAAAAACTGGCTGTTCACAGAGTGCTGTAACCAAACATGTTAACAGAAAGTTGAGTAGAAGAAAAAGATGCACAACCAACAGAGAGAACCGCAGCCTTATGAGGATTGTAAAGCAAAATCGATTCAAGAATTTGAGTGACCTTCACAAGGAATGGACTGAGGCTGGAATCAAGGCATCAAGAGCCACCACACACAAACGAGTCAAGGAATTTGGCTACAGTTGTCGTTTCCTCGTGTTAAGCCACTCCTGAACCACAGACAATGTCTGAGGTGTCTTACCTGGGCTAAGGAGAATTATAACTGGACTGTTGCCCAGTGGTCCAAGTCCTCTTTTCAGATGAGAGCAAGTTTTGTATTTCATTTGGAAAACCAAGGTCATAGAGTCTGGAGGAAAGGTGGAGAAGCCCATAGCCCAAGTTGCTTGAAGTCCAAAGTTAAGTTTCCACAGTCTGTGATGATATGGGGTACAATGTCATCTGCTGGTGTTAGTCCACTGTGTTTTTTGAAAACCAACGTCACTGCACCCGTTTACCAAGAATTTTGGAGCACTTCATGCTTCCTTCTGACCAGCTTTTTGAAGATGCTGATTTCATTATCCAGCAGGACTTGGCACCTGCCCACAATGCCAAAAGCACCAAAAATTGGTTAAACGACCATGGTGTTGGTGTACTTGACTGACCAGCAAACTCACCAGAACTGAACCCAATAGAGAATCTATGGGGCATTGTCAAAAGGAAAATGAGAAACAAGAGACCAAAATGCAGATGAGCTGAAGGCCACTGTCAAAGAAAACTGGGCATCCATACCACCTCAGCAGTGCCACAACTGATCACCTCCATGGCACGCTGAATTGAGGCAGTAATTAAAGCAAAGGAGCCCCTACCAAGTATTGAGCACACGTACAGTAAATGAACATACTTTCCAAAAGGCCAACAATTCACAAAAAAAAATTTAATGGTCTTATGAAGTATTCTAATTTGTTGAGAATTAGTGGGTTTTTGTTAAATGTGAACCAAAACCATCACAATTAAAAGAACCAAAGACAAAAACTACTTCAGTCTGTGTGCATAGAATTAATTTAATACACGAGTTTCACAATTTCAGTTGAATTACTGAAATAAATGAACTTTCCACGACATTCTAATTTATTAAGATGCACCTGTATATAATTTAGGCTAAGGAATATTAAAATATTCATGAAATTATGTGGTTTTGCTCTCTACTAGCATCTATGATACAGTATATTAAGATTTTTGTCAAATATACGGATTCAATTTTCTGTTCCATTTGCAAGCAATTTGCTTTAAATACGCAATAAATGCCCTTGGATAATTAAAAACAAGACAATGTCACTTTTTGGCACAATAACAACAAAATAAATAAACAAATATTTTTTAAAAGCCTGGGCATTGGTATCACATTCATTACCGGCCAGCAAATTAATTATGAGTGTACTAATTAACAGTCAGATTAGCCAAGCAAATGGAAAACTGCAAGAAGTTACAGGTTACATTTAGGCTTTGCACTGTAATCCTGCGCATTTTGAATATCATTTTGGCTTTACTTATATATTTGTGAGCAACCTGATGAACCGTGTTGACGCAACTTGATTTTCCAGAGAGCAACTTGTGCTTTAAACAGGGATAATTCACCTAGAAATGAAAAATTTCTCATATTTACTCACCCTCATGTGGTTCCAAACCTGTATGATTTTCATTTTCTTTTCTTTTTTCTTTTTTCAGAACATTGGGTTCCATACAACACTGAACCCCACTGACATACATTGTATGGACACACACACACTTACTGACACAACACATTTTTTAAAAGATCTTCTTTGTGTTTCACAGAACAAAACAGTCCTACAGATTTGGAATGACATGAGGGTTAGGATGCTATGAGTAGAAGAGTATTGCATTTTAATCAAAAACTCAATGCCAGTTTCTTTTCTTTATTTAACCACTTGAATCACAATAAAATTATGTTACTTAAAAGTTTCAAAAGTTGTGTGTGCTCCTTAAAAAGTTCTGTGTGCTTTTACATAAAAACAAGCGGCATGCCATGAAAAAAATACAGAGCAACTCTGAGAAAAGGAGCGATAATTTCCGAACTCCTTTAAAAACTCCTTCAGCAATCTTCTCAAGAAAGCATAAAAATCATAAGTGCAGATATTGATTTCTATAGTCTTTCTGATTCACTGAACTGCCCAAGTTCAAGGTCTTTATAAATTAAAGGCTTTCTGGAAAAGTCTGAGATTTTCAGTCAGTTCTTGGAAATAGAAAATCCACTCAAAATTTGCAGGCTTTTTCCATCATAAGAAACATGGCATTGTGGCCTGCATCTTCTTTTTCTTAAAAACCACACTTTAAATAAATCTGTAGTCTCTCTGAACATTTAATTTCTAATCTAAAGACAATCTGAATTATTGTTTAGCCTCTGCAAATATTTGCACCATTCGTGTGGCCTTGTAGAGGTGGTAGATTTGTCACTTTGCAAACCTACGCTCTTTCATTTCACATATGCTACAGGAATATTTTAACATGTTAAAGCCAAGGCATCATTTTCTCATCAAAATCCAAGTGATAACTGCCATTATAACACATCAATAACACAACAAATCTCCAATCACAGTTAAATTTCAAGTGTTGTTCTCATTAAAGAAAAAATAAGACAGAAGGGAAGGAAAAACATCTTATAGGGTGTATTCACACCTGCTTTGTTTGGTTCGATTGAATCAAACTCAAGTTCGCTTCACCCTTTGGTGCGGATATTTTGGGCAGGTGTGAATACAGCAATCACACTCAGGTGCGCACCAAACAACCGTACCGAGACCCAGCTGAAGAGGGGGTCTCGGTCCGCTTCCAAATGAACTCTGGTACGGTTGAATGGATGAACCAATGAATGGATGACCTTAGCACACATGTTGTTTTGTTTACAATTTCTGGTTTGTCATGATATTTAAATAATTAATCTTGATTGTGATGCAGTTCATGTGGAAGCCACGGGTTGGCGTAGTTCAATAAAAAGTCGACAAGTTGTTGGCAGTAAACCTAGAAGAGGTCTGTCGTGTATGCTCGAAATTAAACACATCAAAACATGGTGTCAGAAGTAAACTAATAAGGTAAAAATCAGTGTTGTAGATATGGAAGGACTTAAGCCACCCGCTGGACTTGAATTACAGCACAGGAACCTGTCGGAAAATTGGATAAGATTTCGACAAAGGTTTGAGCTATATCTAAGAGCAATCGGAGGAGCTGACAAGTCAGCTAAGGTAAAGTCCTCATTATTTCTTCATGTTGCCGGAGAAGAGGCAGTGGAAGTGTACAACACCTTCACTTTTGAAGAAGAAGATGATAAGCAAGATCTGACGAAAATTGTGGAGAAATTTGAAAACTACTGTAACCCCAAGAACAACATAACCTATGAAAGGTACACGTTTTTCATGTGTGTGCAAGGGGATATGTCATTTAGCCAGTATCTCACTGAGTTAAAGCTAAGGGCAAAATCATGTGAATTCGGACAATTACAAGAATCCCTGATAAGAGATCGAGTTGTCTGTGGAATCACATCGGATAGAATGTGATTCCACACATTACTCTCGAAAAAGCAACCCAGCTTTGCGTCGCGGCAGAAACGACTAAAACACAAATAAAAAAAATGCATGAGGAGGATCACAATGTACAAACCTCTGCACGAGAAAGCAAGCATGTAGATGCCGTGAAACATAAAAATACATGGAAAAAAGACCAACAAAATAAAACGTAAGTGAGTGAAAAAGACAAAGCGAGCACGTTTCATTGCAGACGATGTGGAACTGAGCATACAGCGCGTACATGCCCTGCATATGGCAAACAATGTAAAAATTGCAACAAAATTAACCACTGGGCCAGGATGTGTAGATCGCGGAAAGTGCACGCAGAAAATGATGAAGTCACGGATCAGCAAGCAAGTCTTTTCGTTGGAGCTGTGCATGCAAACACGCAGTCACAAGCAGAGGAATGGAATATCGAAATAAAACTGGAGCGCAAACCTGTCAAATTCAAACTTGACACTGGCGCGCAGGCCAATGTAATTCCTTACAGTTTATTACAGAGAACAGGCAAAAGGAACATACTCAAACCAACAAATGTAAAACTGTCAACATACACTGGAGACAAAATACCTGTGAAAGGAAAGTGTAACTGGACAGTGAAACATAAAAAGAGAAGTTATTTCCTGGAATTCATTGTTGTAAAAACAGATGCCAAACCAATACTAGGAATTAAAGCATGTGAACAAATGGGGCTCATAAAGAGAGTGATGGCACTGAATAGAAGTGATGAAAAAAATATTTTCAAGGAGTATGCTGATGTGTTTGAGGGCATAGGCTGTCTTGAAGGGGAACACACCATTCGAATTGATGAGAGTGTGACACCAAAAGTACACCCACCGAGAAAGATTCCGGTCACTCTAATGGAAAAATTAAGAGCAGAACTGATCAGGATGGAAAAAAATGAAAGTGATAACAAAAATCGAAGAGCCTACTCAGTGGGTAAACCCAATCGTGATTGTGGAAAAGTCTAATGGAAAATGAAGAATCTGTTTAGATCCACGTGATCTTAACACAGCAGTAATGAGGGAACATTACCCAGCTATCAACAGTTGAGGAAATAACAAGCAGACTGTCGAAAGCCAAATACTTTACAGTGCTGGACGCAAGTTCAGGATTTTGGCAAGTCAAATTAGATGAAGCCAGCTCTCGCCTCTGTACGTTCAACACTCCTTTCGGCCGTTACAGATTCCTCTGTCTTGCTTTTGGAATTAATTCAGCACCAGAAGTGTTCCACAGGACGGTGGGACAACTGTTTGAAGGAATGGAAGGCGTTGAGACGTACATTGATGACCTGTTGATCTGGGGGGAGACAAAAGAACAGCATGATGAAAGATTGAGACAAGTGCTAGAGAGAGCAAGATTGAGGCTGTAAAGAAAATGCCAACACCTGAATGCAAAAAAGATGTGGAACGATTTCTGGGAATGGTTACGTTCTAAGCAAAGTTCATTCCAAACATGTCACAACACACTGAGCCATTACGTGGACTAACTAGAGATGATGTGGCATGGCAGTGGGGAAATGAGCATCAGCATGCATTCGAAAAATTGAAAACAATGCTCACTGAAGCTCCTTTGCTTAGATACTATGACGTAAACCTTCCTGTGACACTATCGGTGGATGCTTAAAAAAAAACTGACTTGGTGCTGTCCTACTGCAAGAGGGCAAACCGATTGCATATGCATCGCGTGCTTTGACTGAAACAGAGCAGCGCTATGCGCAAATCGAAAAGGAAATGTTAGCGATTGTGTTCGGGGTAGAACGTTTCCATCAGTATGTGTATGGAAGGGAAATTAATGTGGAGTCAGATCACAAGCCACTTGAAGTGATAATGAAAAAACCATTGAGCAGTGCTCCAGCTAGAATACAGAGACTGTTAATGAGACTGCAGAAATATCAAGTGCATGTACAGTACAGGCTGGGAAAGGAGATGCATATTGCAGATGCATTGTCCAGAGCTTACTTACCAGTGACCGGCTCACTTGATAAAGGCATAGAAGCTCAGGTGCACATGGTGGTTTCTAATTTGCCTGTGTCAAGTGAGAAATTAGAAGAATTCAGAAAAGAAACAAAGAATGATAAGACGCTGATTAAACTCACAGAAACAGTCCTGAGTGGATGGCCGAAGACAAAGAGTCAAGCTGCAAAGGAAATACAAATGTATTGGAATTACAGAGAGGAAATTTCAGTAGTGGAAGATGTTCTATTCAAAGGAGAACGACTCATTGTTCCAGCAGCAATGAGAGCTGAAATGCTGAATCGAATTCATGAAAGTCACTTGGGAATTGAAAGCTGCAGACATAGAGCGAGAGAAGTACTTTTTTGGCCTGGAATGTCACAAAGTATAACAGAAATGGTGAACAGCTGTGACGTGTGTAGGACTCATCAGAAATGACAAATCAAAGAGCCGTTACATCCACAAAGTGTTCCAGAAAGACCCTGGCAAAAGATAGGTGTTGACCTATTCACTTTTGGCCAGCAGGAGTATCTACTCTTAGTGGATTACTTTTCCAAGTTCATCGAGGTAGAATGGCTAAAGTCAGACACAAGAAGTGCTACAGTCATCGCCCATCTTAAGTCACAATTCGCTAGACATGGAATTCCTGAGACTGTGATTTCAGATAACGGACCTCAATTCAGCTCGCGTGAATTCCAAGTTTTTGCAAAGGAGTGGGAGTTTTCTCACAAAACGTCAAGCCACCCACCACGCTCAGTCGAATGGAATGGCTGAAAGAGGGGTACAAACCGTTAAACTACTGCTGAAAAAAGCTAAAGCAGATGGAAAGGATCCGTATTTGTCTTTGCTGAACCTTAGGAGTACACCATTGGAAGACATTGGTGCGTCACCAGCCCAGCTGTTGATGGGTCGACGCATGAGAACGAGACTTCCAACGAAGTTACAAATGTTGAAACCCTGTATGGTCTCTAACACAGTGCAGCAGTTGTTAGAAAAAAGACAACAGAAAAAATATTTTGATCAAGGAACAATGGTGCTTCAGAAACTTCAAATTGGCGACAGTGTCAGAATATGGCAAGATGGTGTGTGGAACAGAAAGTTTCTGATGCAGTCAAAGGTGAAAAATAACATAACCGAGGACAGTGACAATCAAAATGTGAAACAGCAGAATTTGACTCACAATGCTGATGAACCATGTGAAATGGACATTCAAAACAAAACACAACAAAGTAATGCTAGTCCTACAGAGCTTCCAAATCTCCCAACCAAAACGGCAAGTGGACGTATTGTCATCAAGCCAAAAAGGCTTGTTGAGGAGTAGTTATGAACTTTGGATGTTTGTTCAGGTGCAATAGTTTAATGGACAATACAGAAACGGTTTAACAAAAAAAAACAAGATGTTATGAGATACCAAGCAGATTTTTTTTTGGTTGTTTTGTCATTTTCAGGTTATGGGATGTGAAAAAAAGGGGGATGTCATGATATGTAAATAATTAATCTTGATTGTGATGCAGTTCATGTGGAAGCCACGGGTTGGCGTAGTTCAATAAAAAGTCGACAAGTTGTTGGCAGTAAACCTAGAAGCGGTCTGTCGTGTATGCTCGAAATTAAACACATCAAAATATGGTTCACTTGCAAAAAGAGCAGTGTGAAAGCGAACCGCACCAAACAAAAAAAAAATCAACTTTGTATTTGGTCTGGACCAAAGCAAGTGAACTAGCGGACTTTCCTGGTGTGAATACACTCTAAGAGCAGAACCTACTTGAACCTCTACTGAATTCAAAGTAATCAGAAAATAAAACCAATGGAAAACCAAAGTACTCTCTAAGCACATATTAAACCAACAAAAAAATATACAATATACCTACAACACTTGCAGGAAAAAAATTACCTCTGCTCTAGCTTGTTTCCTAATGAAAGTTTCTAATAAGCCATTTAATTTTTTGATGAATTGCTAGTTATATTCCTTATTTGTATTGCTTCGGATAAATGGATAAATGTAAATGTACAAGTCATTCCCATTTTCAATTCAAATGTATTTAAATGAAACCAGCCCAAAGTGGCATAAATGGCTTGCAACAGGTTTTTTGCTTATTCTTAATGTTCTATAGAAAAAGTTGGCCCCAGAATAGTTTAAGGGTAAGTTTAAATAATTTTTTCTGTTGACGTGCTTTATTGTATTCAAATCTGAGTATGCCATTCATACATGAATTTCTTCCAAAAAAGTGAACAAATGTCACTGTTTTCAATAAATTACTGACCAACCCCAGCAAATCTGGCTCAACCAAAAGTGTGGGTTTGGGGCAGAACCATCTGTTTAGATGACCAACGGGAGTATTCAGGAAACACGTTTAGAAACAATCATTATTTTTGAAATTCAGTTTTGTGCAGTGTTATTATTGTTAAGTAAAAGTAAAATGATTAAAAATTATTTTCTGAAATGTAATTAAAATAGAATAAAATATAAATATTAGGCTAGATGAAAAACTTAAAAAAGCTGAAGTACTAAAATTACTTGTAACTGAAATAAAATACGGAAAAACTGAATTAAACTGACCAAAAGCCCACCATAAATACTCAAATGTAAACTTAAATTAAATATATATTTAAAATATTAATAAATACTAAATTGCAGGATCAATAATACTGGTGGTGCACCGAAATTGCATACTTCACCTCTAACAAAAAATAAATAAATAACTATCTTCCTCTAAACTGTAAAACTAAATTAAGGAAACAGGATTTCTCTAGAAAATACTAAGGTATATGTAGGAGTATATGGTCTAACACAGAGATTGATGAAAAAACAAGTCATTTAATGAATCAATCACTTTCACAATCACAGCAGATAAAGAGGCATCTGGAAAGGAAGTACGATGAATAGGCATTTGATATATTGAATGAGCGTAATAAACAGAAAGTCTCTATATTTCCACCGCCTCATCACTGTGCTCCATACAACAACCGCTCACACATATGCGTCACAAAATTAGAGAAAGAAATTGAAGGAATACTGACTGCCAGGAAGAAATTGATAAAGTGAAAATTAGCTCACGAGTGAACTCTCAAAAGATGAGGACTGGTCCATATGTGTAGATGTCACCCTACTGTCTAGCAGCACAAAAACATTACCTGGAGTGCCAGCAATCTTCTGATCGCTGACGGAGAGAGGCAAGAAGGATTCCGCCAAGTGTAGGGGCGATGAGAGCGCTGTGCCACTTGCTATGATATTGTCTGATGGCAAATGGATGACACCATTTCTATTCAGAATACGTTCTGGCAGTTTGTTAACGAAGACTTCTGGGACAGTGGGTTGGAAGAAAGAGAAAGCATCTCAAAATCTCCAAAAAAAATAAGAACTTGAACTTAATTGGTATAGACTGTAAAGTGGAGTGAAGTGGGGTAGAAGCAGTTCGTTTCTCAAGGCCATTTGAATTTGTGCCTAGGCTGTCGAGACTGAAATATTAATTGGTTGTGGGTGAGTGGGAGCAAATGGCAGCTCTGAAGGCGGGTACCAGAGTAAAGAGAAAAATCACACGCTTGGAAAGACGCATCATGTAGCACTGCAGACATGATCATGGAGCGGTCAGGTTCATCTGGACAGTAATCCTTCCTGTGATTCAGAGTAGATAAAGTACAGCGAGGTGTTATTGTGAAGTAGACAGTACATTTCCTCTCTTCTGAACGGTTGGCTCACTTGAGCTCTTTCAATACTGCTGTTCTACATTAGGCTCCTGGCTTCATTTGAAAAGGACAAGGGAAGTGCAACGGAACTACAGAAGGAAGTACAGAGAAAAACCAAACCAACCAAAACACTCCTTAAAATACCAAGTGAACAACTCTTGATTGTGTACAATTTAAGCGCTTCACTCACTTTGCTGTAAAGACTGGTTTTGTGATATAAGCTACAATGCGATTTAAAAGTAAAAAATGCTTCTATTTTTTTTTCTAATGCAGTTTTTTAATCACAAAATGCAGAAAATGGATGATTAATTACAATGTAATAAAACTGGTAAAATGATCCATGTCTCAATTTGCTTATATGGAAGCTTGTTAAAATTAATACAAAATTTAAAAGGTAATTGCAATGGCAGGGTAATTCTGACTTTATTTCTCACAATTCTGAGTTCAGAATATAAAGTAGCAACTGCAAGAAATAAATTAGAATTGTGAAATAAAGTCCTAATAACCTTTTTTATTCTGTGGTGGAAACAAAATTGTGAGATAAAATCAGAACTCAGAGGGGAAAAGTCAGAATTACGAAATATCAACTCAGAATTGTGAGTTGATCAACTCGCATCTTGTAAAAAATCGTATATCTTGCCATTCTGACATTTATATCAGAAATGTTGAATTTATATCAATTAATTTATATACGTTTATTTCAAGTTTAAGTCTTACAATTCTTAATTTAATTGTGAGAATTGCAAGAAAAAGTCAATTGTGAGATAAAACATCACAAATAGGTCTAACTTTTTTATGTTTTTCATTCCATGGCGAACGGGCTACCCTAGAAATCTGAAATAAAATAAAAAAATGTAATCCTACTTATCCCCTTTTTGAGATTTTTAATGGTGTTAGATTAGTTCTCGTTAGATTTATCAAGTCAACAGAATAAACTTAAGTTTTGTATAGAAACTTTGTATGGAAAGCATAACAAACAAACTACATTTCAGCAGTTAACCCTCAGTGTGTATCTGAACAATCTGAAGTATTTGAAATATATCCAAGTCCCACAAGATAATGCTGCAGCCATGTTTTGGCATTATTAGACCTTCACAAACCAAGACTACTATAACAATTCACCTTCCTACAATCCTTTTATGTGAGTTTTCTGCATGCACATGCCAGCTCTCTTTTCTCAGAGGACATTTTCTCAGTTTTTACTCCGCCTGTCACTTCTGCCAAAGCACATCAAAGTCTTCTTTCCATTAATCTAAATGGTAGCCTCTCTGTCATGGTTCAGAAGTTAAAAGTAATGGTTCATGCGGGGCATTGAAAGTGATGAATTCATTACTTGAGACGCAGAGATGAAAAACTCAAGCAAACAACATAGATATTTGTGTTATTTGCTCATTACGGTAATGAGGAAATTGAAAATGCGCAGGCTTTGTGTTTTAATTTGAAATGGCATGCAAGCACACACACAAACACCACAACAGAATGGAACAATATGGGTTACTCTGTAATTGCTTACGCTCATTCAGAAAGCATTACATCAAGTTTATAATACTTGTTTTCAATTTTGATTTGAACAAAGAGGCATTTATGTGAATATGAAGTCTGTTTTAACAAGCGCTGTTAGAATTACAGCCCTTGTTTTATTGACGAGGCAGAGCAAAAGAAAAAAAAGACAATCAAGCAAGCCCAGCCCAGATGAGAAAAAATAAAGCAGAAGTAATGTAATGCATTACTTTCCATAAAAAGTATCACAATTAGTTACTTTTTTAGGGAGTAACACAATATTGTAATGCATTACTTTAAAAAAGGTAACTTTCCCCAACACTGCTTATACAGTGCTCTGAAAGTACACACAGAAACATTAAAATATCTCAAACCCAAAATTCAGATTCCAAATCCAGTTAAAACAGGATTTTCACTATTCTGCAGCCTACTTTCTGAGACCGATGACCTGTGTGCAAAGCCCATGGCTGCCCCGTGAGCATTTTATTGATCCGCTCCAATTAACATTAGCATAGAAGCGCAAACGTACAATTAACACTCCCACTCAAGGGTCATGAGCGACTGCCCTCTTTGAGGCTAAATGCAGGTTCTAATAAAGTCAGCAGGCTATGAGATCAAGACATCCAGCCCACACGCACACACAAACCTGCTCCATTTCTGTTTGCTACATCACTTCTCCCCATCCATAAACACATTTCTTTCTCATTCCTTTGGCACAAATTTCCATTCAGATCTATTCACGAGTTTTGGATTCCGGTCTCAGGGTTGGCAGGATGAGAGGAAGGCTACGGCCTTTATCAATATTACATTTGTGCAGGAGATTGCGCTGCATTCAGCAAGAGAATAGATCTCAAAAGCCAATATAGCGAGCAACAGCTAACAGCCTCTCCAAGTGACTCACAATACAGTGCCTAGTCAAGCGCTTCACTGCAGTCTGCTGATGTTATATATGCTGGCTGTTAAAATATAAACGATATGCTAGACTGAGCTGATGTTGCTCTTCTGCTTTCGGGAGTCTGTGTGAATGCCACATTAGTCGAAATTTCTCCAGAGCTATTTGGTACAAATGTAATGTCACAATGTGGCTCTTCAAAAAGCAATCTGGATCCATGTTGTTCTAAAAAACATATACCACAGGCTGTTTATGTACTTGTCTGTGCTGTTCGTGAAAACAGAAGCTGTAATCATATTGTAAATCCACAGATCTGACGTTCTTATCTCTGTGCTCTTATACTTGTTTTCTAGTGGGAAAGCGGGGTAGTATAAACCAGATCAAACTGTTGAATGCTTGAATCTGATTGGCGAACGTTCTAAGGTGTGCGATTATTTTCAAGCGAACGCATGGTTAAAGTAGTTTCAGGCCAAATGATTTCAGTTATTTCAAAGGTCCTTACAGTTTACAACAGCAAAAGATCCAAAAACCCACAATGACAAGCAAATAAATAATAAAAGGATAGAGTGAAATGAATCCTATGCGCAACAAATCCCTGACGAATTTATTGAAATCTGAACAATGTCTAGAGGTGTGGTAACCGTAGTATAAACCAGAATAATTCTCAACAGGCGGTTGAATTATTAGAAAATAATGCACACCCGAGGTGGTGATGCTTATACCTTGGGTGTGCATTATTTTCTAATAATTCAATCGCCTGTCGAGAATTATTTCTTACCTCTTCAACTCTGGTAGTCAGAATTTCCTACTTCCCATTTGGTAAAATCAAGACCTCAAACAGACATCCACAACATTTCCCGTGTTTAGATTTAGATTATCTTTGCCATCATCTACAGTAACACTTATTTATTGGATTATGGGATTTTTCTCTTACTCAAACACATCTCTTTACTTCAGAAGGCCTTTATTAACCCCTCTGAGCCGTGTGGAGCACTTTTTATGATGGAGCATGGATGCACTGAAATAAAAATTCTTGGCTGAAGCTGAAACCAAACAAAATTAAACACTGGGCCAAAAGTCAAAGGCCGAAAAGCGAACATGGTTTTTCAATTTTTTTCCCATGTATTTTGCCCATTATTTTCACCATTGTATAAATTTAATAGCCAAAATGTGCTTTTCATTGTTCCGTCTTCCGTCTTCAAAGAATACTCAATTAAAAAAAGAACAATTTAAAAATATTTAACACTGAACTTTTTAACATTCTAGCAGACACTATAACAAACAAAGCACAATTTAACTTAAAATTAATAATATTTTTTGGTCATTTTTGAGACCCCCTTCTTGAATCAGGCATGTGATTGGCTAAAGACAAAAAAGAAGGAAAACGGAACACTTTGAGCAGCAAATAAGCATATTGATTTCTGAAAGGTCCTGTGACACTGAAGATTGAAGTAATGATGCTGAAAATTCAGCTTTGATCACAGCAATCAATTACATTTTACTATATATTCACATACAAAACAGTTATTTAAAATTTTAATATTTCACAATATTACTGTTTTTACAGTATTTTTGAACAAATAAATGCAACCTTGGTGAGCAAAAGAGACTTCTTTACAACATTAGAAATATTGAGATAACCAATTTGAACTGTGAATAAATTTATTAATAGAGCTGTTGTAGGGTAATTGTTATTATCATTATTATTGTCTTATTTTTTATTTTATTTTACAAGAACAACAGTAAAACTACAATACTAACATTTATGAATGTTGATGGAGTTCTTGCTTTTTCTCAGCTGTATTTATTTTGGCGGAAACCTGCAGGGAGATCTCAGTGCTTCTTTTTGTTGACAAAAGCAGATTTATAAATTATTCTCATTACAAATTTGGGAAGATGTTTGTTGCACGTATCACATTGTCACATCCCTGCCTTAAACAAAAATTCATAAAAATGTTACTGAGCAACTGACGAGTAACACTATTTCAGTGCAGATTTTCTTCATGCTTTGGATTTTGAACCCTGGCTAACAAGCAGATAACACTGCGAGCTCGTGCAGCGCAGTCAGAAAACATGCAAACCGTACGTGCATTAGAAACATAAAATTTTGCAGTTTATTTACTAATTGGGCCATTAATAATTAAAGGCCATTTCGCACAGTTGGTGCGTCTTTTAAATCCTTCCACACTGCCGACATGTTTGTAAAGAGTGCACGCCTCTCACTTTACGCTGGTTGCCGTTTGATTGCGTCACCAAAAATGTCATTGTTCGGTACAATTTATTCTGCCTTTCAATGTAGCTTTTTTTTGTTGCTATTTTTGGCCAAATAATTTCAGTTGTCGAATATTCGGTGCATCCCTAATGTATGGACGCACTTTGTTGGGCACGACCCATTTCACTGCCATTATAAAGCTGGGAAGATCCAAGACATTTTTTAATATAACTCTGATTGTGTTATTCTGAAAGAATAAAGTCATATACACCTAGGAAGGCTTGAGGGTGAGTAAATTGGGTGAGTAAATGGGGTAATTTTCATTTTTTGTTGAACTATCCCTTTAAGATATGCTTCTATCTAATCAACCATCGATAGATAGAACCAAGCCTCCTCACCATTTTTTTTTCCTTTTTGATAATCAGTTCCACTCAGATGTAGGGCCTATGTCAAAATACTGAAGAAAAAATCTGTCACTACTTCTCTCACATCACAAGTTTAATATCAGTGCATCCCTTAAAATAAAACTGTATAGTAAACATTTCCAGACAGGTGTGATATTTATACTTCAGAACAGATGTTAGTACTGCATAACATTGTTTATCCTTCATAATTTGGTTGCTACGCGATTTATTCCTAGACAGTCACACTCCTGCAATGGTAAAAGTAGTGATTTAATTGTGTTTCCTTACACGTAACCATCCAAGCACCAGAAGCCTTTATAATGGGAAGTTGGAGATATCGAGTAGGAATATCCACATCTGACTTTGAATGGAACGCAGCAATAGCATTTCACAGGAATTCTACCTGCCTGAGGTAAACCCATTTTCTCTAGAGTTCTTCTTTCAAAAGAAGCACACTATTTTAAAATGTGCCACAGAAACACAAACCATCTGCAATTATGCAGATCAAAGTCAACTGGTAAATATCATGTCCCTCTTAAAGAGCTGTGGTATAGATCGGTACGCTACTCTCACACCTTGAATATTTTGTTCGCAGGACTCATTCATCATCAAACTCTTTGAAGATCAGCAGGTGAGGAGGCTGCCAGGCTGTTTAAAATGCAGCACTTGCCTCCGGTTTGTCTGCACGCCTGACGTCCTGTTTGCTTTTAACTCTGGCGTCAGCCTGGGGACAAAGCGTACACCTTCACATTTAAGAGAAATAATCCAATAAGATCAGCTTTACGAACTCTCGAAAACAGGAGGATACCAGTTTTCACACAGCCTGTTCATCTATGTTTAACTTTTTAATAGCCATTCTTTGTAAGACCTGGAGCCATTCCGTTATTTTACAAAAACAAAACTTATATCCAAAGAGATAAGCTTTGGTACACTGTCTAAATCTCAGATCACAGCATGAACTGGATATGCAGTCAACTAAATCTGTTTAATTGTCTTCATTTTTTGTAAATGGTGTTAGTATATTTGACATTGTTTCATTCTGCTAATTTCAACCACAAAACCCAAAAACATGTCAGCCAATCCGATGTCAGCAAACACTAACAGGCACACTGACTGACAGGAAAACAAAACATGGCCTTGGGCTGTCACAGAGTGTTATTTCTCATGACAACCATTTCAGTCATATCTGTCAGGTAGTAGAGATGATTTATGTGTGGCATTCCAAAAAATAATCACTTGCAGCACTTAATTATCATCGAAGATGAACATGTATGAAATATCACCAATCAGCAAACCATGTTAAAAAAAAAGTTAATCAACGCGCAAAAACGCAAAAAAGGCCCTGAAGGAGGGAATGGAGACGTCACGTCGGATGACCGACGAAATTGGGATCTCGCTTAGAGACACCAATCCACTTCGAGTGTAAACTAAAAGAGACAATGCACATTGCCATGCGATCATTGCATCCAGCTTCTGCTGATCACAGCGTGAATATAATAAGGCAGCAGGTGCAATGCATAACAGGTTTTCGCTGAGGAGCCGAGCCAGTGACCCGGCCGCTCAGCGGTGGTACAGGAGCTGTGGCGACGGGACGTGACGTCTCCGTTCCCTCCTTCAGGGAACGGGGGTTACCATACGTAACCGAGACGTTGCCTTTCAGTCGGTCACTCTCGACGTCACTTTGGAGGACCGACGAAATTGGGATCCTACCAAAAGGCCACAGCTACTGCCCCTTCAAGTGTCCTGTGGAAGCCACCTGCGCCCCTGTTTTTTGGCGCAGGCCAGGGCCTGCACAAGAGGACCAGCTACTGCTACTGTGGCACTACCCACTGAGTAAGACTGGGTAACACTGGGGAAATGCTCCCGTTCTACTTGGAACAGGGACGTTACGGAAGCTCCAACCTTCCCGAAGGAGGTTTCGGAAGCAATACACATATGGACATTCCTTAGGTGCATATGGAAGAATGGAGGTGATTGAACCCTCTTGGAATGGCAGAAGTCTGCCGGGGAAACACGGGCTCAGGGCTATACCGTGGACTTTACACATATGAGATCCACTTAGGTCTTACATATGGAACCCAGCCTTCTACCGGTTCTCGAGGATTCAGCGAGTGAAGGCCTGGCGCCGGGCGCTCCGCCACGTCTGGCTGCCGAGGGGACGGATGAACTCAACAGGGTCTGCTGTATGGACTCTCTGGAGTGGTTTTGCAAGCCGACCCGAAGCCGGGGCCTCTCAGTGCTTCTACCCGTTTGAGGTGAGAACACAGGAGGATACCGGCTCCACACAAAGGCTATAGAATCTAGCGAACGTGTTAGGGGTCGCCCAGCCCGCAGCTCTACAGGTATCTGCCTGCGAGGCGCCATGAGCCAGCGCCCAGGAGGATGCAACACTTCTAGTTGAGTGAGCTCGCAACCTGAACGGGCAGGGCACACCCTGTGCCTGATAAGCCAGGGTGATGGCATCCACTATCCAGTGGGCCAACCTCTGTTTGGAGACAGCCTTTCTCTTCTGCTGTCCTCCGAAGCAGACAACGAGCTGGTCTGAGGTCCTGAAGCTTTGCGTCAGGTCAATGTAGCACCTTAAGGCTCGGACGGGACAGAGCAAAACTAGGGCTGGGTCTGCCTCCTCCGAGGGCAGCGCTTGGAGGTTCACCATCTGATCCTTGAAGGGAGTAGCGGGAACCTTGGGCACATAGCCGGGCCGGGGCCTCAGGGTTACCTGGAATCAGCCGGCCCGAACTCTAGGCACAAATCGTTGATCGAAAATGCATGCAGGTCCCCTACCCTCATTATGGAGGCCAGTGCAAGCAGGAGCAGGGTTTTCATTGATAGAAACTTCAGCTCGACTGTCTGAAAAGGCTCAAATGTGCCCTGCTGTAGTGCCGTGAGCACCAGAGTCAGGTCCCACGAGGGAATAGAGGGGGGCCGTGGAGGATTTAACCTTCTCGCCCCCTTAAGGAACCTGACGACCAGGTCATGCTTCCCCAACGACCTCCTTCTATGGGGTCGTGGTTAGCAGCGATTGCAGCGACATAAACTTTAAGGGTGGAGGGAGACATTCTTCGCTCCAACCCTTGCTGCAAAAAGGACAGCACGACTCTGATCGGGCATCTTCGGGGGTCTTCTTGGCGAGAAGAACACCACTCAACGAACGGGTTCCACTTCAAGCGTAGGCGCTCTTGCTGAAGTGATGGTGTCACCTACCTCTTGGGGTAGGCCACTCAGAACCTCTGCGTCCCGTCTAGGGACCAGACATGAAGTTTCCAGAGCTATGGATGTGGGTGCCAAAGGGTGCCCCGTCTCTGAGTCAGTAAATCCTTCCTCAGAGGAAACGGCCAAGGAGGGGCTGTCGCGAGGAACACTAGCTCGGGGAACCAGGTCCGAGTAGGCCAATACAGCGCCACAAGCAGGACCTCCTCCTCGTCCTCCCTGACCTTGCACAGCAACTGTGCCAGAAGGCTCACTGGGGGAAATGCATACTTGCGAAGGCCCCGCGGCCAGCTGTGTGCCAGTGCGTTCGTGCCGAGTGTTCCCTCGGTCAGGGCGAAGACAACTTGCATGAGCGTTTTCATGGGAGGCAAACAGGTCTACCTGAGTGGCCCTGAAATGTCTTCAAACCAGCTGGACCGTCTGGGGATGAGTCGCCATTCTCCCGGGAGCGCAGCTCGGGACAGCTCGGCGGCTGCCCGGTTGAGCAGCCCAGGAAATTAACAGCACGAAGTGACCTCAGATGCTTCTGACTCCAGAGGAGGAGGTGGCGGGCGAGTTGCGACATGCGACGGGAGTGCAGACCACCTTGTCGGTTGATGTACGCAACGGTCGCTGTGTTGTCCGTGCGGACTAGTACATGCTTGCCTCGTAAGTGCCCTTTGAGACGGCCCCGGGCAAGATGCACTGCCAGCAACTCGAGGCAGCCAGTGCAGTTGGGGCCCCGTCCAAACCCCTGACACTGCAAGCCCGTTGTTCGTGGCCCCCCAGCCGGTGGTGGAGGTATCCGTGTAAACCACAGCATGCCTGGTGACCTGTTCTAGGGGCACTCCTGCCCTGAGAAACGCAAGGTCTGACCACGGGGTGAAGGTTTGGTGGCAGACCTTTGTAAATTGGACCTGGAAGGTTCCGCGTTGCCACGCCCACCTCGGGACACGGCCATGGAGCCAGTGCTGCAGCGGTCTCATATGGAGCAGCCCCAGCGGCGTGACTGCCGCCGTAGCTGCCATATGCCCCAGGAGCCTCTGAAACTGTTTTAGTGGGACCGCCATCCTGCTCTTACCGCGTCCCCTCCATACCGGGAAAAGAGATCCTCTGCGTCGGGGAGAGTTTGCTCTTTTCCCAGTTGACCTGAAGGCCCAACAGGTTGAGGTGTGAGAGCAGCAAATCCCTGTGTTCGCACAACTGATCCTGAGACTTAGCTTTGTGCTAGGTAGTTGGACATTCGACTGCCTTTTCTCTCAGGGAACAAGGGGTAACCTCCGCAACTTCGGGGCAACAGTGACAGCCGAGGGCAGACCTCTTACTGAATATGCTTGTCCTCAGACCTAACAAGCAATGGTCCTGCGGTGCGAAGGTTCGAGACATGAAAGTACGTGTCATTCAGGTCGATCGTTGCAAACCAATTTCGGGGACGGATGCACCCGAAGATGCTTTCCTGCGTCAACATCTTGAACGGTAACCTGTGAAGGGCCCGGTTCAAGACACGCAGGTCCAAGATTGGTCGTAACCCACCGCCTTTCTTGGGTACAATGAAGTAGGGGCTGTAAAACCCCGTCTTCATTTTGGCTGGAGGGACCGGCTCTATCGCATCCTTCGCCAGTAGGACTGCGACCTCCGCCCGCAAGACAGGACCATCGGCCGCCTTCACTGTTGTGAAGCGGATGCCACTGAACTTGGGGGGGGACGCCGGGCGACTGAATCGCATAGCCGAGCCTGACGTTCGAAGGAGCCATCGAGACGGGCTGGTAGCTCAAGCCAGGCTCCCAGACATCGCGCTAGTGGCATCAACGGAACTACAGGCGTACCCGCAGTGGGGCAGCGTGGAGACCCGGCCACCTCAGCGTGCTTCATGCCCAGGCACGAGAGGCAGCGATCGTGACCATCACTCAGCGCCAGATAACGACCGCATCCAGAACGCCCGGGTGATCCCCCCCGGTTTTTTGTCTATAGCAAGATCCACATCGTCTTTATAAAGACGTAACGTCAAGTCTTTAAAAAGACGCACCCGAAATTGTTCTTTTAGGGGAAAAAGCTATTTTAGTGTGCTGAGGCGCACAGGGGAGATGATAATTTGCAACACAAACAGGGGGTAGTGCAGCTTGATGTGTGCAACCCACTCGACACGGGAAACCACCACCGCTGAAGCGCCGTCCGCCAACACGAAGAGCTCTCCAAGAGCGCGCTGAACTCATTCAGTCTTCTTCTCTCAGTTGAGTAGTCAGGAGCAGAACGATGTGATCGCTCGGCTCCGAAGCGAAAAGCTGAATATGCACTGCATCTGCTGCCTACTTATACTAACGCTGTTATCAGCGGCAGCTGGATGCAATAATCACATGCCAATGTGCATTGTCTCGTTTATTTACCTCGAAGTAGTCCCCTCTAGCCGAGATCCCAAGTTTTTTGTCGGTCAGCCGACGTGACGCGTCGGGAGTGACCGACTGAAAGGAACATGTAAGATTAACCCTCTGAGGTCGATTAACGCGGATACGCGTTTTGTGGCATCTTCGCCAGATAACGCCGAAATTAACTTAAATTACTCTGTCATTTTTTATCTTACAGATAAGAGCAATACATCAATTGAATCTGTTTAGGGTCTACTTTTATTTGTATACACAAATTATAACAACAGAACTTTGTGCATTTATAAAATAAAGAAAACAAACAGGGTGTGCTGTCTGCCGCTTTGGTCTGCGTAATCTTTATTTAGAAACGCGTCATTAAAATGAACTGTAACTCAGCAAATACTCAACAAAGAGACATGAGAGATATATCTATAGAAAGCTTGACATGTCTACTTTTAAACTAAGCAAGTCTTATCGAAAGCAAATATTCTGTGATAAAGTAATCCATATGAAACCAACGCGATGTCCAGTTTTTCATCTCTCCCTTCATTATCTCTAATGTGACCACGCCCACGCGCTGAGCGCTATTGATATTATAATCGTCCACGTGAAGCGCGCGGCGTGTAAACACCCACATCACAGCAAACAAACCAGCGAGACCTCAAGTTTTACTGTTCGCGTCGCGCTGAGATGAATAACACAGAATTCACCTCAAGAAGCCTTGGATTACCTCAGGAAAAAACATGAGTAAGTCTTTTTTATTAACCTACTTGTATTAGTTTTCACATAACTTGTACACATTTTACTAGTTAGACTTTCTCCAAACTATAATTCCTGACTAAATGTATAATCAAGTGAAACATTATGAAGTTTCATTCACAGCAACTAAATGTCTCACGATGCCAGGAAGTTTTTTAATATTCTATGACATAGACAGCAATACGATATATAAAAGTAATATGAGTTATAATGTTACTAGCCTAATGTCAGTAAGAATGATTAGTCAAAACTTTACTGTGATAGGATATTCTCTGTTCACGAATATAGCCATATATGTTTATAACTATAGTTTTTGGATTGTATAGGCCTACATACAAAGCATGCTTGTGTTTATGACTATAACTAAGCTTCTGTTCGGGAATATCTGCTCTGTTGTAAATGTTTTGAATGTGTTATACCCGTGTCTTATGGTGTAATGACGCTGAAATGTTTGAAACTGTTTCAGTTTTCGTTTAGGACTGTGGCTGCATCAATGGCATAATTGCACAAGAAAGGCACACGCATGTCGTTCAGTTTTGAGTTCGCTGGAAAATCCTACTGAGTAAGTGCACAGTATAGTAATTGTATTATTCCCAGAATATGTGGTAATATTATTTGTGGTTGATAGTGTTAAAATGTAAGAATTGGCATTGTTTTCTCATGAAGTATGCATACTATACTAAGGTACTGTGGGGAATACACTACTCTTGCATTCACCTGCATCTCTCATAAGAAGGGGGCATTCGTTCAGTTTTCAACTCCATTCAGATTTTTAGAGTAAGTGTGCATTCACTATTTTAGAGATGTTACTTTCATTTGATTTAGTTATTTCGTGGTAAAATATGTTTGCTATGTGTTAATTGTGTTCTTTGTTTCGATAAATTATTACTAGCATCAGTGAACATCACGATAATGTTAATTATGTAGTTTGTGTAAACAGCATGCTTATTTTTTTTATTTTAGATGTGAGAATAACAGTGTAAAAGAATCTGTTGCAAAGAGAGCCAATGGATATAAGCAGACGACTTGGTCATGGAAAACAGAGACTGAAGTTGAAATGTTCCACAGGCTCTGAGATTCCTGTCTGCACAAGAGCCTGGACCACAGCTAAGACTATGTGATGCACACACTCCCAAAATGATGTTATAGTTATATATATTCTAAATAAACTACAAACAAAAAATAGATACATTTCTTTTTTTCCTCATTATTTCTTGTAGCAATTCCCTCTCAGTCACTCACCTGACAGCTCATTATGCAGCTCATTATGCAGGCCTTTGTCTTCTCAGGTGTGAATCACTCATTATACATGACCATTCACGCCCCCTCGCATATTCCTTTTCTTTTTTACACAAAAAGTGTCTTAAATTTAAATCAATATATTGTTTTCTGTGAGTGAGTAAACAAGATGATTTTCACATCATTCTGATGAAAAAATTCTAGACTTCAAGATCTGTTCTCAATAGTCCTGTGAACAAATGTTCTGTATGTGTTTTATGGCCTTATTTCAGTGACTTTAAAATTTTAGTTTTTCACTAAGCACGCATAAACGTTGTTTTCTCAAAAACACAATCACATACATACATGCTGCTCACATATTATTGTAGCCCAGTTTGTGCTGATTATGGTGCTACTAAACTTAGTCATTAAAATGTTTATTAGCAACTGAAAAAAGCACAAATGTCAGGACATGTCAAAACTTCTCCAGGGCCCAAAACACCCTCAGACCCCAGAGGGTTAAAGTGTGAAAGATTGTTTATGTTAATTATTGTAGATTGGCAAGTTCAGTATTTGCAATTACTGTGTTTCAAGTGCAGACAAGAAAAATAGAATCTGCATGTTATTTTAAATTGCATTTAAATTTAAACCGCATTTATATATTTGGCAGACACTTAAATGTAATTATTAATATATAAAAACATGTTAATATATACGTACACATTACACTATGAGTCTCAACCACCCTACTTGTTGAATCCAGTATTTATACACACACACAAAAAACATGATGAGATTAAATGTAATTAAATATTTAAATCAACTAACAGCCATGATTACATGAAATACGATTTTATATCCTTCTCTGATCCCAAAAAATTACCAGACATTTTAAACTGAAGGAAAGCACTCACCTCCATCCCCAAACAACATTACAAGGTTGAATTATGTTCCTGACAAGGAGAAACGCTCTGAAATCTTTAAACAAAGCAAAAAGGAGAAAACGGTACTGCTGGGCAGTGATGTCCAAATTATGACATACTTTTGGATTGAGGGTTGAGGGTCAAATTCTCCGAGGACTCCAATCTGCCAGGTCTCAATTGAGGCGGAACCAGTGTCCCTGCTGTAGAATTACCCTCCAGACCTGGGCTGTCAGCCACAGTACATTCAATTAATTCTAAACCATATGGAACCTCATTACAGCGCTGAGGTTTGGGAAGAACCTGAAGCCCTTCAGTGTACTCTACCATAACTGTCACTTTCCTTTCTGAGGGATGTCAAATGAGCAAAAGTCTCATATATGGCTGTCAACTCAATGGTGCAAGACATTTGTATGGTCGAACAATGCTAATAATGTTTATCTAACGTTCCGGGTTACACTGGTTTACATTGGTTTTAGTTCTTGTGAAATACTTTTCATGAGAATGTAATGATTATTTTATGGTTTTTTTTTATTTCTTTCATTACATCATCTGATACCTGTATAACATACTAGCCACTGCTATACATACACATATATTTAATGTATCAGCAATTTGTTCACAGATGTAATTATTTTGCGTGAGTAGAAAGTCAATTACATACAAAGTCAATGCAAAGACACGAATAGAAGCGAATTCGCACCGGGCGACAAGAATGACTCAAATTTTGCAACACGTTTGCCGCAAACGTGCGATATTCGCCTCAATCACATCTTCCGTGCAAGTTGAAAAATTTCAACGCAAATAGAAAGATCTTATTGACACGTCCGGTTATGTCAGAAAATATTTTTTATTGTTTTTATTTGCACAAGTTATGCGGAAAAAATTTGTGAATAAACTAGAGCGGGTAACACACTGCAAATATTCGCTTCGCGTTTGGTGTGCACACACCATAATGGTTATGTGCACACCAAAAGCTAATTGAATTATTTCCGTGAGAAAATTAGATAAAAAGTCAACGCAAAGACGAGAGTAAATGTGGATTCATGCCGGGCGATGCAAATGATGAGAATTGGGCGATGCAATTGCCGCCAATGCACGACATTCGCCTCAATCGCATCTTCCACACAAACAGAAAAATTTCAACTTGAGTGGGAAATCCGCATGACGTGTTGTCGTGCAAGACAATCAGCGAAAAGCTTATTGACACATTTGGTTTGACACACCTTCGCTTGTATCACAAAATTTAGGAGAGCATTATTATTAGGGATGCATCGATCCGATACTCAGTATGGGTTTCGGCTCCAATACTGGCATTTTCTGCCGGTTCGGGTATCGGTTAGACAAGACTGATCCAAATCCAATATTGTGCGTATACTATTCTGTGTTACGATGCACAAAAACATAATAAAGCACGAACGAAAGGCACAAAAACATTATAAATCACCATAAAGTTTTCGTGCACTACATTTTAAGTGTTCTGAAGCCGTTCCATAGTTTAATGTGAAGTATAGATGAATATTTAACTGCGTGTGGCGTTCGGTTACTACAGTCAAAGCGCTGAAACTCTCTTCAAGAGCACACAATAACTGAGATTTAAAACTGTTAAAAGAAAGGCTCAATAAAATATCGCACAGATATAATACACTACGCATCAATATCTCTTCCCTTTTTTATGAGGAGCGCTGCGCACTGTTGACTCCATTTTGCTTCAAGCGCATCATTCTGCGCACGGGATGCACATAAGCGCTTTGTGCCGTTCTGTATTGGAGCCATAACCTTTCATATTATACTTTTGCGCAATGAATGATTAATAGTCGTTTGGTTCTGTTCTATCTACCATACGTTGCTGCCTTCATTACTGTGCTATGCATTTAAAAGAAATGTATTTTAATTTAATAGTACATACTTATATATAAATACATTCATGAACGTTTTTAATGAATGGATTTAATAATAATACAAATAGCAATGTGTAACATTTTACCAGATTCAGTCCTACACTTATTATCTTTTATTTGTTCCCCACTAAATAATATTGTTTCATTAAATGTTTAGTTTAAATGTTTTTATAAATTATGTGACCCATGATTTTTTTTTTTCTTTGTCTCAAAAGAAAAACAAAATAAAACCCCCCCCTGTGTTTTGCTGCTGAATTATCCACTAACCTAGTTTATAATAGTATTTTTTGTCATAGATTATATGTTTTATTTATTGTTATTTTTCATTAAAATGAAGTTGTCTATATTTAGCAGATTGTGTTTAACACACACAAGAGTGATGATCAGGTCAACACACAGAAGTATAGAAATCCTACAATGATTTTTTTTTTAAACTGCGCTGGTATCAGATCGGATCGGAATCGGCTGACACTCAGAATTTTTGGTATCGGATCAGTTCTGAAAAAATGGTATCGTTGCATCCCTAATTATTTTATGTTTTATGTTTTTTTTATGTATAATTTGCACAAATAATACAAAAAACATCCCACAAGTAATCTAGAGTGAGTAACGCAATGCGAATATTCACTTCGCTTTTGGTGTGCACACACCATTACAGATGGTGTACAAAAACACAAACTATAAGTGAATACTAAAAGTGAGAGACTATAGTTAATATGCAAAGAAACAAAACATTTCTTTGACAGCATGTTAAATGGGGTGCAAAAATAAATATAATGAATACAGAATGGCTATAATATACTGAAGCTGCAGGGAAAAAAAGCATAAAGACTGTGACTATGGTGATTCAGTTAAAGTCTGCACCAAAGAAGGACAATTACATCTTATAAAGTAGATGTCTGTATATCACAGAACACGAAAATCAATAGGCATTCATTATCCAAGACACAGGGGGCCAATGTCCGCAGGGTGAAAATTCAATCGGCCTCAAAATGTTACAGCAAAAGATTTACACCTCCTCATCTGGACTTTCAGAAACAGAGTACATCACCACACATCTGACAAACAACACAACAGAGGACTTATACTGTAATGCTTTAGAGTTCACTTCTATATCATAACGCTTCAGTTTGATCCACACACCCCAGGCAATGTAGCATAGCAAGAGGAAAAAGTGATAATGTTCTGTAGGAAAGAGTTTTCGTGATTGCATAACAAAATGGTTTCTATCGTTATGAACAATACTGCAATGTCTCAGTCTGATGGGAGTCAAACTCTAAGCAGATTTGGTTCATCTTTAGCATTTTCTGTGAAATTCTGTGAATAGTCCCTCTGGAATTTAGCCTGGTGAAAAACAATTAGTCATGCATCTGACAGAGATCTTGGCAACAGTGATCTCAGGAAATGTGTGATATTTGAGAAGCTGATTATGAAATCACCCATGGGTTTTCAAAATAGACTTAATAAGGTTTATTAAAAATCAAAACCTCATCTGCCTGAGACATGATGAATCTCACCGGCTGCATTCATATGCCAGCATAAAAGCCTTTGAAGTGCACTCACCATCAGATATCAGATTTCCTGTGGTAATTTCTTAGATGCTTCTTGAGAAGCTACTATCTTTGTATATTCAATTTATGAGTGTACATTTATACATTTTTGCTTTGGGACGTTCTATATCAGGTGCCTCAAACTTGATAGGTGTCTTGAATTAGCTTGTCAAGAATAAAAATCTTTCTGTCAGGCCTAATTGATATTAATAATTGGCTCTTCGTAATCTTTCCTCAAAAACTGCTTTATTCTGTTGATGCGTGCTCACTACTATAATTTATATGTTTCCCTTAATCTTATTAAAAAAACATAAAGACACTGCAATTAATTTTAATATAACGTATAAGGGGGAGGAGGGACTTAACTGAGAGCAAGCGCTAATGGAGACAAAAAGGTGTTTCAGTGATACGAGCAACTTTCTTCCAGCTTCTCCATCTCTGACACCTTCAATAGCAGGTCAGCTCTTAAACATGTTTGTGTTGCCCTCTGCCTCCATTCCTGCAAGGCCAGAGACCCAAGTAATGAGACGGATATCCCATTCCATCGAGCTGACTTCAATTCTGTGGGGTGGGAACACCCCAATAAGGCTTCTACAAACTACTCGCTTCAATCTCCGGCAGCCATTTCCAACTTATCAGGAACCATTACCTGCCTGGTGCTCTGAAGGGTCAAGGACAAGCAAAGAAACATTGCTTGTTTATTCTATAAGGACAGCCAATAAAGCAGAGAGCTGCTAGCAAGCTTTCCCTAAGCTTCAGAAAAGCCAAAATAAAACCCAGTGAAAATGATTGCCGTGTTCAGATCTGATGTTTTTAATTGGTGTCATGATTTTCTGATTAAACATGAAAATGCCGTTAGATAGCAATAACACTATGCTGTGATGTTAAATTTAACACTGTTAAATAGAGACTTCATTTCCATTTCTGCCATAATTTACTCAACCTCGTGTCCTTCCAAACCTGTATGACTTTCATTTGTTGAACACAAAAGATTTGTTTTGATTTGGGAAAAGAGAGATAGGCCTATTTCTAAAAAAAAAAAGTCTTTAATGTTCGACAGAAGAATGAAAGTCAGAGTAAATAATGACTTTTTTTCTTCTAAATGATACCAGTTAGCACATTAGCTTGCAGCAGGGTCCTTTTTAGTACAACTGATGTACTACTAAAGTTTTATTAATATTTTGAATTCATGTTTTTATATTTTCTGTTTTCATTTAAATTTTAGTTAAGGTTTTAGTAATTTGTTGATGTTGTTGTTTTAAATATGCCTATAGTTTTTAGTTTTAGTTAATTTAGTCCATCCAGATAAACTAAATGAAAAATCTGAAATTATTCCTCGGTAGCTATACCTGAAATACAGTAAGTTTTTTTTATTATTATTATTATTTCAGGTAACAAAAAATGTTTCATGGTTTTAGATTTAGTTTTATTTAAATATAATAACCCTGTTTGGCAGCCTAAAATAAAAACTATATAAACTGCAACTAAAAAAACAAGCAACTATAGACTATAGTCTATTAAAATTAATTAAATTAAAAATGCAAAATTATACCAACTATGCAACTAACTTTTGACTATTAGCAAAGTTCTCTAAAACTAAATAAATATTCTTAACCATCATACATTTTAATGGGCAATAATGAATTGCAAAACATTCGTTTTTAAACTCAAGGTTGTAGAGAGATGAAAACCTCCTTACAAGTGTTTAACCGATTTCAATAGCAATACAACATCAGTGTGCTACAGGCAAAACTAAGAAAAATAGTGTGATTCTGCTCCTGTCTATATGCATTTCTCGAAAGGAAATGCTGACGTTTATATAAAAACCGTACCATATCATGGGCATGCATACAAACTGCATTACACCTTACATAACAACTAGATCGTCAGACACAAACAACATTTGTCACAGCCACTAAAATATTTAGAATATGTTTTTATACTGTTGTATGCAAAAGCTATGCTTATAAATATTTAAGAGTTTGCTTTGAAACCGGGAATTTATTGTATACGAATTACATGTCCTTTTATTACTTTTTCCCCATCATCTTCCAGAGACTGAATTTGTTGACATGCCCTTTCACAAGTTTTGTTTTCTATTCATTGTGCTGCAGTAGCAGTGACTTCTCCCAAGAACTAGAGAGTGGCCGAGAGAAAGCGAAAGACCAGATATATGGGGGGGGGGTGGGGGGGGGGGGGGTATGGTAGCCTAGTCCTATGAAGGAGATGCCCTGAGGGCTTTTCGAGGAGTCCTCCAAACTTCAAGTCTCCTTTCTTCCCGAAGAAAGGCTTGGGAGTTGGCATTAATTTTAAATGATAAAGAGAGGTTAGGGAGGGAGTGAGTGAAAGCATACCAAAATAAAAACCAAGCCTCTTGTCAGGATTAAAATTAGTTGTGTTTGTACTGAGAGTGAGTTGGGTGTATTCGTTCCACCGCTGAAGCTAAGAGAAGCATGGATGACCCCTTTGACAAGCATATCAGCATATCCAGCAGAAGACATTGTGAATGCATTATCAGCACCAACAGCACTCATGATGAGCACTTCCTGCACCCATAATGCCAGACACATCAAAGGAAGTGTAAAAAATCTGATTAAATAATTGTTACAGCAGATACTCTATACAGATATATGTAGACCAGTTCATATGTTAAGTCTTCACTATATATTTACCCTAGTAAAATAGTAATATATTTAAAATATATTTTATTTCATACTAAGTATAGTTCAAATCATTCAAAAACTACAATGCATATTTTCCGGGATTTGTTATATCACAAAGATCGACGAATGGGACGAGACCTGGTTGAGCTGCACTAGGGAAGGCAACGAGTGTTATCACTATGTCGGAGACACGCTAGTTTTCACAAGGCAGACGAACTTAGAGTGGTTACATCCGGGTTTAAAATCGCGCTCAAATTGATTTGATTTTGACGCATATTTACACTGAAGCTCGCAGGTGGCTATGGTAAGGGGCATGATATTTCCCGACCAGGCACCGAGTGCTGCCAATCACAACACACACTGGCCCAGCTAACCAATCACAGCACATTTCGTATTTCAGAAGGCGGCCTTCATTTGATACAGGAACTATTCGAGCCGTTCATGCCAGGCTGGGGAGAAAGGTATTTTAATAATGTAATTTATGTGAAAAATAATGTGTTTTTTTTCGATCAACCTAGTATGAGAGCCTGTTCTAGTACACCCCCAAAACAAAATCAAGACTTCGTAAAAGAGCATAATAGGACCCCTTTAAAGTGCATTTAAGCACAAAAGTAGTTTAGCAGACTTTATGTATACCAGTTTAGTATACCAAAAGTAAAATTGCAGGGTATTTTTATTATTAGCACATGGATATGTAAATGTTTTTGTAGTATACTTAGCATGAAATACGTTTATTTCAAATACATTTTAGTATATTTTATTTTTCACTAGGTTCACGTGCATATAACAGTATTTTCTGTACAAGCCATGGGTGAACATTTTCCAACAGAAATGACGATTCTTCAATAAGTTTGCACTTAACTTTTTTCCCGAACTGTGATAAAAAACACAGTAAAAACTGTTTCTTTTAAAATAAATTTTTAAATCTTACTTATTCATTATTCATTCATGATGGCAAAGCTGAAATTTTAGGATCAGTACTCCAGTCTTCATTGTGACGTGATCCTTCAGAATCATTCTAATATGCTGCTTTTGGTGCTCAAGAAACATTTCTTATTATTAATGTTCAAAACAGTTGTGCTGCTTAATATTTTTGTGGAACTGCTTACCGGTTTGTTCAGGGTTCTTTGATGAACAAAGTTCAAATGAACAGCATTTATTGAACAGAAATCTTTTGGAACATTATGTTTTTACTGTGAATTTAATGCTTCCTTGCTGAATAAAAGTATTAATTTCTCTTTTTTTCTTTTTTTTACTAACCCCAAACGTTTTAATGGTAGTGTATTTCCAAAAAATAAATAAATAAATATTACACAACAAAAGCTGTTTCCAACATAATAAGAAATGTTTCTTGAGCATCAAGTCAGCAGTGACAGACAGACAGACGACAGATATAATATCGCTAGATAGATAGATCATAGATAGATAGATCGATATAGGGATGCGATATGGCTAAAAATATATCACGTAATTTTTTTTTCTGATATTTATTGCTATAACGATATCAATGACGATAATTTAGGGAATCCTGTTTCTTTAGAAAAGTATTATCTTTCCTATTTTTACCCAAAATATATTGTGAGCATTACTGAGTACACACGTCATACTGGAAGCAGGTAGGCGCCCTTGCGCAGAAACTCCACATATGCATAGTAGAAGTAATGCTTTCCGACAAAAGTATCCAGTTATTGCTGTAGCTGAATAAAATGCAGATAAAGAAATTTTAACTGAGGAAACCTGAAGACAATAAACATGCGATTGCACAAAATGTATGGTATCTGTGTTCTTCAAGCAATCTTGGGTATTTTTTATAAGGATAAAGTATATTTATAATGCAATGCTAATCGACATAGCCTTTATCACTGTATATAATGCTATAAAATAGTATGATTTCGGCCTTATTCTGTGATACGAAACCACGTCTGATCACAAAAATAAGTTATTTCAAATACTCGACTATGTTATGAAGTTAATATGGAGAAAAAGCACGTCAATAAATAATATCTTTGTTGGACAACAGGTTTGTAAACGACTCATACACATGTAAAACTGTGTCGCACACGTGCTACTGTAGTACATTTACTCAAGGCTCAGGCCGATTTTTGTCGCACTGTACAGTCCTATTCAAACCTGTTCCAGATTGTAGAAGGAGCTGCTCAATTTCACGTCCGCCTTCCTTCACGTCACTCCACACAGTCGTACACAGAAATATGTCAACAACTAGACTTTATCGTTATTATCGCGGGAAGACTAATTCTTATCGTGTGGAGAATTTTTACCGGTATATCGCAAACGATAATATATCGCCCATCCCTAATAGATAGATAGATAGATCTAAAAAGAAATGTATATATTATGTATATATTTATTTATTGAGACCACTTCTTATAAACTAGAAAAGCCTTGAAGCAAAATCCAGCCAGAATAGGAATACAGGACACGAGAGGTCATCTACCTGCAAGCTTTAGATATGCCATTTAATCTTTCCTTTCTCAGCTGACACGGCTCAAGGAGAACTTAGGAAGGCAGGACGTGGAGGTGATTGCTACGTAGTATAGCCGGTGGACAACGGGAAAGTTCAGAGCTCATTTAAGAGACTTGGGGACCTTTTCACCTCGCGCAGCGCACCGGGTTCTGGATGACAAATGAGCTCCTTAAAGCACTGTGTTCGGCTGCTCCAACGGTCCTGCCCCCTCACTCCACCTTCAGCCATTTATCATTCACATTCCCACCTCACCAACACGACCTAGTTCATAAAGGGTGTTCAGCACAATTGGGAAAATAAATTCAGGAAAAGGAGAATATATCCAACTTTGAGAGATTCTGATTGAATTATTCTAGAAATGGTCTGTGAACGACTGATCCGGAACGGAACACACTGGTAAACAGGAGAAAATGGGATAGCTGAGTGGAATGTCACTGTTGTATTGATGATCTCTTCTCTCTTTGAGCTGAGAATAACAACGCTCTGATCAACAGACGCATTTTTCCATGTCTCTGTTTATTTGATCAAAACTGATTGGACTGGGGAAATGAATCCGGCTGTAGCTTTGAAAACAACCTGAAATAATTGAGCTATTCTCCAGAGTTTCATGAATGTTTTGAATGCGTTTAACAACAAGATTTGTGCCCAAAGGATATTCGCTTGTTCAATCATAAAATGTTTGTGTAGTGGAGATAGATAAAGCCAATCAAGTGGATGGAGTGTTCCTGTACATAATAGCAAATAATAACACATCTGCAGGTTCCTGTGAGAGATGTAAACTCACTCTCAATTGTCTCCACAGCAACAGATTACATGTCAGAAATGTAAACATCTCCTTCACTGTTGTGAAAACTAATGAGGGTGATTACACACAAAGCTGAAAAAAATGAAATGATTAGTCTTCTGAAATGCATAACAGAATTCATTTACAGAAATTTCGCCCGCTTCAAGGAAGTTAATTGCATCACATTTGAGGAAGTCATCTCAGACTCATTTCCTCACAAGTTTCATTTCTGGATCGATTCTCATTGCCTGTAGTCTTCGGCACTACAGCACACTGCCAATTATACCAATAAACAAAATCAAAATACTATATTTACAAATGGCAATATGAAGTCTTTTTTCATTATGTACAACATGAGCAAAATGTCTCAGTTTAGAAAACTGATCCTACTGTAGCTATGTAGCATGAGAAGTCCTTGCAGCCACTGACCTAAGCCCCGCCTCTAAAATGTTACTGACTAATCCTAACTTTGCTGCTGTTGCTGTCTGCATTTTTAATGGAAGTCTATGCAGGATCTGTGTGTCTGGATCAGTTTTACTGAAATAATAAAAAAAATATGGTAAAGCGCTGGTGTCGCTTTTTTTCAATCTTATTGTGAATAATTCATTCACACATACGTGTTTTGTTTTTAAATTTGAGCTCATAAATTTGTCAAAGTGCCCCCCAGTGAAACGACAGACTTCTCTCTGGTGACCTATGCAGGACTTCTCCAAATATTGAGTCTGCTTAAACCCACCTGGTTTTCAATCGATTTTTTTTAACAATTTATTTAACGTTGCACAATTGCAACATTAAATAAATCCTGGGAAGTGCATTTTGTGAATTTCAACTGTCACCCCTCATTCGCAAATGAACATGTTGAACATCAGTACAGATGTGTATATTTGCTCCATGGTAAATTAATGTTAATAAATTGTTAAAGGAGACATATTATGCCCCTTTTTACAATATGTAATATAAGTCTCTGGTGTCCCCAGAATGTGTCTGTGAAATTTCAGCTCAAAATACCCCACAAATCACTTATTATATCATTTTGAAAATGCCGATTTTGAGTGGAAGCAGAAACATGCTGTTTTTCGTGCCTGTTTTTTTAAATGCAAATGAGTTGCTGCTCCCCGCCCACTTTTCCAGAATAGAGCTGCTACAGTTGCTAAAAAAAACATCTGTTTTGGTTCTGATTATCATGTTTATCGTGCTGAAATCATGCGTTTTAAACCATATTAGTTTAAACTTCTGATATACGGTTTTCTGAGTGCACACGGACAGAAAGGCTGTCACAGCATGTGAGTACTAAACTAAGTTCTCATTCACACACAAGTTTACGTTAAAAACACACATGAGTTAAAAAAACAGTCGGTTATGTCTGTGAAGGTAAACATCTGGGAAATAAATTGCATGTTTATTTTAGATATGTGTGGCAGCAGCAATACAGTAAATAAATCCACTGCGTGTCTCCTCTGAGGCTGGGACTCCAAACAGTGTTCTGTGCTCGTCAGTGCAGCCAAAGACAGAACAGTTAGCATGTTTTGCTCAAACTTTCGTCATGGCATTAGAGCTGGTACACCGTTGTCGCACATAGGTACACACATAGCACACCTTTTCTCCCCCCCAGTCTATTTACAGCTTACTTGATACATTTACACCTCAGACGATCGCGAAAGCCAATGACCTCATAAACCATTCAAAACATTTACACCAGAGCAGATATTCATGAACAGAACCTTAGTTACATTCATAAACACAAGCATGCTTTGCATGTAGGCCTATACAATCCCAAAACTATAGTTGTAAACATACAGTATATGGCTATATTCGTGAGCAGAGAATAGCCTATCACAGTAAAGTTTTGTCTAATCATTCTTACTGACATTAGGCTAGTATTATAACTCATACTACTATTATAGCGTATTACTGTCTGTTATAGAACATAAAAAAAAACATCCTGGCATCGTGACATTTAGATGCTGTGAATGAAACGTCATAATGTTTCACTTGATTATACATTTAGTCAGGAATTATAGTTTGGAAAAAGTCTAACTAGCAGATGTGTACAAGTTATGTCAAAACTAATACAAGTAGGTTAATAAAAAAAGGCTTACTCGTGTTTATTATCTCTGCTGGATCAAGCCGCTGCATTCTTTTTTTCTGAGGTAATCCAAAGCTTCTTGAGGTGAATTCTGTCTTATTCCTCTCAGCACGAAGCTTGAGGTACAGTCTAGGGATGCAGTGAAGGTTTCACAATTAACTGCACTTTAAAATGTCACGGTTAATTAATCGTAAAGGCTCCACTACACCAAGTGTTTCTGTTGCACAGAACGGAACAAGTTGCAACATAAAACGAAAACGAAGTTACACTAGAGGTGCCCCAACTTAAAATACTGTGGAGGCTACTACACACACTAGATGAACTATGACCGAGGAACCAAACAGCGATCCTTTATTTCCACCAGAGAAATGAGTGAAGCCGATAGTGTGGGACCATTTGGGGTACACCAAGAATGACCAGGGTGTCATTTAAATATTGCCGTTAAAACTGCTGCTAAAGAGCGAATACACAGCTTTTTTAATGCATGACGTGAAGGCAAGACTGACGCGAAGTTATGGCTCGTTAGCTCAGTATTCTGCCCACTTCAGATCAGACAGATGAAATAGTGTGGTAAGATCACATTTATTTGAAGTAATTAATTATAACCAGGGCTCTATAGTGCGACTGAAAACTACTGCGTGCGACTATGAAAAAATATTTAGGAGCACCAGTACTGCAACTGACCCGATCATCATCATACTTGTGATTGCGCTCAGGGGAGCTTCAAAGCTTTCTACGTGTTTTTGCAGCGTTGAGTAATGTATCACAGACATATCTCACGAATCCTTTCATAAGCAAAGTGCAGACAGGGTTTAAGAGATTCATTGCGCAGTGTAGAGAGCTCCGTTGATAAATATGAGATCGCGATGAGCTAAGATGAGTGACAGCTTTTAATGATTTTTAAGGGAGTTTGTAAATGTGATACTGATTTAATACAACAGTTCAATAGACAAGAAGTTAATATTAAGTGACTTACATTGTCTGACTATAACACTATTGTCTGATTTTGCTCTATTTCGTCGTCGAAAATAGTTTAAAACAAAGTCACAGCTCAGCCGCTGCGCATCTCCATTCAAACACAGCGGTGTTTCGTTTATGAATGAACTGCGTTTTTAAACGAATCTAGTGAGTCAGTGATTCATGGTTACCCATTCATAAAGACAGTCACTTGATTCATTCTTGAGTGAATCAGTCGTTCGAATGAATCAATTGAATGAATGATTCAGTGATAAAATCAGTGACTTGTCGCCACCTGCTGGCGGATTTAGTTTCATTTTTAAAGTATCTTTTCAGTTCTTTAAATAATTTAATATTTCTATATTCAACATTTTTTAAAACATTAATCTTTTAATCATTAAATTCATTAATAAACATGAATTTATGGATTTAATTGCACTCATGCCACCTCTGATCCTCATTAAATGTCTGAAAGTACACCAAGTCACTTTTGTGTTCTTCTGTACCACCTCTACAAATTCATTTTGTTATACTGATTTCATTTGATTTTTAACTTATTTTTCTTATTCTACTTGTTCTTATTCTATTGTTTTATCTAGAATTTTTAAAAAGCTTATAAAATTTTTTTTTTTTAATTTGACAAAAGATGACATACTTTTAATAAAGATAGAAAAATGCCATTACAAAGGTAAAAACAAAATTCTACTGTAAATCACTTTAAGGAGTCAAATATCACCTCGTAATGGGAAGGCTATTTTTTATCAAATTTTGGTACTCCTAAATTTTTGACTGTGCTCCTAATTTTTTTAAGTTAGGAGCACAAGCGCTCCTAAAAAGAAAAATAAGCGTAGAGCCCCTGAATAACATTTGCTACTTAATTAATTATTTCGATCGAGAGAGAAGAGAAAGTGTGTGTGTGTGTGTGAACCTGCGTCAGCGCGTCTCTACAAACATGTGAGTTTAGTTACGTAAACAATGATTTTTACCCTTTCCTTGCTGATGAATATGTAGCAATTCCGTATCTAAGCTATTTTATTAATAAAAATCACAGGGAAGCATTGACAACAAGTTGTGTCCTCCTGAATGTTTGCCAGTGTGCGCAGTGGGATTCCGATCTCACAAACCCATAATAGACATGATGCTCAGGCCAAATGTAAAATCATATGAATTATTATAAAAATTATTAAAATTAATATGTATGGATGACAGTTGATTACAATGATATTTCAGTTTATTCCCCTCATTATTAATAGTTTCCACTGTGGGATAAATAAAGTTAATAGTCTTATATTATTAGCCTAATACATTAACATTGTATATATTATTTATTAATAATGCAATAACATTGTTATATATTATCCCTTTTATAGTATTATGCATAAGTCAAAAACCAACAAGATTTTTTTCACCATATTTCCAAGTTCTCTACCTCTGGTCCAAAAGAAATGTAAAGAATGTACAAAGTGAAAACACTAAATACTTTTTAATTAGTTATTTTCAAAAGGGAAATACTGACATGTTTACAGAGCAGAGGTCACCTTTTTAATTCCAATTGGAGAGAGACATTTGTTTGTCTTTATTATTATTTTGTGCTGTATTATTGGTTACCGTGTTATTTCTGTTTCTAAAGGCAGCAATAAAAAACACTTTATTATCTAAAGAGTGTCGATGTGATTTTATACAATATTAATTTTGTGAAATGAATAAATGCATAATAATCGTCATAATCGTGAAATCGTGATTATTCCTCAGACAATAATCGTACCAACAAAATCTACATTTGTTGCTCCATTAACAGTCTCGCTGCTTTGTTTGCTGTGATGTGGGCGTTTACACGCGGTGTGCTTCACGTGGACGATTATAATATCTATAGCTGCTCAGCACGTGGGCGTGGTCGCATTAGATATAATGAAGGGATACGTGAAAGACTGGACATCACGATAAGACTTGCTTAGTTTAAAAGTAGACATGTCAAGCTTTCTATAGATATCTCATCTCTCTTTGTTGAGTATTTGTTGCGTTACAGTTCATTTTAATTACGCGTTTCTAAATGAAGATCACGCAGACCAAGGCGGCAGACAGCACACCCTGTTTGTTTTCTTTATCTTATAAATGCACAATGTTTTGTTGTTATTATGTGTGTATACAAATAAAACTAGACCCTTTACAGATTCGACTGATGTATTGCTCTTGTCTGTACGATCAAAACTGAAAGTGTAATTTAAGGTATTTTCGGTGTTATCAGGAGAAGATGCCACAAAACGCATATCCGCGTTTGTCGACCCCAGAGGGTTAAAGTAAATTTTAGTGAACATAATGTGAGTGAATTGTTACATTTAGGCAAAATCCTGTGCTGAAATTCGGGCCCTGCTTACTTCTTTGTTAAGATTTTAATTTACTTTTTCACTTTTATCTTATTTTTCTGATGTCTCTTGGGTGAGCTCCCTTTTGGTTTTGGGCCCTTTATGTGACACATATTCTGCATACACCATATTTGTTCCTTGTGATGTTTCATGTACTTTTTTCCTTCCTTAAGTCAGTGTTTGAGATTGTTCAGGGATTTCAAGAATCCCCCAAGCAATTTGTTGTGGGATTGAAATGGTCTAATGAATAGGCCCTGAGTCAATTAGACAGAAGCTGTTTTTCTTTGTTTTGCTTATTGGCCTTGGCACTTTGAATGTACATCTTGTCATCCGATATTATTAAGCAAAAACAACTAGGGACAAATAAAGCATAAACAAGCATGGGAGAAATCACTGACACCACACTCTATTATTGTGTCTCCTCAGCAGGGCTATAATTTCTTCCTGCTTAGTTGTAATTAATGGTAATTCTAGATACAACGCTCTGCTTCTTGATGTGGAGATCAACTGTTAGATCAACAGTTTTCAGAATATTCTGTTTGTTAATCAAAACTTTTAACTAGCTAAATTACGAGCTCTTAAGGAAAACAAATGGTCATCTAAACAGTTGATTACCTCAATCAATATATAACAACCAGTCATACTAAATTCTACAAGAATGTGAAATCATTAAAACTGTATGTACAATGCAACAAATATACAACCCAAACCTAAACTAGACATAAAACCCAACCCAAAATTCAACCTGAGCATAAAAATAATTGACCGTTCACAAAGAGCTTGATTAACAGGCGATCTGACCAATCTTGCCCGACAGCTCAGTCCGGGTGTTCTCCATAGAAATCATGTTTAACCGGGGGTAAAAAGATTTTTTGGGGGGGGGACCTGAATTGAAACTTTTTCAATATAACTAAATATAAAAATATGCGGAGGGTTAAGCTGTGCTGTTGTTAGCTGCCACAGTAACGGCAATAAGCTAGGAAATTCCTTTAAAGGAACACGCCACTATTTTTGAAAATAGGCTGATTTTCCAACTCCCCTTAGAGTTAAACCGTGAGTTTTACCGTTTTCGAATCCATTCAGCCGATTCAGCAATGATATTACGCCTGAAAATAGTCTAACTTCTGTCAACATAACCAACGTGACCACCTGCTTGCACAGGGAGCGTGCTGGGGACTATTTTCAGGCGCTGCGTAATATCATTGCGCCTGCTGCACCCATAGTACGGCAGCAAAGTTCCTTGATTATTACGCCGGAATGAGAGTATAGTTCCTAGCCATCTCGGCCTAGAAAATTGCAACTTTTCTTTTCGTCAGTCTTAGTACACGATTGGAACTACAGAAGAGTCATAATTTTAAATAGGAAACACACTGTCAAAACTCTTTGAGTCATTTTTGAGCGAGATGCTATGGTCTAATCAGATTCAAGATCTATGTAAGCTAAGCTAAAAGTGCTCTGCCAGACCAGGGAGATTGGCTGAATGGCATTCGAAAACGGTATTAAACTCAAACTGTTTTAACTCTAGGGGAGTTGGAAAATGAGCCTATTTTCAAAATTATTGAGTGTTCCTTAAAAGTACTTGTTTTGCGTACCTTAAAATCTGTCCATGTCCGGCACTGTATGCGTGGCTTGCAGCGCTTAAGTTAAAATACTGAGTGTGAAATAATAAAATAATATGTTAAAACGTGTGCTCTTATCATTCTGTGGACAAAATCCTGTGAACTTCACCCCGATCGGGAGCTGTATATGCACATGTGTGCTCATCTGTTTTCAATCCAGCTAACCTCACGTGGCTTCATGTCATCTTCCCACTCATTAAACTACGACAGGTCCTTTACTGCAAAAAGACGGTCACTGCGACACTCTAAAGTGATGAAACTATGGCACCATGTGATTTTTTTTAAACCATTTTCATAGGTTTCACGTTATATTGTCGGCTTTGAAAAAATATTGTAAAATGTGCATGCCCAGTAGTCCGCAGCTGTATCCCTTCTAGCTTAACCACATAAATCAGACAGGAGAGCAGATTAACTTTGGTGGACGTAAACTTGAAAAATGGTGTGTTCCTCGGTTGAAATAAAATACTTGCTGATGTTTATTCATGTTCATTTCATGCTTTACGTAAATATGAAAAGACGATCGGTTCATGTGTTTGAACTGAGGCAATACAGTGATCTGTCACGACCACTGATCTATAATAGAAAACTGGATTGCTCATGACATCATAAAAGTGAAGCCACTGCGCCCCCATATTGGTATTCTGACACATTCAATTGAATTCATAGGAAATCGTACGATTTTAATGAGAAAACATCACCTAACAAGTCTGTTTTTATATCTGAAGTATCCCTGTGCATTCTTACAATGCAAACGTCCTAAGCATGTAAACGGTTATTTGTTTAATGTTGGAAATTTCACCTGCGAATTAAAAAGTTACATATCATATTCATTAGTAGCGTACATCAGATGAACAGACGGAGGAGATCCTCAACATATGTATTACAAATGACAAAGTGCTCATTCTGAAATCTGAATAAAGATTTAAGCTTTGTATGCACATATACCTTAATTCACCTTGTACAGTTATTCACTGTTTATGTAATTTTATTATAGTGTTTTTATTCGTACAGTAGGCTAACTGCAAATGTTTCAACAATTATTTCATTAACAGCATTCATTTTGAAGCAGGTAATGATTTAAACGTTGGTTAAATTAATAATTAATTAAACATACATAACATAACAGTTACTTCTTTAAAATTTTTTTTTTGGCCCCAAACTGAAATGCAATGCTAGTAAAATGCCATAGAATTTGAGCAATGTTGAAGAGTCTGAAATAGATATTGCTCCATCAAGACAGAGAAATAACACTGACTACATATGATATGGAAGCTTAAAGGGGTCATATGATGCGATTTCAAGTTTTCCTTTCTCTTTGGAGTGTTACAAGCTGTTCGTGAATAGATAAGATCCCCCTAAAGTTGCAAGACTAAAGTCTCAAACCCAAAGAGATATTCTTTATCAAATTTAAGACTGGGTCCATGCCCTCTTAAAACGGCTCGTTCTAACACGCCCCCCCATGTCTACGTCACGATGTGGGAAGATTTTGCATAACGCCGCCCCAAAGTTCAAGCAAAGAAAGAAGGCGTAACTTTATTGTTGCTGCCACCGCCGCTGCCTTGTTGTCAAGACGCTGTGTGTTTCGTTGGGAAAGCGAAAATACTTTGTTTGGCCTTCCAAAAGAAGACACGACTAGAAATCAGTGATTAAGTTGTATTTACAACACTGTTCCAGAACAGTTCAACCCAAATATTCAAGAAGTGTGCAGCGCATTTTATGGATGACTGTTTCTTGATCCTGGTAGAGCAGACTTACCCAATGCGGCTCCTTCTGTTTTTTTTTTTTTTTTTTTTTTTTTTTTTTTTTTTTTTTTTTTCCCCTTTTTTTGGGGGGGGGACTCCACAGACTGCAAGTACGGTTTTCATATTTAAAGAAATTTGCCTCTTTTTGGGGGGGGGGGGGGGGGGGGGGGGGGATGGTTTTTTTCCAAACGCAAGGTTTGAGCAGTGTAGAGTAGCGCTTGGTTGTCATTACTCCGATCACAAATGCAGACATGGTTTATGTTTAAGTGGCGTGATGCAACGCAACGCTTAAAAAGACAGTGTCCCCACTGGATGCAATAAATGCCTCGTTTATAATGGGTTTTAATGTTTTTGTCTCGTCGCTCCGGGACACGGCATCACAGTATGGTAAGGGGTGTAACATTTACGTCTCACACTTGAGGTATTCGGCCATTCACAACGCACTGGATAGCTGGCCAATTAGAGCACACCTCGCTTTGCAGACCGATGAGCTTTGTAAAAATCGACGCGTTTCAGAAAGGTGGGGCATAGAGGAGAAACAGTAATGTACAGTATGTGGAAAATAATGGGGGTTTTTTTTACCTTAAACCGCATAAACATTTCATTACACCAAATAGACAAAATATTGTTCTTTTTAACAACATCATATGACCCCTTTAAAGACATTAAGCTTTATTTCCAATGAGCATGGTCAATCTTTAATTTAAATCTTTGAATGAACAATATTGAGCAATATTAACAGAGGCTTTTATTGTAATATTTATTGTATATGTATAAACATTGTAGATAGCGTCTGAAGTAAAAATTAATTTACATACACATAAATAACATAACATAAAAAAATAATCCTGTGTGACTGATACGCTTCAAATCAGATGATTTTAGGTCAGTGTTTGGCTGTCAGTCAATGATGCTGTAACGGGGCTGACGAGACGTGAGACGTGTGGATCCATCTGCAAGCTTTTATTCAAGAGACGTGGTATAACAGGCAGGGTCGAAACAATGGCAAACAGGTATATGGCGGGCAAAAAAACACAAGAATAGTCCTAGGGCAAGCACAGGTCGACGATCGGCAGACAGAATCACAGGGGAGCGAGACGAGAGGGAGAAATCCAGGAAAACAGGCAAAGATCAAAACCGGAGAAAACAGACAGGGCAAGGCAAAAACTAGGAAAACACGGAGACTCGGAAAGGGTACAGGCTAAACAATACTCAGCAGAGAAAGGTGGTTAGAGTGGGTGTTATATAGTGAGTGAGGTGATTAGAAACAGCTGTGTGCAGTGAGTGCAATCAGTGCAGAGTGCAAATCGTGCAAAGAATGATGGGATATGTAGTCCGGGGTGCTATGCAACAGTTTGTGTTGTGCGAGAGTCAATGTAATGGAAAGGGTGACCTCTGGTGGTGAATAAACGGAAGTCCATAGACCGAATTCGTGACAGATGCTCTCTGCCGGTAGGGAATAGTAAGATGGTGGCTCGAACACTTCCGGTGGCTTCACTGCTGAATGGCAGTTTAGAACGTGATGAGCGATCCAGTCATTATATAGATCAGTGGTCACGACAGAGTAAAGAGCCACAAAACAGTATGTATTGTTCGAATTTCTTTAAAAATGACAAAATTTGAAAGCTGAGTATTTCATACCAGAATAAACCTACTTTGTCTTGTATGTCGGCATGTTTTCAGTTTTCTCTTTGCCCTGCAGTGTATTTTTCACTGCGTGAGAACATGATTTGTAGTGTGAGAATGTTAATTTATAGGCTACATAAACAAATTGCTACATTTTATTACAATTACCATTAGTTAATGTATTAAGAAGGGATATGAAATAAAGAAACAAAAGGAATATATATATATAATATATTATATACAATGAAAAAAAATTATAAAACGCAACACTTTTGTTTTTGCGCCCATTTTTCATGAGCTGAACTCACAGATCTAAGACTTTTTCTATGTACACAAAAAAATTTCTCTCAAATATTGTTCACAAATATGTCTAAATCTGTGTTAGTGAGCACATCTCCTTTGCCGAGATAATCCATCCACCTCACAGGTGTGCAGTATAAAGATTGCTGATAGACAGCAATGATATTGCACAGGTGTGCCTAGGCTGGCCACAATAAAAGGCCCACTCTAAAATGTGCAGTTTTATCACACAGCACAATGCACAGATGTTGCAAGTTTTGAGGGAGCGTGCAATTGGTATGCTGACTGCAGGAATGTCCACCTGAGCTGTTGCCCATGAATTGAATGTTAATTTATCTACCATAAGCCATATCCAAAGGCGTTTAAGAGAATTTGGCAGTACATCCAACCAGCATCTTCACCTCCAAGATCGTCTGAGACCAGCCACCCGGACAGCTGCTGCAACAATCGGTTTGCATAACCAAAGAATTTCTGCACAAACTGTCAGAAACCGTCTCAAGGAAGCCCATCTGCATGCTTGTCGTCCTCATCGCGGTCTCGACCTGACTGCAGTTCGTCGTCGTCGTAACCGACTTGAGTGGGCAAATGCTTACATTCGATGGCATCTGGCACTTTGGAGAGGTGTTCTCTTCACGGATGAATCCAGGTTTTCACTATACAGGGCAGATGGCAGACAGCATGTATAGTGTGTATGGCGTCGTGTGGGTGAGCGGTTTGCTGATGTTAACGTTGTGGATTGAGTGGCCCATGGTGGCGGTGGGGTTATGGTATGGGCAGTTGTATGTTATGGACAACGAACAGAGATGCATTTTATTGATGGCATTTTGAATGCACAGAGATACCGTGACGAGATCCTGAGGCCCATTGTTGTGCCATTCATCCACGACCATCACCTCATGTTGCAGCATGATAAAGCACGGACCCATGTTACAAGGATCTGTACACAATTCCAGGAAACTGAAAACATCCCAGTTCTTGCATGGACAGCATACTCACCAGACATGTCACCCACTGAGCATGTTTGGAATGCTCTGGATCAGCGTATACGACAGCGTGTTCCAGTTCCTGCCAATATCCAGCAACTTCGCACAGCCATTGAAGAGGAGTGGACCAACATTCCACAGGCCACAATCAACAACCTGATCAACTCTATGCAAAGGAGATGTGTTGTACTGCGTGAGGCAAATGGTGGTCACAACAGATACTGACTGGTTTTCAGACCCCACAATACAGTAAAACTGCACATTTTAGAGTGGCGTTTTATTGTGGCCAGCCTAAGGCACACCTGTGTGCAATAATCATGCTGTCTAATCAGCATATAGATATGCCACACCTGTGAGGTGGATGGAATATCTTGGCAAAGGAGAAGTGCTCACAAAACAGATTTAGACAGATTTGTGAACAAAATCTGAGAGAAATAGGCCTTTTGTGTACACAGAAAAAGTCTTAGATCTTTGAGTTCAGCTCATGAAAAATGGGGGCAAAAACAAAAGTGTTGCGTTTATAATTTTGTTCAGTGTATATACTGTATATAACAGAATATATTATATCTAGAATAACAATAAAATATATATACATTCATTATATATCATTATTATATATATATATACTATGAGGGGCCGTACAAGCCATAATTCATTCTGGCTCTCTCACACACTTACATTCTCCTTACACATACATACATTTCTACTATCACACACTTACATTCTCCTTTCACATACATATATTTTTGCTTTCACACACTTACATTCTCCTTTCAGATGCATACATTTCTACTCTCACACATACATTCTCCTTTCACATACATATATTCTACTCTCACACACTAACATTCTCCTTTCACATACATACATTAGTACTCTCACACATACATTCTCCTTTCACATACATACATACATTTCTACTCTCACACATACATTCTCTTTTCACATACATATATATAGAATGTAAGTATGTCTGAAGAAAATATGTGTATGTAAGAGAAGAATGTATGTATGTGTGAGAGAGAGAGTATAGTGGAAACGGAAGCAGGTCAGCGGGATCAGGGGCACCGGGCAGGTCCATATCGGTATGGCGGAGGTAGATGAGGCGGCCACAGAAGTATTTCAGCAAGCTATGTTAATAAATAAATATTATCATCGTGAAAAGGTTACATTGCCTCGTCCCTTGAGCAAGTTGTGATTGAGGACGCGGGCTCAGCCTCAGTCGTGTTGCCAGATACACGTATTATAAGCGTCTATGGATTTCCTTTTTTTTCACTTAATTTAGGAAGTGAATAAAGTGGGAGGTTGCAAGTTAGGAATAGCGATATCTTTATATTTTATCTTTATAACTCAAGATTTGGACTGATTGCAGTTTATTTATTTTTAGATTATTTTGTTTGTTTTTCAATACCTGGCAACGCCGGCACGCGGGCAGATTATTCCTGACAGGATGCAATTTGGTAACACAAATGTAATGATCATCATGATATTATCTGTAAGATGCACTGAAGACGGACACAAAGAGGAGAGAATAGTCGCGCAAGCAGAGAAAATACTGTACCAGACAGAACAAATTCATTGTTTGCGATGCTCGAAATACTGAAAGAAAACCATAATTATGGAATTAGGGTGGGGGTTAATATGGATATATTTCTAAAGAGGACTGACTGTTTTCAGAAAAGTTTAGATGGCATTTCCTTTTCCTTTTACCTTCGTTAAATACATATTAAAGGAGTGTTAATAAGTGCAGTGCTGCATACAGCAATAACCCAGGAAACGCTGCTAGTGTTCTATAAACGCCACCTGCTGTCAGAGATTGAATTTGCATTTTCATCCGAATCAGAAAGAACTTTATTGCCAAGTGTGTTTACACACACAAGGAATTCGTCTTGGTGTCAGGAGCTTCCAGTACAGAAAGTAGCCTACAGTCATAGTGCATACATACATATAATTAAGGTAATAAAACACTAATAATAATAAAGAGTAATAATAAAATATTCATTCAGCCCGTCTGATGTTTTTGTTTTGTGCAGTTGCTTCATGTTGCATATATTTTTGTTTGTTTGTTTGTTCAAGGTTAGTTTGGCCAGTAACAGAGCAAAATGAACATTTAATAATAATAAAAAAAAAAACGGCAATTGGAATCGGTCATGAAAAATCCTGATCAGTGCATCCTTAACTGGAATAGAGTTAGACCTACCTGAAAGACCTGAAAACGCATGGTTCATTTCAGTTTTATCTTTGAACTATTGTACCTATTTGTGCAAAATGGTTATCATTTATTACAATACAATATTACAGTCAACAATGAAAACAATAAGTCTCATTTATTGATTTATTGATTGATTGATTGTGGCAAGGCCTGTGAAAATTTTGCCAGGGCAAGTTAAAAATTTAAACCACTGGCCAAACTGGGCCAGTAGAAAATTTCCTTTGCATTGAGACCTGTAAATACGATCAAAATCAGTATCATAACACTTGTACACAGATCTGTAGAAAACGTAGGTTACATAATGATATTTTAAAATTAAAAACTTAAAATATGTACTTGAAAAGAAAACAGGATGACTTTGAATAGCAGCATTGTAAAATTGTGAGGAAGAGCTGAGCAAGTCTTGCACATGTATTTCCTGTGCCCCTTGCATTACCTAATGTTAATTAACTTAACCTTATTGTTAAGTGTTATAGCTGATAAATAGCACAGTATGAAAGTTGCAACCTAAACTGCATAAGAATGCTTTTTTTTCTTTCTTTCATATAATTTCCAGCATAGGTCATTGGTACATGAACTTTAGGGCCTGCTCAGTAAAAAAAAAAAAAAAAAGGATTTTGTGCAGCAAGAAGAAATGATGATTCAGGTCAGTATTGAATTTGCTTTGATAACTTCAAAAAATGATTTGACGACATAATTTTGCCTCATTCGTTCACAAATGTAATTGCATGCAATGGATAGTTTCTGAGAGATAAAATATATAAGCAGTAGGAGTGAATGTTAAATAGAATATTGTATAACTTATTGAAGTATCTAAACTGGACTGATATTTTTGCGCTTTACGGGCAGTTTCATCAGATTTTCTTTGCACACTCCCTACATAACCCTAACCAGAGACATGCAAGGACCTTATGTGAGTTCACAGCTTTCAAAGCACTTGACATTGCAGACCTTATGTTTTTCATATTTCTCAGCAGATGAATTAATGATGTTTCTGCACTGTTGATTTCACTTCTCTTCTAAAGCAGCAGAGTTTAGGAAATATGACAGTATGGTACGTGCTATGCTTTCATGAGGCTGTGAACTCTTAGGAACACGTGATGACTGGATATGTAAATTTCCTGCTGGTTTCTGTATTTTTAAAGATGTCAAACATGAGAAGCCGCCCATATACATTTACCACAAAATGTGAACTGTAATTTTTTTTAACACTGAATGGACAGTTCACTCAAAAAATGAAAATTCTGTCATCAGTTACTCACCATCATGTAGGGATGTAACGATTTACACCCGCCGAGCCGGTTTTGAAATCGATTCAAATATGTGACCATTCAAATCAGTTGAGATGCTAAACAAATCGCGATTCAATTAGGGGTAGGAGTTTATATGGATGTATGTCTGAGGGGAACTTCCTGTCTTTAGAAAAGTTTAGATGGTATTTTTTCTTTTCATCTTGCTTCTGTATACTGCATATTAAAGTTCATAAGTTTTTGTTTACAGCGGAAACCAAGGAAACGCTTTAAGAGCCACCTGCTGGCAGAGAGTGAATCTGCGTCTCATTCAGCTCAGCTTTCATACAGATATTTTCTATGTATAGTTTCACAAACCTGAAGTCAAATCATTCTGTTTTTGCTCCAAATTTCGAAATAGTACAGTGTAATTTAGTTTAAAAACTGCTCATGTATGCAGCATCTTTGCTTGGATCATGACTAAAATGCAGTGGTTGCTTCTAATTTTAAATTGAAATAGCACAGACAAAGCCTTATTTTGTTTATATGAAGAGATTTTTTTTATTTGTGTTACTTATTTATTTGAATTGGGGCTTGTTTTAAAATTTCAATTTAATTTTGTTATTTACATTTACATTAACCTATATTTAAATTTTATTATTTAGCAGACGCTTTTATCAAGCGCTTCAAATGAGGGACCAAGAGAAGCAATGACAAAACCAACAAAAGAGCAATAATAGTAAGTGCTATATTAGTATATTATTATAGTGTTTATATTTCAATTTCACAAAGAAACATGCAGATTTTTGTCCAAGCAATAATAAAAGGACACGTTTAATATAATTAGTCTTAAATCTCATTTTGTAAAAAAAAAAAAATCACCAATCAAATCGAATCGTGAAATCAAAATCGTGAATCGATTCGAATCATGAGTTGAGTGAATCGTTGAATCCCTACCATCATGTCATTCCAAACATCTAGCATAGCGTTAGTTCTGGCAGGTCACGTTAGTCAAGCTCGCATCAAGCTGATCATCAGCGTGATCCCTTCATCAACCTATGGGACTACGACACCTATCTAAGCATTCATATATAAGGTCTCTCAGTATTATCAGCAGTTTTCACATTGCTCAATAGCTAATTAAATGGCGAATTCGGCAGGCAAAACACCCCATCATCACTGGGAATCGGGAATTTAGAGAAGTGGAATTTGCTTCCCCAATGGTCTCACCTCCAAATTCATTCAAGTTCGTTAACTAGAACACGTGAATTCACCGCATTGATTATAAGCTGCCTGATTCTGAAGTGACTGAGTTAGCATTATTCACGCATCGCTACATTATTGTCATGGACTCCACAAGTTATGTGACTGACTCAAGAACAAATTTAGATGGGAACTGCATCCCCAAGAAGGATATCAAGAGATCAATCATCCACTTCACAGCTGCTATGTTTCACTCTCTCGAATGTCTTTACAAGCTAAGTTCCATTTAATGCTCTCAGGTTATTTGCAACATGCGTGTTGTTAAGGCTATCTGTCTTGCTTAAGCTCATTTAGTTCTTTTCAGTTAATGCCGTGTGCTAGCTAGTTCATGCGAATGTGCGGACTTATCTGTTGTCCTGGCCACACACGATTGTCGCTTTCCATATGCTGCACTCCACGTAACTCATGTGTTCTGAGTATTTACCCTGTTAAGAGTTGGCTTCTTATGCGCGTGCGGGCACTCAGGCGACCCAAGCTGATCGAGCCAGGAAGCGCGCCGCTTTAAAGCGGGTTTTTATTTCATGGTTACGGAAGTCTTCGGCAGCGCCACAGTTACTTGCTTGAGAAGACCAGGTTGTTCGAGAGAAACTACACTAGCCTGCCTCCGGCTGGAGAGAGTAGCTGTTTGCAGTCGGGGCGGAATTTAAGTGGAGACGCAAGCAGACACTCTTGCTCCTGTAATGACACTCTCACAGGTTTGCATACAGCACAGATTGAAGGAATTAAAGGCAACATTTGTCAAATCAATACACGAGTTCTCAGAATTGTTTCATAAGCAACCATAAAACCCAAACCTTTTTTTTTTTATTACTGCTTTTAATACCGCAATCTGGTAATGAATAAGTTAAACATTAACATATGCTATTTAAATACCAATTAAGTGGGGGTGTATATGCTTTCATCAGTGTTTTTTGAAACGTGACTCAATATAACAGTGTGACTACCTAAAAATGATTTTGTGACAGATTTGTGAGCATCATTGGAATTTAATTGTTAGAATAAGCATGCAACACACATCGTGCTTGTCATCACAGAATCTAACCAATGAGAATAAGTGTGTCGTCATCAAGGCTTTTGCAGTGCCTGACCTAGGCGGCTGGTCCCGTTTGCTCTCGCGGTACTTTGAATGCACAAGGGCGGCTGCATCGCGCTGATCAAAGTTGGACAAAAGCATTTTTAATGTAACCAGAATGCATTGTTTTTGACAGGCGGCAGCCGATCTTTGCGGCGCCGCATGAAGTCGAACAAGCCTAATATCTCTAAAGAGTGTGTTTTTGGATGTGAGGAAAAGATAACCTTATTCAGTGTTATGTGAACAGTGGATGCAATTTTTTTTTCCAAGGCAGCAACGAAGTTTCTCAAGCGTGTTTGTTTGTTCCTGTCATTTCGGTGATGAATGTTTTATAACAAGGTACATTCTGACACTAGATTTGCACATCATTTGGTACTGGAAGATGGAGAACCCCCAGTGATAAAAGATCACTGTCATATAGGAACTGCTGTAAAACTGCATCAAATGTCTGTGATTGTTAGTAAGTGTAAGTGCTCGCGACTCTTCAGCTCCGCCCACGGCTCGCCTCCAGGAGCTTGGCTGTTTTCGGAGAGAATCGCAAGCTGTATCTTTCTTTTATAAATCTGATAAAACTGAAGACTCTTCGGAGATGTGAATGATGCAATACTACACTATAGGTATTCAAGATTAACATGAGATTGGCCAAAACTGTGTGTGTTATGTCCCCTTTAACCTAGTCAAGTCGACTTTATTTTTATATAGTCTCAGCCTCAGACGTCACGCCCTCGGACCATTGGCTGAACGTCTGATGCAATAGGGCATACAACAGTGGAAACACTTCAGGAGTTTCGAATATTCATCATCGGATTGGTTGAATATACAGGATTTCCGGGAGACGTGTGTGTCAAGTTCTTTAACGTTCCGCTGGAAACAAAGATGCCGTGATGCCAAACCCTTACGAAAGAAGAAAGCCGTTGTGTTTACAACTGTGACGACGAGCGCTTATCAGGATCAACTAAACGCTGGATTCTCAAAGTATGTAAAATATTTAAGTTTGCGGCACAGAATCTTTCAAATACGTCCGAGAGTTTTACACACCGGTCTGTTATTGAGGCAACATTTCCATGCCCCAAAATGGCCCGCTGAATGAAACGAACTGTGATTGGTTGTTTGACATGTCGGTCAAACGGCCTCATGGGCGGGCTTGGCCAAATTAAGCTGCCATGAATTCCAGACCTTCAGCCGTCAGTCTGAAGGTCTGGCTACGCGAGACTAATTTTTATAGCACTACAGCACAGATTTAAGCAGCAGGAAATAACGACCATGGTGCAAACGGAATCATTTCTGCTGCGGCACAGCTCCAAGAGAAAATGGTAAATGGTAAATGTTCATTGTTCAGTTGAAGTCGTCTGCATCCGAAAACCTAGGCTGCTGACATGCTGCCTCACCGCCTATCAGCTAATGACTTCGCAGGCAGCGTTTGTTCATGAAGGTAACTCATGAAACGGATATCGAACATGCTTCTTAGGCAGCTTAATGGTTCAATGATCTACCACAAATAGAACGAGCTTGGTGATAACTAAGCAAATATTAAATGATTTATTTGATCAACCATCACAGGATAGAACACACAGGATTGTGGTTTTTTTACCAGGCAGCCCCAAAGGGGGGGGGGGGGGGGGGATACATCTATTTCTGCCTTTAAATATCGACCAAATGAGGTATCTCAGGAGGCAGGAATTGAAGCTAATTTTGGATTCGACATGTCTCGATGCCTTCCTACCTTGAAATGTGTCCTCCGAAGGCAGCATTTTCCAGTTCGGATTTTTTTTGTTTTTTTGGTTTCTTAAAATTTTTTTTTTGTGCAGCCGTCAGTTCAGCGTTGATTCTGTTCCTGTATCAGACACGCTTGTTCTGTCTAGTCGTATTGGAAACATGCTTGTTCTTAAGCTTGGTTGTTATTGGGAACATGCTTGTTCTTAAGTTATAGTTGTATTGTCGGGAACACGTTTGTTCCAGAGCTATCTGGTTGTTACTGGAACATGCTTGTTCTAAAAGCTGTAGTTATATTGGGAACATGCTTGTTCTTAAGCTACCTGGTCATATTGGGAATATGCTTGTTCTTAAGCTACCTGGTCGATATTGGGAACATGCTTGTTCTTAAGTTATAGCTGTATTGTTGGGAACACGCTTGTCCCAGAGCTATCTGGTTGTTATTGTTCTAAAAGCTGTAGTTGTATTGGGAACATGCTTGTTTTTAAGCTGTCTAGTCGCATTGGGAATATGCTTGTTCTTAAGCTACCTGGTCGTTATTGGGAACATGCTTGTTCTTAAGTTATAGCTGTATTGTTGGGAACATGCTTGTTCCAGAGCAATCCGGTCATTATTCGGAACATGCTTGTTCTGAAAGCTGTAGTTGAATTGGAACATGTTTTTCTTAAGTCTAGCTGGTGTTATTGAGAATGCTGCTTAAGCTTTTAAGGTATTGGCAACATATTCATTGGTCAACTGTTAAAGGCAACAGAATTGTTGCTACAGGTTATGCGGGTTTTGGCAACATATTTGATTGGTCATTGGTTAAGGGCAACATGCTTGTTGCTTAAGGCTTTGAGATTTTGCTATCAGTTTGTGTTGGGGGATATCAGCATATGGTTTTGTTTTGGGGGGTTATCGCTGCTCTCCCTGCTCTCATCCATGCTAGGCTGCATGGATGCGCAGGGAGTTCTTGCCCAGAACAGAACCATACCGCCAATCCAAACTGTATGCTAATTGTCAATCATCTTTGACGATAGTGGTCCTGACAGAAATCTAGTGTCAGCTGAGTTCTGGCAAAAAAAAAAGGTCACGTTAGTCAAGCTTGCATCAGCTGACTCTCAGTTGATCCCCATCAACCTATGGGAATACGACACCTATCTAAGCATTCATATATAAGGTCCCTCAGTATTATCAGCAGTTTTCGCATTGCTCAATCACAAATTACCCTCCTCCATCCCCAACTCCTCCTCTGTCAGTCAGGATTCAGCCTTCTGATACTCCTTTGAATCAGACTAATTCTAAAATGTGTACATAAAATTATTGAACTTAACGATATCTGTCTGTTTTCCCCTGGGGGGTATCATCTTGCTCTCCCTCTCTCATCCAGGGCTAGGCTGACAGGGATGCGCAGGGAGTTCTTGCCCAGAACAGAACCATACCGCCAATCCAAACTGTATGCTAATTGTCAATCATCTTCAGTGGTGGACGAAGTACACAAATCAAGTACTTGAGTAAAAGTACAGATCCGTATAATAAAATATTACTCCAGTAAAAGCTAAAAGTACTCCTTTTAAATTTACTCGAGTGAAAGTTACAAAAAGTACTGATAGTTGTATGTTGCAATTTTGACATAGGCACCTAATTTAATTTTATATTATCGTATTTTTTTTTTTTATAATCCTACTGCTCAAAATAGCTGGGATTTTCCCAAAATAACCACTATATGGAGTCAAGATATATTTTTGTTGTTGATATGGACTACGTTGACGAGAGTGATGTAGTAATGTTCACTGTGAAGCTTACACTGCGAAGTACCAGAGAGAAAACAGATTTGACCATCTGATTTTCACTAGTAAGAAAAAAAGTGTTTTAAAGCTTGTTGTTTTGCAAAACATCACAGTTATACATGACATGAGAATAAGGCCTGAAAGTTAGGAAGAACATTTTAAGGAAAATATAATTATATTTTCATAATGATTTTTTTTCTTCTCAAACCTTGTCTGTGGTGTAAAAACACACCTGGCCAAATGCCCCCAGAGGGCATAACTTCCCACTTTGATAATTACTGTATTTACCATGTTCTGAACATCACATCCTTTCTTTTTCCCTCAGATGTAATCTATCTAGGTGGTTGAATAAAAATATTTGGACTTTATATCTAAAAATTACCTCAACTTAGCACCAGCAAGCTTGTTAGCTAGACAGTTAGCATCAGCTAACAATATTTACTTATTTTCAGAATGGTTATGAATAAACATTCATATCTGTCTACTCCGCTATTTAATCCAAACAATATAAAAATGTATGCTGTTGATAAACCCCTGCGTAGAAGAAGGATCCGGGTACTGAAATGGCCAGCCTGCAGTCCAGATCTTTCACCCATAGAAAACATTTGGCGCATCATAAAGAGGAAGATGCGACAGAAGACCTAAGACAGTTGAGCAACTAGAAGCCTGTATTAGACAAGAATGGGACAACATTCCTATTCCTAAACTTGAGCAACTTGTCACCTCAGTCCCCAGACGTTTGCAGACTGTTATAAAAAGAAGAGGGGATGCCACACAGTGGTAAACATGGCCTTGTCCCAACTTTTTTTAGATGTGTTGATGCCATGAAATTTAAAATCAACTTATTTTTCCCTTAAAATTATACATTTTCTCATTTTAAACATTTGATATGTTGTATTCTGAATAAAATACTGAAATTTGAAACTTCCACATCATTGAATTCTATTTTTATTCACAATGTGTACAGTGTCCCAACTTTTTTGGAATCGGGTTTGTAGATTTAATGGACATTTAATGTCATTTTACAGTAAAATATTGTTGAATGTATAGTTTTAGTAGTGTATAGTGGAAGTAAAATGAACAAGTCAAAAAGAACAAGAAAATTACCTTTCAATTTGCAATGAAAAAACTGACTTAAACTGATTTTCCAAGAATTCCCTACTCTTTTTCACTGAAATAATGGGGGGGGGGGGGGGGGGGGGGGGGGGTTATATTATAAGTCATGAACATTATTAGGGTTTATGTTGTCATATCTTATTGCTGTTAAATCAATGTTTATTGCATTATTTGAATGTCACATGTGTTACCCTAATTGAGTTTTGCATACAGGTATGTGTATATGACACATTCTATATTTTATTTTCCTGAGAACTACTTGCTTTTTCTTGTGGCTTTTTCTTTATCACTTGTGTTATTTTGAACATGCTAAAGGATATATGTTCAGGATCAAAGAACAGTGTAGTTTACAGTGTATTCTTCTTAATATATTTGTTTACATTTAGTTTTAAATATATTTAGATTTACTAAATATTTCAGAAATCAGTCAAAACAGATCAGAAAAATTCCAGCACTTACATTTAGAAAGATTTTTAAGTTAGCAGGTCTGTACACTTTATTATTTTTTATGATTTTTTAATGCAATTTCACCAATTATATATATATATATACACATTATTTATTGTAATGTTTTGTAATGTCACAGTTGAAAGGCTGCTGCATTTGTACATTAGGGTGTTTCCTGATCTGTGGGTAAAAGAGCAGGCAGATGAAGCTCTACGAGAGCAATGTCACTGATGCTAATCACCAGTCATTTAAATACACCTTCTGAGATGAGAATATCGCCTTCACCCAAGTGCTGAGCTAATTAGAGGTTATAGGACAGATTCCTACTGCTTCCAATCACACAAAATGACATTACCGCAAAGAAACCGCATGCCTCCGAAAGGCCTAGGAAGACTGGAAAGAAGTTATGGCTGAGGTTTATTGAAGGCAATAAAAAGATGAGTGACAAGTGCCTGTATCGCAGGAATATTTCTTCCGTCACCGGAATAGATCTACAATTCAATAAGGCACTGCCGTTTGGTGAAAACTAATGAATGATACTCAATGAGCAACAATAACCCACTTGGAAATTGGTCTGGGAAACAATGAGCCAAATTGAGTGAATAATACAGGGATGAAAAATAAACAAATAATACTGGTGGGGATATTGGAAATGTCAATGTGTGTGTGTGGAAGAGAGAAAAAGATGTTTCCCTCTGGGGACTTTCCAGTGTGTGTGGTGTGGTGTGGTGTGTGTGTGTGATTGTGAGTGTGGTGTGGTGTGGTGTGTGTGTGTGTGTTTGTGTTGTGTGTGTGTGTGTTGTGTGTGTGTGTGTGTGTGTGAGAGAGAGAGAGAGAGAGTGAGGTGAACGGCTGATGATTACCATCAGGTACTAGGTCTGCGACTCTGACTGATACCACCACCAGTAAGGGAAATATTGCCCTAGTTCCTCACTGAAAGATAAGCCTACAAATTTGGAAGATTTGCACCCCAGTTTTTTTACATTTATTGAGTTTGACAAACTTCGCCAGAGAGGAGTTATATAGAAATTTCTTTAGGTAAATCTAAGTCCAGTCATCAGTGTTTGTTGACTCCAGTAACAGGTCTTACATTTACAATGGACAGAGTGGTGAATAGTTGATGAGAAGGCTTAAAAATACAACATATACATATTTACTTTTTAACCAAACATGGTCTTCATATGTTCATTATAATGCATTCTATTATTTGGATGCGACTCCTGCGACTATATGTACTGTAAGTACAATAAATTGCACAATAGATTCACTCCCTAGTGAAAAATAAATATACTAAAATGTATTTGAAATACATTTATTTTGTGCTAAGTATACTACAAATACATTTACATATTTATGTACTTTAAAAAAATACCCTGAAATTGTACTTTTGGTATACTAAACTGCTTAAAGTCTGCTAAATTGGAAAACGCTAATTCATAACTTAATGCACTTTAATTGTGCAGAAGTAGTGCTGAAGTCCAACTAAAGACATACTGAAGTATATTTGATTGTGCTAAAGTGGAATTATTGCAAGTATACTGTAGGTACAATTTAAATAGCTTGCATTTAAAGACCGATATTATTCAAAGATCATACAATCATCATCAATAGTGACATTAAAACACATTTTAGGCTTAATATGAAGAAATGAGCATTGTGCACAAGTAGTACTCAAAATAAAGTTTAATTAGCCTTGAACAATGTCAGTAAATATTTTAATAGATTTGAACTATACCTAGTATGAAATAAATGTATTTTAAATATATTACTTTTTTTTACTAACATTCAGACTGTTCAGCACGTCCACGCTATGATTGTTTTAAAGCAACTTTAAAGAAATAATATTTGTATCTGAAAATGAATAACATTAAGGAATAATAAGAAAATTTAATTGATTTAAAATTAAGCATGAAAATTATAGGTAACACACAAACTAATCAACATGTATTTTATGGTTTTGTTTGGTTACATTCTGACAATGTTAGATTACGCAGTAATGTGTCCACTCTTTAGCCTAAAAACAACACTAAAAACTTAATTTAAACTGGAAAAAAACTGTTACAAAATGGAATGATGACATTGATGCAAAGTTGTAGACTCCATTGGTCATTTATGTTCTCCATGAGGACTTTGTCAATGATTTTTAGCCCCTACTTTGAACATTATTATTGTACTGTCATAATGAATGGCAAATAAATGGCCACAAAATAAATATTACAAAAAAAAAAAGTGTATATATATATATATATATATATATAATATATAAATATATATATATATATATATATTATATTAGGTTCTGCATCATGGTTATTGGATATAGAACACATACAAATACAGTATTCTGTATTTTATTTTATAATTAATATGCTCTAATCTATCTATCTATCTATCTATTATCTATAATATCTTATATCTATCATCTATCTATCTATCTCTCTATCTATTATCTTATCTATACTGTTCTTGGATTAATTTAGCTTCATCCGGCATTCTGCAAGCTACAGTTCAGAAAATGGTTTCAGTTAAATGTTATAGTTTCACTATATCCCAAATGTATAAAAAGAAAATTCTGCAATTGCACTACCTGTAATCCATATTCATAATACCTTTGCTGGATTTTGAATAATGCATGTTGACATTTATTGGCCTTCATTTAGAGAGCAGAATATTTAATGCAATAGTAAATTTTGCTTTACTCAAAGCTAATTCATTCTGAAAATGAGGGTCACAGTTTTACAGGCAAAAGACATTGCAGACCATTTGCAGTTGACTCTCATTGCTAATACAGCATCACGACGGTGCTGAAAATGGATCCATATCCCTTGATAATGTTATACAGAGCTTTGAATACACATGAATATTCTATGAATGAATTTAAATCTCCTCACAACTCCTAAACCATGACTGTGTCTTGTTATCATGCATTGCAAGAACAAAGTATGTTGGGAGAAGGTGATTACAAGAACAAAGAATGCTGGGAGAAGTCATAGTGACATCTGAAAGAACGCTCTCAACCCCATAAGGTGCAAAATAGGCAATATCTTCAAACCGACAGATGCAAAACTCAGTGCCGTGTGAGAGATTGATCATCAACGGGAGAAAAATTTCCTAACCTATCATAAATGTGTGGATTTCTTTCCACTTACTTCAACTAAATGAATTAGCTATAGGGAAATCTAAACACAAGTAGAGTATAGTAAATAGGGTTGGGTATAGAGAACCAGGTCCACATTTCCAAGAACTGTGGATTCGATAAGACATAAACACATTTCAGTTCCGCTTATCAATTCATGTGTGTGCATTTTAATATGATTTTAAACCATTCAAGTGCAAGAAGACGCGAAAGAGAATTCAGCACTCATCACATCCAAAGTGCACACACAAAAAGCTGCCTCTCATATATTGTGCTAATACTAAATTGACAGACAAAATTATGCCAAAACATAAACAGCTGAGAAGGAAAATGCATGTATGTATAAACAGTATATTGGATCATTGCATTAGGTCTTAAAGTGACAGCAGCCTAATATTTCTGCCGCCGGCGGTATATACTTTTTTTTTCATCAGTCAGCTATGTGAATACTGTAGCGTCTGGACCAATCAAACACACAATTTTTCATTTGATTTAACAAATCAGTTATTCATTAAATTAACAAATCGTCACAGTCCCCTCACACAATAAACTGGATGCCAGGATTTCTGCAAAAAACAGGCCCCCTGGTCACCATGGCTAACCCTGACACCAGAAAAATTACGACCTAATGGAAGGTAAGTAGGGAAAATCACTTACTTTTTCTTATGGAAGAGAGACAGTGCACAGTAGAAATGGACTCTTTTCTAATTAATTAATAGGAAAACCTTTCCTTGAATGAACACACATATCCTTCAGGTCGTTGTGTATGTTGTCTTTGAGATTTTATATTGCTTTATGCAGGCTTATGATCGAAACACTCATTCATGTCATCTTACATATATACTGTATAATCCTACCATGTTTAGTATCTATGAATTCGTCTTCTGATGATCTAAACGAGAGTGTATATTATATGTTGGTACATAGGCAATATATTAGTGTCCTGAGAATCTTTAGTAATTTCGATTCAAGTCCATATGCAAATTACCATGCTTAGAGACAAAGAGTCATAAAACTCCCAGTATCTCAAAACTCCCACTTGGGATACCGGCCTTTCCCATTGGACAAGCCCATCTTGAGAGGCGGGAATCTCTGCAGGCTTTAAAAGGCCACACACCATGTGACCCGCCCAGAGTTGTGGTTTTGGTTGAATTTTGAGAAGATGAAAATGTGAGCTACAATGCTCCAGGACACCCTAAGTTTGTGCCAGGCCTCGGGCTTTGACTTTTCCATTCACCAAGATTCTCTTCCATTCATCAAGATTTCATCAACCAACTTCAGCAAAGATCAACTTGAACCTTGGACTGCATCAAGCCTTTCTTTCAGACAGACGAGACGTTCAAGTATTCAAACTTAGTCTTATTAAATTGATACATTAAGTATCAGTTACAACTTTTTACAAAGGTGTGTTTGAACTAAGAAACCGATTATTATTAGATCTGATCCTTCAGGCGGTATGATCTGCTGAATAATGGCAAAGAGTCCAAACTCATATTCTTTTCTCCACTCCTCTTTACGGCGTAAGCTTTAACCCTGTCCTATACCAACTGTATGTGTGTGTGTGAGTGTATGTTAGACCAGTTTAAGTGTTTATGTGTATGTTAGACTAGTTTAAGTGTTTATGTAGTTAATAAAGCCTTACTTGTATCACACTTGACGTTGTTCATTGTTTGCTCAAAACTGGAGTCACTTAATAATGCAGATTTATGCTACAAGCTCTTTATAGAACTGTACAGTAAGAAAGTTATTTCCCTTAACCAGGAAATTACCGTTCTTATATTTGACAGACAGTTGACCCTGAGAGGTAAAGTAAATACTTACAGCGGATCTAAAATATTCATAATAAATTATAACTAGTTATGATTAATTATAAATATTTCCCCATGAGCTGATTAGGCAAACAATACAAACTCTAAATCCCATCGATGTGCAATCATCATGGTGTCCTGCATTAGCCAAATCATTGACAGTCCACCACATAAGTAGCGATCTAATCATAATAATTGCAAATTTCCCTAAACACACCCAGAAAACACAGTGATATGGTTAAGGATGGTCCCCATGTTTCCCGTTAAATATGATTGATGATGCTTCGTACCCCACCCAGTCAGAAAGGGATGCCGACAGGATAGAGATGGCTGCCTCTTTGACATCAGCCAAAGTGAGCACCATCTTTAATATCAGGACTTATCACATGTTGCCGGTCAAAGCGTCAGTATCTGGGTGATTAGAAATGACACTATAACATTTTTTTTTTTTAATCACACTACCCAGGAGGGGCACCTTGAATTATCTCTCATCTCGACAAATCACGTGAATGCAAGCGGAGTTGGTCTGGGGCGTGAGTGCATGTCAGGGGAGGCGCGAAGAGTGATACATATTTTTTTAATTATTGACTACTAATTTGAATCATTATATTATAATGAAAACAATACCTTAAAAATGAAAAGAAGCAGGTTTTGGCGATCAGATATTTTTTAAACCAGTAAACGCCTATAAACTTTTAATTCCATGGATCCAATAAACAAATGTGTTCAAGTTCAAAAGTTCAAAACAGTTCTAATACAGAGAAAACCCGAAAGATTTCATCAGAGATTGCAGAGAGTCTTTTCATATTTACGTAAAGCACGAAATAAACATGAATAAACATCAGAAAGCATTTTATTTCAACCACGGAACACACCATTTTTCAAGTTTAAGTCCACCAAAGTTAATCTACTCTCCTGTCTGATTTGTGGTCAAGGCTAGAAGGGATACAGCTGCGGGGCCCCATACTGGGCATGCACATTTACATATTTTCCAAGCCGACAATATAACGTGAAACCTATGAAAATTGTTTTAAAAAGCACATGGCGCCATAATTTCATCACTTTAGAGTGTCGCAGTGACCGTCCTTTTCTAGTAAAGGACCTGTCATAGTTTAATGAGTGGGAAGATGACATGAAGCGACGTGAGGTTAGCTGCATTGAAAACAGATGAGCGCACATATGCATATACAGCTCCCGATCAAGGCGAAGTTCACTGGATTTTGTCCACAGAATGATAAGAGAACACATTTAACATATTTTATTATTTCACACTCAGTATTTTAACGTAAGCGCTGCAAGCCATGCATACAGCGCCGGACATGACAGATTTTCTGGCACGCAAAACAAGTACTTTAAAGGAATATCTTAGCTTATTGCCATTACTGTGGCAGCAAACAACAGCACAGCTTAACCCTCCGCACATATTTATATTTAGTTATATTGAAAAAGTTTCAATTCAGTCGATCTTTTTTACCACACCTTAACATGGATTTCTATGGAGATCGACTGTAGATGTTGGGCAAGATGGCGGATAGCAGCGGCGGCACATAATATCTGCGTTCTGATTGGTTAGATCGCCTGTCAATCAAGCTCCCTGTGAACGGTCTATTGATAGTTTTCATGTGACGTCACGCCCTTACAGGAACGCCCACATGGAGGGCAAAACAAAGCTTTCCTCCACTGACCGCCAGTTATTTTTATTTTTATTTGCTTGCCTGCATAAAGCACGAATCAGCAATAAGTTGTGTATTGAATTTGATCTTTCAATATCACCGTTTTAAAGGCACTTTAAGTGTTTTCACATTAAACGTTTTAAAATGTCCCGTTGTTTTTAGTGATTGAAATTGGAGGGTGATTTATATGGATTGCTAATGGCCAGTACTTGCATTTTGTTCACATATCTTTGTTCTTATTCTTTTGAGAGATTATCTAAATATTTTTGGATTGGAACTGATAGAAAATTGACAGGCTTGTGCTGCAGTTCTATGGATGTTTTGCCCCGCCAAGTCTTCCGAGCCTGTCACGTGACTGAAAACTATCTATTCTGGATAAACTGATCACGTTTTGTTTTTGGTTTCAAATAGATATCATGATTCTCTTACGATTCTGAACAGATAACTAAACAAAATAGCTTGTAATTTACTAGAGGTTCTCATAAAATGTTAATTGCTGCAGTCTATTGAAATTTTTTACATTTGCAAAATCTGCACCTCTTCTGTGGCTAATATTAATTTCATAATGATCCTTAATCTGTGAAGTCAAGTAGCAGAAGTTAAGTGACAATGTGCAAATACTACTGGCCCATTTTGGGGTGAAATATGCAAGACTAGTCTTACATGTCACTGTTTATAAGACAAGGTGTTCATCCTTAGCTGGGTCACTTTAAAAAATGGGGGCATAAATTACCCACTTCTACAGGCACCACTACACCAGTGGGTAGGGCTGCACAATTAATCAAATTTCTAATCGCGATTACAATTATGGATGCCACAATTATGTAATCGTTCAAAGCGGCAATTAATCGTTCAAAGTCCACTTATGTTATTCTGCGTGCTTAAGATGACGTTTTTTTTCTTTCTACATGTTACCTTAAGGGTTTTTCCCATTATTTTAATTTTAGTTTTAGTATAATAACATTATAATACCATTCATATTTTTACTTTTTTATAATTTAAAGAAACCAATCCAATAGTTGACATTTGAGGCTTAATTCTAACTGAAAAACTTTTAGTGCTTTTCTATAGTGTGTTTTCAGCTTGTTTATTTTCATATAAAAATATGGCATTCAGTTGCATTAAACAATGGTAAATACATCATTCAGTGTAAATTGTGATAATCGTAATTAATAATCGCAATTACAATTTCAAGGGAATAATCGACAATTATGATTTTTGTCATAATCGTGCAGCCCTACCAGTGGGTATACGCAAAGCCGACTGATAAAGAAGTCGGTAAACGCTGTATACCTGCGTATACCCTGCACTACACCACTGGTGCTAATCAAAAAACAAAAGAATGTCACTTACTGATATTGACTAAAATACTTTTTGTAACTTTAATAAGGATTAATCTATATTTTATTTTTAAAAGGAAAACTACGTAGTGTTATTTTACATTTGATTACTTAATTAAAATTATTGTATGTATGTGCTATTGCAATTTTTTTATTTTTCTTTTATTACTGTCTGTTCATTTTTGAAAAAAAAAAAAACAAAAAAAAAATTCTATATTAATTAGTCTTGTGTGTGGTTTTTTGTGTGTTCTTTTAGCTGGGATTTGTTAATGGTGTTCAGCTGCAACAGAATTGCAAAAAGACAGAATCAATATGTTTGATATCCAAATATTCAACATAATTTATTAAACCTTTTTGGAATGATAACTTGGAATCGTTAAGCAGAATCTGAATCAGAAAATTCAAATGATACGCAACCTTCAATAGTAAAACGAGAAAATATATAGTTTGGAAAAAGAATAAGCCACAGGGCTTATACAGTAGCATTGTTAAAAGTGGTTTCTTGGGACACTTAAACCCAAATAAATGGATGGTGCACTGCACACATTCCTGATTCAGTTGTTTAATGCGGCTACAGCAGTGTTTTTACACCATAAACTGGTAATGATTCAGTGACAGATTAACACCTCCACCTCTCTCCTTCTTAATTAGCTCACTAAATGATTTCAAGCTTAATTCAATGTCAGATTATTATTGCATGACAGCAGCTGTTTGAGGACAAGATGATGAACAACCGATGTGATTTGGAGTGATGGTCCTATCTCGGCCCTCTAGGATTAGCCAGGCATGTGCGGAGAGAAGCGTTTTCACTGTTGTTTGCTAATGAATAGCTATGAATGCATGGTCATACTGTGAATCTGCGCCGGCAGCTAATTGAAAAGTAATCTCTGTTCTTTATCTTTATACATCCAGTCATCCAAAAGACGGTGATATTTTTAATATTCACAGCTTGGCTGCAGCCAAAGGCACACTTTAGTCTGAGAAAAAGAGCTACTGAGATTCAGGCCCAGTTCTAATACTTTTTTGGATATAAAATTATATGAATGCTGTCAATTCTAAACGTCTCATCTCAGCAGGTGCTGGCTAAATAGATGGCTGCTTTCCAAGGCAAAATCTTTTATGATGGTTTGAAAGAATGTTTATCATACACTCGTTTTTTTACAAAAGCTGTGACCTTTATAACTTATTTGCCTCTAAATAGTACATATTAGTACCTTTTGAAAGGTGACAGCTATCACACAATTTTTGTCTACTTTCAATAATAGGACAAGATGATGAACCATTTCATTTGAATTTGCGTATCATTTGAATTTTCTGATTCAGATTCTGCTTAACGATTCCAAGTTATCATTCCAAAAAGGTTTAATAAATTATGTTGAATATTTGGATATCAAACATATTGATTCTGTCTTTTTGCAATTCTGTTGCAGCTGAACACCATTAACAAAAATCAGCAGCCTAAATATATAGCACAATATATCGGTAATATCATCTACTGATATTAGATTTTTTGATATTGGACATATAATTATGCATGCTCACTTGACATATTTTTACATTTAGATTGCCATTACTGTTATCTAATACTTAAGTTAATTTTTAAAAACATTTTTCATACTATACATTATAATGTTGTGATGCCTAAATTTGCTTATAAAATTTAAAACCACTGATTTTACTTTTTAGAGTTTTATTTTTTTATTTATTTAAAAAGTAATAATGTCAAATAAAATGTAAAACCTGCCATTTATGGGTTATTGGAAATAATTCAAAAATTCTGGCCAATACCGATAAGCCAGTAATTATTTTTATCAGTACTTCTCTACTAGATCTTCAAAGAATATATTATAGAATACAGTGTATACAGCCAATAAGTAATGTATGTTTTTGGACAATCCAATGAATTAAAATACAAATTAAATGTTCTATTTTGTTTGTTTTATTGGAACTGGATAGACTCGGTTATGTATGTAACCCTCGTTCCCTGAAGAAGGGAACGGAGACGTTACGTCGGTGACTGACGAATTGGGATCTCGTTAGGGGAACAACTACTTCGAGTGGAAACTAAACGAAGCCATGCACATTGGCATGCGATTATTGCATCCAGCTGCTGCTGATTACAGCGTGAGTATAAGTAGGCAGCAGATGCAGCGCATATTCAGGTTTTCGCTCAGCGGTGGTTTTTTTTTTTTTGTTTTTTTTTGTTACAGGAGCTGTGGAGACTGGATGTGATGTCTCCGTTCCCTCCTTCAGGGAACGGGGTTACCATACCTAATAACCGAGACGTTCCCTTTCAGTCAGTCACTCTCGATGTCACATCGGATGACCGACAAATTGGGATCCTACCAAAAGGCCACAGCTACCGCCCCTTCCAGTGTCCTGTGGAAGCCACCTGCGCCCCTACTTTTTGGCGTAGGCCAGGGCCTGCACAAGAGGACCAGCTACTGCTACTATGGCACTACCCACTGAGTAAGACTGGATAACACTGGGAAAACGTACCCGTACCACTTGGAACAGGAACGTTGCGGAAAGCCCATCCTTCCCGAAGGAGGTTTCGGAAACAAATACACATTATTTTTTTTGGGGGGGGACAAAAAACAAAACCTCCCTTAGGTTCATATGGAAGAATGGAGGTGATTGTACCCTCTTGGAATGGCAGAAGTCTGCGGGGGAAACACGGGCTCAAGGCTATACACATATGAGATCCACTTAGGTCTTACATATGGAACCCAGCCTTCTACCGGTTCTCGAGGATTCAACAAGTGAAGGCCTGGCGCCGGACGCTCCACCACGTCTGGCTGCCGAGGGGACGGAGGAGCTCAACAGGGTCTACTATATGGACTCTCTGGAGTGGTTTTTGCAAGCCGACCCGAAGCCTGGGCCCCTCAGTGCTTCTACCCGTTTAAGGTGAGAACACAGGAGGATACCGGCTCCACATGAATGCTATAGAATCTAGCGAATGTTAGGGGTTTCTGTTTTCCGCCCAGCTCGCAGCCCTACAGATATCTGTCAGTGAGGTGCCACGAGCCAGCGCCCAGGAGGATGTAACACTTCTGGTTGAGTGAGCTCGCAACCTGAACGGGCAGGGCACACCCTGTGCCTGATAAGCCAGGGTGATGGCATCCACTATCCAGTGGGCCATCCTCTGCTTAGAGACGGCATTCCCCTTCTGCCGGCCTCCGTGACAGACAAAGAGCTGGTCTGAGGTCCTGAAGCTTTGCGTCCGGTCTACGTAGCACCTTAAGGCTCGGACGGGACAGAGCAAAACTAGGGCTGGGTCTGCCTCCTTCGAGGGCAGCGCTTGGATGTTCACCACCTGATCCCCGAAGGTCGTAGCGGGAACCTGGGGCACGTAGCCGGGCCGGGGCCTCAGGGTTACATGGGAATCAGCCGGCCCGAACTCTAGAATCGTTGACCGAAAATGCATGCAGGTCCCCTACCCTCTTGATGGAGGCCAATGCAAGCAGGAGCAAAGTTTTCATCGAAAGGAACTTCAGCTCAACCGTCTGCAAAGGCTCAAATGGGCCCTGCTGTAGTGCCGTGAGCACCAAAGTCAGGTCCCAAGAGGGTATAGAGGAGAGCCCGGGAGGATTTAACCTTATCACCCCCCTAAGGAACCCGATGACCAGATCATGCTTCCCTACCGAATTCCCTTCCACGGGGTCATGGTTAGCAGCAATTGCAGCGACATAGACTTTAAGGGTGGAGGGAGACAGCCTTCGCTCCAACCCTTGCTGCAAAAAGGACAGCACAACTCCGATCGGGCATCTTCGGGGGTCTTCTCGGCGAGAAGAACACCACTCAACGATCAGGTACCACTTCAAGTGTAGGCGCTCTCGCTGAAGTGATAGTGTCAACTACCCCTTGGGGTAGGCCACCCAGAACCTCCGCGTCCTGTCCAGGGACCATACATGAAGTTTTCAGAGGTCTGGACGCGGGTGCCAAGTGGTGCCCCGTCTCTGAGTCAGTAAATTCTTCCTCAGCGGAATCGGCCAAGGAGGGGCTGTCCCCAGGAGCCTCTGAAACTGTTTCAGTGGGACCGCCATCCTGCTCTTGAATGTATTCAAGCAGTTCAACACCGACTGAGCATGTTCCTGCATGAGGCGTGCTGTCTGTTCGACCGAGTCCAACTCCATGCCGAGGGAAAAGAGATCCTCTGCGTCGGGGAGAGTTTGCTCTTTTTCCAGTTGACCCGAAGGCCCAACAGGCTGAGGTGTGAAAGCACCAAATCCCTGTGCTCGCACAACTGCTCCTGAGACTGAGGAGTATGAGCCAATAGTCGAGGTAGTTGAGAATGCGAATACCCCGCTCTCTCAGGGGAACAAGGGCTGCCTCCGTAACTTTCGTAAAGACACGGGGCGACAGGGACAGCCCAAAGGGCAGGACCTTGTACTGGTATGCCCGCCCCTCGAACGCAAACCGCAGGAATGGCCTGTGGCGCGGAAGGATCGAAACATGGAAGTACGTGTCCTTCAGGTTGATCGCTGCGAACCAATCTTTGGGACGGATACACCTGAAGATGCATTTCTGCGTGGGCATCTTGAACGGGAGCCGGTGAAGGGCCGGTTCACGACGCGCAGGTCCAAGATAGGTCGCAAATGAAAGTAAGGGCTGTAAAACCCCGACCTCATACTGGCTGGAGGAACCGGCTCTATCGCGTCCTTCGCAAGTAGGACTGCGATCTCTGCACGCAAGACAGGGGCATCTGCTGCTTTCACTGACGTAAAGTGGAAGCCCCTGAACTTGGGAGGGCGCCGGGAGAACTGAATCGCATAGCCGATGCTGATGGTCCGCAGAAGCCAACGAGACGGGTTGGGTAGCTCTAGCCAGGCTCCCAGGCACCGCGCTAGTGGCATCAACGGAACTACAGGCGTAACCGCAGTGGGGCAGCGTAAAGGAACGCATGGACCCGGCCCGGGCGTCTCTTTGCCTGTCCGAGGCGGGGTCTGGGTGTGTGTAACGCTGACCTGCGTTTGAGCAGAGGGTGCGTGGGTAGTCCGTTGATTCATCCTCCCGATCCGCCCACTGCTGCTCACTGGCGAGAGAGGAGGGTGAGTGTGATACGGCTCTGGATCGTCCACAACCCCCCGTCCCCTCAGGGGGCCCAGAGAAGGGAGAAATTGCTCTTTTGTCGAGTATTTGGGTACCACTGGCCGCGAAGTCAGTGGCAGAAAAAAAAGGAAACAAAAGATTCTCCACCCGGTCCTCCTCCGGGGGAGGGAGTGGAGTGCTTACCATCTCCTGAAGAGCAACTCCCTCCATCTCTGGGTTGCCCGTCTCAGGGCCTCTTGCTCTTTCGCTTACCACCAGGTCTGGAGGAGAGGCCCTGGTGGGCGGGGCGGCTGCCATGCGGGCCAGCTCCTCGGTGCAGTTTTGCGGACGGTTGCTGCGGAGCTGAGCGTGGGAGGGGGGGCGGCGGCCAGGGGTCGCCCTCGGCGACGAGCGGGCTGAGGTGCTGCCACCGGCGGCCGGGTGGATGCAGCAGCTGCACGCCGGGGCAGGATATACCTGATGGCATCAGTCTGCTTTTGGGCAGCGGAGAACTGCTGGGCAAAGTTATCCACCGTGTCGCCGAAAAGGCCGGTCTGGGACACGGGGGCGTTCAAGAATCGTGTCTTGTCCATCTCGCGCATGTCGGCCAGACACAGCCAGAGATGGCGCTCCTGGACCACCATAGTGGACATCGCACGACCCAGAGACCGCGCCGTAACCTTCGTCTCTCGTGGCGCGAGGTCCGCCGCGGTGAGGAGTTCTCTCTGAACTTCCGGGTCGTGACCAACCTCGTGCAAGTCCCTCAGTGCCTTAACCTGGTGCACTTGCAATAACGCCGAATCGTGTAAGGCGGACGCAGCTTCTCCAAAGGCCGTATAAGCAGTGTCGATCAAGGCAGACGAGTGCCTACAGGCCCAGGAGGGGAGCAACGGTTTGCCCCGCCAAGTGGTAGCGGCATTTGGACACAATTGCATCGCAACCGACCGCTCCACCCGTGTACCCCCGCGCTGGACCCCCATCAAGGGTGGTGAGGGAGGATGAGCCACCAGGGCGGTTTCTGGTAGTGAAAGGTGCCGTCCATGACCCAGAGATCTCATCATGCACCTCCGGGAAGAAAGGCACTGGGGTGGGGCCCTGAGAACCAGCGCGCGCCACCCCAAAAAACCAATCGTCCAACCTTGAGGGTTCGGGACGCGGTGGAAGATTCCACTCGAGCCCGACACTCTCGGCGGCCTGGGAAAGCATAGCCATCATTTCCAGTTCCGTCTCCGGCACCGCTGACCGCCCAGAGGGCGGCAACGCTGACAGATCTTCATCCCCAGAAAAGTCTGGCTCACCCTCCGATGCTGCAATCGACATCCGATCTTCGGGGGGAGCCTCGGAAGAAACAGGTGGTACCCCCGGAGGGTCCAGCCTGCTCTTTTTGAGATCTGCGCTGGTTTCGAAGTGCCGGCGGGCTTGGGCATCCCCGGAGGGGAATTCCTCACCGTGACCGTAAGACCAGTCCGCCCACCGCTAGAAAAAGGATGCCCCCGGCTGCCACCAGAGGGAGCCCCAGATCTAGGCAGTGGCACGGGCACTCCGCCCCCTTGCAGGTAACGGAGTCTGGTCCGCAACTCCGAAATGGTCATACACCCGCAATGGGAGCATGAATCATCCACGAAAACCACCTCAGCGTGCTTCATGCCCAGAAACGTGAGGCAGCGATCGTGACCATCAACCAGCGCCAGGTAACAACCGCACCCAGAAACACACGGATGGTAAAACATCTTTAAAAAGACGTGTCTTTAAAAAGACGTTCCACCCGTGAAGCTCTTTTAGAATGGAAATTGCTCTTTTAGTGTGCTGAAGCGCACAGGGGAGATCTGCAACACACACAGGGGTAGTGCAGCCTGTTGTGTGCAACCCACTCGACACAGGAAAACCACCGCCGCTGAAGCGCCGTCCACCAGCACGAGAGCCCACCGAAGAGCGTGCTTGACTGTAGTTTTTTCTCTACACTGTAGGGTTTGGGAATGGTCAGGAGCAGAACGATGTGATCGCTCGGCTCCGGAGCGAAAAGCTGAATATGCGCTGCATATGCTGCCTACTTATACTCACGCTGTGAACAGCAGCAGCTGGATGCAATAATCGCAAGCCAATGTGCATTGGCTCGTTTAGTTTACACTCGAAGTAGATGGGTCCCTCTAAGCGAGATCCCAATTCGTCTGTCATCCGACGTGATGTCGAGAGTGACCGACTGAAAGGGAAGTATTTTTACCATGATTAATATTATTATTGATAACAAATTAATGATAGGTATGGTATCAGTGTAAAAACAGCTTCATACTAGCACTGGAATTAAAACAAAAGATGCCAAACAGTAAAATTAATATTATAAAATAATAGCAAAATACATATACGCACATCATTATTTGCCTATCTTTTTAACTGTACTCATGCAGCAAGATTCAGTGTTGCCTGGCAAACATAAACAACTAAACTAAACAGTATAAACTCTACACCATCATACTGCCCAGATCTTCTGCTTTCTAACATTTTTTATCTTCTTTTATTGTAAAGTATCTATATCAATATCCCCAGATGCTAAGAATCCGTTTTGGGTCTGTTACTTCTACACTTAGTCCTCTATCAGCTGTGTTTATCTCTCTGTGGATCTTCATCCTAGTTTTTAGCTTCCCCTGATTCGATCCCAATCTTAGCCATGTATACTAGCAAGCATATTTGCCTGCAACCCTACACTTCGAAAGTGGAAAAAAACCTATAGAAGGCAGAGGGGGCCTGACCTGATTTACTGTTAATGCATTTTAATACAGGCAAGTCCCCGGTCTCCTGCAGAGTCGTCTCTGGGAGAAGGGGAAAAAAAGGTTCTGCTGCTGTGTATTATCATTTCATCATTTATTCATGCTGGTCTATAAACAGAGGGAGAGAGGCAAGCTGAAGAGCTTTGGCAGCTGAAACCTGAAAAAGATAGCCATTAATGTGGGAGACATGAGGAGAGTCATGTGATGTCAGACACTTTACCTTGACATCAAATTGATGATAAGGATTTATTTCAAAGGTGGACTTAAACTGTGTTCAAGACAGTTTCATTTCAGGTAGAACAGAGGGCCGCTCTAGGCCATGCTCTGGCAGAGCTAAAGAGCACTGCAGCCATATTTCTGCCCCAACATGAATAAGTACAGACTATAGAGTGAGTCCTGGGAAACATGGAGCACATTCCCAAAAAGCCTCGCTTTGATTTATAAACATCAACAAGTGGAAAGCATTTCAATTTTACAATGTCATTTTGAGCAGAGGGCTTCAGATGCCATTCATGAAACTCCAGATGATTTCATTTTAACAATGCTTTTGACTAGGTAGGCACAGATGGTTTATGAATATTAATCAGCTGATCCACAAAAATATTGAGATTCAGTGTTTTGTTTTGTTTTTTAATAAATGTAAACTAAGCAGGGTTTTTTTTAAACCAATATACGTTATATATTATATTCTATACAGTAAAAAATAAAAACAAAATGAAGAAAAAAAGCAGATGCTGCGTTGTTGACATTTCAAATTCATACATGCTTTTTTAACTTGTTTGAAAAAGTATACATATATTTGAAGGTGTTATGTTGACTATTACACTTAGGTTTTTAATCACCCTTTTGCCTTCATTAGTTGAATTGAAGTGGTCCTGTGACGTGACAAGTTATTTATGTATTTTTTTATGCAAAGTATTCCAAATATTTAGGGCCAGATTTACTAAACAGTGCAAATTAGTAAAGTTAGTAAATCTGGCCCCTAGTCTTTTAATTAACTGCACACAATAAATGCTGTTGAAAATGTTTTAAATAGCTTTTTAATAGTGTTGTCAAACGATTAATCGTGATTAATCGCATCCAAAATAAAAGTTTTTGTTTACATAATATATGTGTGTGTATTGTGTATATTTATTATGTACATATAAATACACACACATACAGCATATATTTAGAAAATATTTGCATGTATTTACATGTATATATTTACATTCATATAATTTTTATTATATATAAATATATTTAATATAGAAACGTAACATATTTTTCTTAAATATATACATGCATGTGTGTGTACTTATATATACATAATATACACAGTACACACACATATACTATGTAAACAAAAAACTTTTATTTTGGATACGATTAATCGAGATTACATTTAAATTGACAGCACAAATTTTTAGTTTAGCATGTAAGACTACAGGACATGTCAACTTCCCACAAGTATTTCACATTAACTACCCAATTATTTCTTCCTATGCTCATCATAACAAGAACAATAATAATGGAACAGGGCTTGAAACAGAAAAGTGTTAGAGCTGTGTGGGACATGGGAAAGAAAACCTCATTTGGAGTTATTGCACTCTACAAAATAATAAAGTTAAATGTAACATTTGTTAGAAATCTGTCTGAATTACAAGCTGTTCAATGATTTAAAATAGGTATAAAAAGCATGATAATTTGAGGTTTATAATGTTAAAAACAATGGCCTTTAAATAAAGCTAAATGTCTAAATACCCATTCTGTCTTTAGAAATCACAAAAATGTTTCATTTAATAAAAAGTGTTGGTATTGGTATCAAATAATTAGATCAAAAACATACTGTATGTGGTAATGAAAAATACTGAAAATGTTCTCACCCTCACCAGATGAGTTTGTTTCTTCATCTGAACAAATTAGTAGAAATTTCGGATTACATAACTTGTGCACCAAGGAATCGCTGTACAGTAAGGGAATGGGTTACAGCCAGAATGAGTCAAACAGCTGATACACTGTAAAACTTAAAAACTTCAGTTGCTGCGTACTTTTAGTATAATCAACTTGGTTGTATTGTATAAGTAATTCAAACTTAAATTACATCTAAATCCCGTTTTTTATGTATTTTGTGAAGCAACAAGTGCATGTTTGTACTAAAATGCGAACGCAAGTGACGGAATGCTATTTACCTAAATAGTTCCACTGAAGGATTCTCAGATTTTTTCCTTCAGCGCGACTCTACGCTCTACGCGATCCCTCTAAGGCAGCCCCGTCACCCGTTCTCCTCTCTCAGCGAGCCTTGGAGAGGGAAACAGTGGAGTCAGGGAAATAAGTAACCGGGTCTGAGCGATCTCATGCTGGCACTGTACCCGCGTGCTCGCTCTCCCCATTGCACTCAGATCCGCCGCAGAAGGGCAGTGAGCTGCACGCTCACTGAGACAGAATGCTCACTCACAGCATGAGTCTCGCTCTTCTCCGCTCACAGACCGCCTTCAATGAGGCAGCCCTGCTCTCCCGTTTCTCCTCTCTTAGCGAGCCTCGGAGAGAGAAACAGCGAAGCAACCGGGTCTGAGCGATCTCACACCAACACAGAGCCTGCGTACTCGCTCTCTCCGCTGCGCTTTGATCCGTGTCTTACACATGGAGATCAGCGCCCCTCGTTACATCGAGCGGCTCTATCCTCCTAAGTATATCGGAGCAGATGCGGCCACTGGCAGCTTCGAATTTGTGTGTGAGTCACTATGGCTGTGCTCATAGAGACGGGCTGCTTTTACCACGAAAGCAGTCTGCCCCTGTTCGTTCGCAGAAGGCGGCCCCGCCTCCCCGCTCTCATGTTTCTCTCCTCCTAGTTACCTCGGAGGAAGCAACGGCGGGCTCGCGGGTTGGGCAATCAGGTTTGAGCAATTTCATGCCGGCACACATCATGCGTGCTTGATCTGCCAGTGAGGATCAGCGCCCCTCATTATGCCGAACGGCTTAATCCTCCTAGTCAGATCGAAGCAAAACGCTGGCAGCTTCACATTTGTGTGTGCATCGCTGAGCCCCGCCTCCCCCCGCCTCCCCCGCGCTTGTGTTTCTCTCCTCCCAGTTACTCGGAGTAAGAAATGGCTCGTGGGGATGAGCGATCAGGCTTGAGTGATTAAATGCCGGCAAAGTCCCTGCGTGCATCACTCTCCACGCAGCTCTTTGATCCGCCAGTGTATTTACACGTAAGGATCAGTGCCTCTCGTTGTCAAGCGGCTCAATCCTTCTAGGCGGATCGGAGCAGAACGCTGTCACCAATGATTCAATATCACTGACACCTTCGTATTTGAATGTGCCTCTCGTCTGGGCCACGCCCCCACGCTGAGGCTGCGCTCGCTGAGACAGACCGCTCTCACTATGAGAGTTTATGTCTCGCTCTGCTTTGCTCGCGGCTCTCCTTCTTCAATGAAGACAGTCCCGCCCCTCCCCTCATCCGCTACGAGCAGATTTGAGAGAATGCGCGCAGCATTTTTGATCTGCCAGAGTGTTTACACAAAGATCATCAGTACTCCTCTTCTAATGAGTGGTTTGATCTTTTTAGGCGGATTAAAAGAGAATGCGGTCACTAATGATATTATCAGACAGCTTCAAAATTGGGACGCGTCTGGTGTTTTTTTTTTTTTTTTTTTTTTTTTCGCACGCCCACAAGAGGCAGTGTGCACAGGGGCTGACTGCTCTCGCTATAAGAGCATTAAGTCTAGCGAAGCATTTTTTTTAAAGCATTTTCAAAAGAGAGCAAAATTCCTCTTCTGAGTATGGGGTCCCCATACAGCTACCACGAAAGCCACTCTAATTAATCCAACCCATTGTCACGTGGGCTGAGGCCTCGCAGGCCATCCCCGTAGTGCCAGTCTGGGTTTGGGAAATAATAAAACAAGGTTATTCACTGCAATTCACTCGAATACCCCCGCGATTCAGCTGCGTGGTTCCCACCTCAGTTTAGAGCAAAGACGCACACGTCCTGCGCTCCGATGTAATGAATTTCCTGGCGATAGGAGCTGTAGAAACAGTTCCCCCAGCTCAGAACCAGTCAGGCTTCCACAGCCGCTACGTCCTCATCCCCAAAAAGGATGGCAACCTAAGGCCCATCCTCGATCTCAGGCACATGAACCGCACCCTCATGAGACGGTCATTCAGGATGATTACACTGAAGCAGATCCTCTCGCAAGTGTGCCCAGAGGACTGGTTCTTTTCTCTAGATCTGAAAGATGCTTACTTTCACATCCAGATAGCCCCCCACCACAGACGATTCTTGAGATTCGCCTTCGAGGGAGTGGCATATCAATACACGGTCCGTCCCTTTGGACTGTCCCTAGCTCCTCGCACTTTTACGAAGTGCATGGATGCGGCTCTTTCCCCGCTAAGACAGATGGGAGTCCATATTGTCAATTACCTCGACGACTGGCTCATCTTGGCCCAGTCGAAAGATGAGCTACTATTTTGCAGATCCTTCCTCCTCAGCCACTTAGAATGCCTGGGACTCAGGGTCAACTTTGCCAAGAGCACGCTGTCCACCAGCCAACGGATATCGTTCCTGGGAGCAGTTTTCGACTTAGCCCAAATGAGGGCGGTAGTCACACCAGAGCATGCACTGTCTATTCAGCAGCTCGTGGTCTCATTCGAAATTGGAGCCCCCCACCCTCTAAAGACGTTTCAGAAGATGCTGGGCCTCATGGCTTCAGCATCTCCGGTACTTCAGCTGGGCCTGCTTCGCATGCGGCCCCTTCAGTGCTGGCTGAAACCACGAGTCACGTGTAGGGATGCAGCGATTAACCGGTTTCACAATTAACCACGCTTTAAAATGTCTTGGTTAATTAATCGTAAAGGCTCCGCAACACCGTGTTTCTGTTGCACGGAACGGAACTGTTGCAACTTGCGCAAAACAAAAACAAAGTTACACTAGCAGTGCACCAGCTTAAAATGACGTGCTTATCAGAGACACGGAGGCTACTACGTACACACACGGGATGAACTATGGCAGAGGCACCTAGCAGCGAAAACTCTGTTTCCTCCAAATAAGCGCCTAAAGTCGGCAGTTTGGGATTATTTTGGGTACACAAAGAATGACCAGGGCATCATTGAAGATGATGGATCACCTGTTTGCAAAACGTGCCGTAAAAAGATTGCTGCTAAAGGATCAAATACATCAAATTTGATGCAGCACCTGCGGGATTCACCACCCAGCTTTGCACGCTCAAGTAAAGGTAATGCATAATAACGGAGTTAAATTACGTGGCAAATAACTTAATGAAATATGTTGGTAGGGAATTAAATATAAACGTGTCACTTACAATCAATGCCACAGCGGTGAGAGTTGTGGGCTTTCAGTGCAACGTAAACAAAGTAAAGACACGCGTAAAATTAGATGAATTGTTAAAAATTATTAAAATGAATATGTATGGATGATAGTTGGTGACAATAACAGTTCAGTTAATAAGTTAATATTAGTCTTATTTTAATAATAATATTAAATATTGTAGAAATATAATTGTTAATGTTAATTAAATATTGAAAATCAACTTAAATCATTACTGCAAGTTCATCTTGATATAGATTTTTATTTTTTTTTCTTATTTCTTATTCACTTTTAGCTCAAGACTAGTGGTGTAGCTGCAGTTCAACAACCAACTGTAACATGAAGAAAGCCTTTGCATCATTTCCCTGTGTTTGGTTTCCTTGATTTGGTCATAATTTAAATTTGGCCATTTCCAAAGTCCTCAAGATGCCAAGGGTTGAATCCGCTACCAGAGCATGCCGACGTTTGGTTCAAGGCTTTTCTCGAAGCTGGAAACGAAAACGTGAACTTCAAAAGAAGCAGGCAGAACTGAACATCCCTGAGCATTCACTGATACATGATGTGGTCACCAGATGGGGATCCACATTTGAAATGATTTCCAGGTTCTTGGAGTAGCAGCAAGCCATCTGTGGGGTGCTAGCAGAAGACAGAAGCACCTGGCATTTTATGCCTAAAGACACTGACATCACTGTCCTGGAGAAACTAAGCCAACTTCTTTGTCCTCTCCATGATTTCACTGATGTGCTGGCCTCAGAGAAACAAGTCACACTTTCCTCCCTAAAGCCAGTCTTGTAGCACATTAACAATGAGATTCTTCAAGATCAAGAGGAAGACTGTGCTCTCACTAAACAATTGAAAATTGTAATAAGAGAAGACCTGTTAATGCAGCTGAGATATACAGAGGAAATTAAGAATGTTCTGAACATTTCCAGTTTTGTGGATCCCAGGTTCAAAGGAAGCTTTGCTGAGAATCTGGATGACACAGTCAAGGCATGCAGTGATGAAGCAATGGTACTTGCATCACATCCAGACACAGAAGATCCTCCAGCAGCAACCACCTACAGCACCTCATCTACCACCACCAAAAGGAATGAGAAGAGCCTGTCTGGGCTGTTACAGCAAATCACCAGTGCAAAGAAGAACAGGTCACAAGCTTCAGAAGGACATGCAATGCCATCAATCCAAGAAAAACTTGACTCAGAGGTAAAACTATACTTGTCCTTTATCCTCCTTTATCAAAGAGCAATGTCCCCTCAGAGGAGTGGACATTCCATCCGCAGATGGTTCAGAAAATCTGGGAAACAACTCTCACTGCCCAATTTATTATTCAAAGTCCAGGGACGCGTTGGCCAGCGATTGTCCCAACCTCCTCCTTTATGCATTTCCCCCAATCCCCCTGATCCCACAGGTAATCAGGCGAATCAAGGAGCAGAAACACAAGGTTCTGTTGGTGGCCCTGCTCTGGAATAGAACCAGCTGTGGCTATCAGAGCTGACTCAGCTGTTGGTAGCGGCCCCTTGGCCCATTCCGTTGAGACGGGATCTCCTCTCTCAAGCAGACGGGACAATATGGCACCCTCGGCCCGAATTGTGGGCCCTACACCTCTGGCCATTCGACGGGAGCCTTCAAGCCTCCCAGAGCATGTCTAAAACACAATTTCGGAGGCTAGAGCCCCGTCTACAAGATTGGCCGCCTCTACGCGGAGGTAAGTGGTCTATTTTCTCTGCTTGGTGCCTAAACCCTTCTACCTCCGATCTGTCAGTGGTGTTCTCATTCCTGCAAGAGCTGCTGGATAAGGGACACTCCCCATCCACTCTCAAAGTTTATGTAGCAGCTATAGCGGCCTCTCATGCCCCTATTGCGGGCCAATCGTTGGGCAGAAACAGCTCGGTTGTCCTCTTCTTGAGGGGCGCCAGGAGGCTGAATCCACCTCGCCCCCTAACTGTCCCTTCATGGGATCTGCCCACTGTACTGAGGGCCCTGAAAGGCTCCCTTTTGAGCCGCTACAGTCTACCAACCTTCGGTCACTGTCGCTGAAGACTGCGCTGCCTTCTGGCACTAACATCGGTAATAAAGCGACATTGAAGACATGCCGGCGACGGCTTCCATTAAGCCCTGCCTGCCTGCCTGGAATTCGAGCCTAACGACTCTAAGGTCGTCCTGAAACCAAGGCATGGTTACGTACCCAAGGTGCTCTCCACTCCATTCAGAGCACAAGTAATCACGCTCTCTGCTCTCCCTCCCTTGCAGGAGGACCAGGAATTATCATTCTCTGCACACCCGTCAGGGCTCTACAATTTACATTGAGCATTCCAACCCCTTCAGACGGTCGGAACAACTCTTTGTTAGCTTCGGTAACCACACCAAAGGGCATCCGGTCACAAAGCAAAGACTCTCTAGATGGATAGTAGACGCTATCACACTAGCGTACTCCTCCATGGGCCTACAATGTCCCATCGTCTTGGGCATGGTCTAGTGGTGTGTCCATTGCGGAAATTTGTGAGGTGGCAGGCTGGGCCTCGCCGTCCACATTTGCTAGGTTTTATAACCTGGAAGTCCCGGCCTTGCAGGCCAGGGTCCTTTCTGCTTGAAGAGACACTCGCTGCGTTACGCAAACAAGTCTGACAGAGAGCCTTTGACCGTATCGCGCTCAAGCTCTCTGGCATTAGTTCACCTGTCGGCTCTTGACCCCTGGGATGTCGAAGTTGCATGAGTACTCTGGAACGATTAACCTCAGGGAGTTCAGCCCGTTTTAGCCTTGGGTTATTGTTAACTTCCCTAAGGGCATTGCTTGCTTATGGAAGTTATAATACTTGTATAGTCGTTCCTCTACCTTAGCACGGCATGATTGTACTGTGTTCCAATAGCGTCTTTAGCAGACGCAGTACGAGTGAAGTAACGATAGGGAATGTACTCGGTTACTGACGTAACCTCGGTTCCCTGAGATACGGGAACGAGTACTGTATTGCTAGCCATGCTATGTAGCCGCAAAACTCGTCGTCGCTTCAGTCGAAGTAACCTAAGAATCCTATGGCGATGTGCCTCTTATATAGCCAGATAACCCCGCCCATTTTGGCGGGCTTTACCATCATAGACTCGTGCAGCTCCGCTGCCGAGCCATTGGTTCATTTTTTATTAGGGCTGTGAATCCTTGGGGAGACAGCGAATCGATTCACGATTCATAGGTTTTCGATTCAAGAACGATTATTGCAAATTAAGAACGATTCAATTCGATTCGATTCACAATTAAATTCAATTCAATTCGATTAACGATTCGATTCTGCATTAAGTGCATTCACAGGATTATTTAAAATGCTTCCCCTAAATTCTTTAAATGCCTAGTCAGGGGGCAAATTACACAGCAGCCTTTATTGTTAGAGAACCATGGGTTAGAGAAAAAACACTTTTGTCCATTGTTAGATGCTATTTTAATGATGCTATGGCATGACATGGCAACAGTGGGTACGGAAAGTATTAAGCCCCTTAAATTTTTCACTCTTTGGTATATTGCAGCCATTTGCTAAAATAAATTAAGTTAAATTTTTTTCCTCATTAAAGTACACACAGCACACCATATTGACAGAAAAAAACAGAATTATTGACATTTTTGCAGATATATTAAAAAAGAAAAAATGAAATATCACATGGACCTAAGTATTCAGACCCTTTGCTCAGTATTTAGTAGAAGCCATGAGTCTTTTTGGGAAAGATGCAACAAGTTATTCACACCTGGATTTGGGATCCTCTGCCATTCCTCCTTGCAAATCCTCTCCAGTTCTCTCAGGTTGGATGATAAACGTTGGTGGACAACCATTTTTAGGTCTCTCCAGAGATGCTCAATTGGTTTTAAGTCAGGGCTCTGGCAGGGCCATTCAAGAACAGTCACAGAGTTTTGTGAAGCCACTCCTTCGTTATTTTTGCTGTGTGCTTAGGGTCATTGTCTTGGTGGAAGGTAAACCTTCGGCCCAGTCTGAGGTCCTGAACACTCTGGAGAAGGTTTTCGTCCAGGTATCCCTGCCATTAAAATATATTAAAATTAATTGTTAAACTAGTGATATTAATTAAAAATTTAGAATTTTTTATAAATAACAACTATTAACAATGATACTGTTAAAAATTCTTATTAATAAAAGAAATAACATAATTTCTATCTGTAACACATTCTTAATAGTTTGTGGAGGGAAACAGGATTCAGGACGTCCTGGCTTGTGCATGTGATTTCATGTTGACCGGACTGATGTTTTCAGTGTGTTGCATGCAGTAGTGAAATGTTGACTAGCTGTGATAAAGCTCACTGAAAGAGTTGTGTTCACCTGTCAGAGGGATGCGCTTCAGTGAAGTACCCAGCAAACGGGCAGTAGATCTTGGGCTGCAGTGATTTCACCAGCTGCGTCTTATATTTTAACAGTTTCTTCCTCTCGTTCTTGATGAAATCTGCCTTCCAGCTTTCTGTCAGTAAAAAATTGCATTATGCATTTCCTGAACGGTTGCCAGTTCCCATAATGCACCTGTTTAAAGCATCATGTGTGACTCACCGGTGTATTTGCCGCCATGGAAGGTCATGGGGAAACCGGAGGCGCCGCCAGCGAAGTCGCTCATCATCACATCAACGCCGTGAGGAAGACGTCCATTGTTTGGTCTGGTGCAGTCCACCGTGTTCAGGATCATGTGACCTTGGAATTTATTTATTTATGTTTATTCAAACTTTTTAGCAACATTGTGCATTTCAAAAGGGGTTTAGGCACTTTGAGTTTCAGAATTGAACCATCTCAACAATCTTAATGTAAAAATACCTTAATGTTCAAATGTTTGGGGCCACTTTACATTCACATTCATAGAATTTTTGTGGACATATTTTTTCAGCATTTGATCAGATTTGTAACAACAAGTGTCAAATAAACACACGCTTGCCGACAACATAAAAGCTTGAGGGTGTAAAAAGCTTGAAAGTGAATCATTTGAAATGTATTAGTATTGTAACTTAAAATAATAATGTTTTAAATGTAATTTTAAAGTACACTTATATTATTACAAATCTTTATTTTTTTACAATTAAGAAAAAAAAAATATATAAAATGTAATCAAATATATGAAATACGCAAGCCAGTTTTTATTTATTTATTGAAAAAAGAGAATACTCCTATTAAGCAAGGATACATTAAATTGACACATAGTGACAAAACGCATGTATAATGTATAAAAGATTTCATCATATAAATGCTGTTTCTTTTAACTTTTTCTATTCTTCAAAGAATCCTGAAAATTGTATCATGGTTTCCACAAAATTATTTTGCAGCACGACTGTTTTCAACATTGAGGATAATCCGAAATGTTTCTTGATCAGCATATTAGAATGATTTAAGAAGTATGATGTGATACTGAAGACTGGAGTAAAGATGCTGAAATTCAGATGCGCATCACAGAAATAAATTACAATTTACAATAGATTCACTCAGGAAACAGTTAATAATATTTCACATTTCTACTGTATTTTTAATCAAATAAATTTAGCCTTGGTGAGCATAAAAGACTATTTTAAGCGTCATTTAACTTCTAATAATTTAACCCTAAAACAGGCAAGAGTGGAAAATGATCAGCAAAAAATCATTTCATGTCACTTTTTATATCATCTGGACTTGAGTCAAACAAATTCAAAGGAATTTTTGTAATATATTTTGGAGTTGTGTCTCACGTTGCCCTTTTAGGGTATAAAAAACAGCCCAAGTCATCAATAATTCTATGATTTATTTGATGCAAACAAATATGCTGCATGTATGACATGTCTTAAGTGTCCTAAATTTGAGGCACAGACATTTCTTGTATTTTTACATTTCTGAACGGTCTCGTCTTCATTCTTAGGGGTGGGCAGTTCCACCCCTTGAGGTCCACTGTCCTGCACGGTTGAGCTCCATCCCTAAACAATCATATAATGCAATTTATGTAACACCATATAATTTTTTTATGTAATCCTGAAGACTTTTGTTAGATTTTTCAGATGTGTTTGATCAGGGTTGAAGCTAAACTCTGCAGGAAGGTTGCCCTCCAGGAAGAGGGTGGAACCCCGTTCTATTATAAAATGAGCTGGGTGGAAAAAAAAACAAAAAAAAAAAAAAAAAAAAAATCTAGTTAAAAAGAAGATGTAGTCAGCTAAATGTAATATTATCAGTTTTACATGCACAGTTTTTAAACTCAAAATAAATAGAAAGGGGACTGTGTACAAGGGGCCAGGAGGGCCAATAAGGCTCTTCGCTAAGGGACTCTTGCCCTGGTATGTGATTTCTACTGAGGGGGATCCGCTCCCCTTGATGTGATTTATAATCCCCATCCAACCCCCCCCACCCCTCTGAGAAATTTTTTATCAAGGGGCTCCCTCTTGTATTTTGTGCGATTTCTACACCCCCATAACCACCAAGGGGGAACGCCAAACCCCCTCAAAACACCCCACCTCACCCCTCACACACTCACCACCCCATAAGCACCCCAGAATGCACAATAATGAAATAACCAGAACAGGGGGCACAGTTTACCTTGTGACACCATTCAATGTCAGTATTGAGGATAATCCTTTTTTTACCCTACCTTAATCTGGCAACGTATCTCAGGGGATACGTATATTTCAAAATGCAATAAAAAAACAACACAAACAACATATGACTTAATTTTCTTTTTCAACATCTCAAGACAATGTTCACAATTAATACTAACAGTTGTATTGCATTTTTTGGCTGAAAAAAGTAAGATTAATAAATGCCCGCTTTCTACATTGTCTGAATGTGCAGCCTCGTGGGTGTACATGTTGGCTTTAGGTCAAACTGACAAAACAAGCACAGAAAATTTGAAATGAAAAATTCTTCCTCGTGCCTCCTACAAGAGACTAAAGAATTATCCTGTGGTGCACGTCGCCTGTTTAAGGGTTAAAGGTAGCAGAAGGCAGTTTTGTTGGCATTAAAACTGTTCAAACTGCATTTCTAAGGCTGTAAATGAACAGATAATTCTTTCACACCCTTGAGTGTTTTTGTGCACTTGAACTTTGCCTGAAGACCCGAAGGCTATTTTGCCTTCGTCAGGGTGTTTGGCTGAAGACTTTGTATGCGTGTAATGTGTCCTGACACCTTCATGTAACACATGTTGTAGATAAAGGCAGAAAAATACAACCAAACCTCTTTATTTTTAAGATATTAGTCTTTCCTCGTACAGAGGCCGAACAGCACAATGTCACGCAACCATCAGTGAAAATGAGCAGCAAAATACCTTTATACTCCACGATCAAGCAGGTGTCCAACTCAGGATGAACTCCGTCCATCAGAATCATAAATCGCAGGAGGTCATCGACCTTCAAATGATGGAAAAGCCAAAATGAAGAAAAATATAACACCTGAAGAAGAGTTAAAGAAAAAAAAACATACATTCTGCCACACGCCGAACGGCACCACGTTGACGTTGGTTAAATTCACTCCACTTTTTTCAAGATACCTGCAACGAAATGAAAACACAGACATGATTCCCAAACTTTTTTGTCAGCCAAAACCCTTAGACATAATATATTTACTTAAAATTTTTAAGTTAATAATTCAATTCAAGTTAATATTTCAGTTTAACAAAACATTAGTATGTTTACGGTTCTCTGATGTCGATTAATGGTCACATGATATGCAAGTACATTTTTTCTTAAGTGTTTTATTTTCATTGTTTTTATTTTAAAACTATGTATAGGGCTGCACAACCAAAAAATGATATTGGGATTGTCGTCATATATTAAAAAAATCGTATCGTATAGTTTTGAATGGGGAAAAATGCAAACGCTCAATATGGCCACTGTATCGAAGGAAGCCCCGTCTTCTGAGCAAAAGTGCCAATCACTAATCAGTAAAGTCATCGTGTCACTGCAGCTGCTGTTAGAAGTCCCGGTTTCTATAGAAACAGTCAGTGTTCTGAGACGTGCGTTCAGGACTGCGCATGCGCACTGGCTGGTCTAGCCTGAAAAATAGGCTTTTTTTAACGCTATTTGAGCAAAAGAAACAACATTTATGAGATTTCATTGGTGATTTCAAATATGAATTTTAACTTTGACTTTGTATTGTGGGAAGCTGCCTCTCAGTCATTTCTTACTTATAGCAAAAAACAGAACAATGTCTAAAAGCTGTTGTGTGACATGGTGTACAGCAAACAAGCTAAAAAAAAAAAACAGAACTACGTTTTTAAGCTGTTGACCCCAAAAAAATGAGCGTTTAAGGACACAAAAGTAGAGCGCAACGTGTCATACGACGCCCACTGGAGGGAAACATCAGCGACAGGAAACATTCACTATTTTTAACCTTATCAAAGGATGAGAGATATATTGAGAAACTACATTTTATTTTGAATGTTTCCTGTCACCGACGTTTCCCTGCACTTAATTTAGACTTCATTTCCAGTGATATCGTCGACTTGATTGCACAGACACTATTTAAACTGAACTGAGCTGGATGATGGCATCCCTGAATTCAATGATGAACTGCCTTTAGCTGAAAATTGATTATTTACTATTGTCATTTTGCATTATTGACACTGTTTTCGTATTTAATGCTGTACAGTTGCTTTGACACAATCTGTATTGTTAAAAGCGCTATATAAATAAAGGTGACTTGACCTTGTCACACAACAGCTTTTAGACATTGTTCTGTTTTTTGCTATAAGTCAGAAATAACAAGGAGGCAGCTTCCTGCAATACAAAGTCAATGGAGAGGGTCGGATTGCCCCGTCTAAATGCGCTCTGTCTTTATGCCAAAGCCACCTCATTATTGGCAGCTACAGATTTGAAAAACAATAAGGCAGGAAAAATCTAGATTAAAGAACCCTAAACTCTGGAGCTCAACCATCCAGCAGACTATCAACAAACTCTCAACAGGTACGTTTCTCTTTTACGTTTCTTTTTTTAAAATTGGAACTCGTCGTTTTGTATGAACATGTCTCATGTCGTTACTCCTAAAACTTCCCGACACAAAGAACTAATGCTGCGTTCAAGTCCTCCTGGGACGTTCGTACTTACGAGTTGACAAGTCGTAATTACGACGTCAGGTGCGTTCAAGTCAGTTTAGTCAGCACAAGATGAAGGTGTACCTTCTTTTAATAAATTACAAGAAAATACAACAGGGTCTGTTAACTCTGCTTATAGAAAATGAAGAGCAAAGAATTCGCATCAGGTGTGTTTTGCGTTTTTACTGTTTTTTTTAGACCAGGATCCCAGTATAACTGATTTTCAGCATCAACAAATGCTAAAATACAGAGATTAAAAAAAGCTGTTAGCTAAATGCAACATGCAATATGGCAGATTTTTCACTTATAGGTGCAAAAATGATAGCATTTTGTTTACTTGGATTTCATTAACTAGCTGCGTAACAAGAACATGACCAATTTAAGTTTATAGGACAACTAAACTATCAATTTAAACAAAAATTTACCGTCAACTACAGACGTTGCATCCATCGATTCTGCCATGTTTCTCATTGACTCAGAAACTCGGGGCTTAAAGAAAATTTAGAGTTTCCCACTCGTAATAACGAGTTTGTAGTGGCGTTCATGTGCGTTCAACTCATAAATACGATCTATCCGACATGACTTGAACGCACCAAAAGTCTCTACTGCTGATGGGAATTTTCAAAGGACTCTGTAAGGCTGCAAGAATCTCGAATACTGAGATACGGTCAATACAAACAGTGATTTAACATTCAGGCATCTGTTCCCACACTCCACTAAAACAACTTTCACTTCTTTCTCCTTCACATCTGTTCCTACTTCTCACTATTTCCTCAGTTCACTCAAAATGTTTATATGCAAACACGTTTTATGTGAATGCGAGTCATGTTTGGTGTCATTTGAAATGTCTCAGTGCAATTAGTACAAAGGTCTCATTTCCACAGATGTAATCCTAATAAAGATTTGAGAGAATAGGGTTACTTTTGGTGTGCTGTGCACTGTGCACTCTATATCTAAATGACCTCAACGGGATGTGAACTCCCCAGGTTTAATCTGAACGGTCAGTTCACAGCCCTGGTTGGAGAATGTTTTTCTTGGTCTCAGTACTTAAGGAAGTGTTATTGCAAAAGACTCAAGGGACTTCTGTAGCCAGATGAGCACATATTCATTCTCTAAAAAAAAGGGATATAGAACCATTTTTGGTTCCTAAATAACTTTTCAGTGAAATTTTTTTTTCTCAGTTTGAAGACCATTTAGAAAAAATCAAAAGAACCTTTTTCACTATAAAGAAGCTTTTGGGGGAAATGGAAAAGTTCTGTGGATGTTAAAGTTTCTTCCCAGAACCACAGATTCCAATGAAGAACTTTATTTTTAAGAGTGTGTTGTCCTGAAGAACCATTTTTGGAGAAAAACTAACTTGGAAGTTTTTAGAATTGCGTGGAAAAACAGTATGTCCAGCTACAGACAGGCTCTAAAAGCTGCCAGGGCCGAGCATATCCACAAACTCATAGAAAAAAACCAAAACAATCCTAGGTTTTTATTAAGCACAGTGGCTAGACTAACAAATAAACCAGATGCCACCCAATCTAAACATTCCCTCACAGCTTAATAGTAATGACTATGAATTTCTTCACTGATAAAATAGATAACATCAGAAATACAATAACAAATGTAGATTCTACAGCGTATAATACTACAGCTTCATTCATCACACCAAAAGATAAACTGCAGTGCTTTACAGCTATAGGACAGGAAGAGCTAAATAAACTTATCACTGCATCTAAACCAACAACATGCCTTTTAGATCCTGTACCCACTAAATTACTGCAAGAGTTGCTACCAGTAGCAGAAGAAACGATTTCAATATTATTAACTCGTCGTTGTCTTAGGTCACGTCCCAAAAACATTCAAGATGGCAGTTATTAAGCCTTCTAGTAAAGAAACCACAACTCAGATAATAGTGAACTGGAACATTCCAGACCCATCTCAAATCTTCATTTAGTCTAAAATTTAGAAAATGTGTGCTGCTCAAGTTGTGCTCATTCCTGCAAAAAAAAGGTCTTATGAAGATTTCAGAATGTCAGGTTACAGGGCCCCACCATAGACAGAAACAACTGCACTGTTAAAATACCAATGACTTGCTCTGGCGTCAGACAAGGCTGGTGTCTCATTGTAGTTTTACTGATCTTAGTGCTGCGTTCGACAACAATAGATCAGACATACTCATAGATCGATTTACAAAATATACAGGGTATTCAAGGCAGGCTAGATGTTTTAGATCTACTGTCCGATCGTACCACCTTGTCATTTAAAAGGGAGTCATCTCGTTTATCACAGGAAAATATGGACACGTTGCCAAAGGAGCTGTCCTAGGCCTCTGACTATTTCGAAATACGGGATTATTTTCCATTGTTATGCTGATGATACTCAATTATATATCTCAACAAGACCAGATGAATCTTCTAAATTATCTAAGTAAACAGAGTGTGTTAAAAATGTAAAAGATTGGCTGACCAATAATTTTCTCCTATTAAATACAGATAAGACAGATATGACTTATTGGACCAAAAAACAGTACACAAAATCTCTTAGATTGCAATTTGCAACTAGACGGATGCACTGCTACTTCCTCTACAGTCAAAAATGTGGGTGTTACATTAGACAGCAACTTGTCTTTTGAAAATAATATTTCCCATGTTACAAAAACAGCATTCTTCCATCTTAGAAACATTGCCAAGATACGAAACATGATACCTGTTTCTGATGCAGAAAAGCTAGTTCATGCATTAATGACCTCTAGACTGGATTATTGTAATGCACTGCTAGCTGGTTGTGCTGTATCTTCAGTAAACAAGCTACAGGTAGTCAAAAATACAGCGGCTAGAATCCTTACCAGGTCAAGAAAATATTAGCATATTACCCCAATGTTACAGTCTCTGCACTGCCTACCTATTAAGTTCCATATCAGTTAAAAAATATTATTACTTGCCTACAAGGCCCTTAATGGGTTAGCTCCTGCGTACCTAACTAGTCTTCTACCACGCTACAATCCATAACGCTCCCTAAGGTCGCAAAACTCTGGACTTTGGTAGTACCTAGGATAGCAAAGTCCACTAGAGGAGGCAGAGCTTTTTCGCATTTGGCTCCCAAAACCTGGAATAGCCTTCCTGATAACGTTCGGGGTCAAAACACTCTCTCTGTTTAAATCTAGATTAAGACACATCTCTTTGGCCAAGCATTCAAATAAAGCATCTCATAATCTTTTACTGCAGTTATATATGATCAAATGCACATCATTATTATTCTTTAGTTTGGGTAAAAAAAATCAATTGTGCTTGGTTGGAACAGCAGCTACGCTCATTATGTCTCTATTTGTTTCTCTGTTTTTGTGGGATTGACATCCAGTGGTAACTCGGATTTTAGAACTTCCGTAGGATCCAGAACACCTGAGAAGAGATGATGCAAGCCCTCAGAGGTCCTCAGATGATGCCAACCCTGAAACAACATACAGAACTACCACATTTTGCTATAAGTTTGATTGCATCATATAATAAATTGCTGTTAATATTGTTCATCGTGTGTTTTATTACGTCTTAAATAGATTTTTCCGTACATTTCTGCCAAATGGACATTAACTGACAGTCACCACTGATAAACTACCACTAAATATTGTAGAAACTTAATTTCTAATTTCTGCCTGGAATTGAACCGCTGGTTTCGTCTGGCCAGAGGAGAAATGGCCCCACCGACTGAGCCTGGTTTCTCCCAAGGTTTTTCTCCATTCTGTCACTGATGGAGTTTTGGTTCCTTGCCACTGTCGCCTTTTGGTTTGCTTAGTTGGGGACACTTCATTTCAGGCGATATCGTTGACTTGATTGCAAATGAATGCAAAGATACTATTTAAACTGAACTAAGCTGAATGATGACATAACTGAATTCAATAATGAACTGCCTTTAACTGAAAAATTAATGTTTACTATTGTCACTTTGCATTATTGACAATATTTTCCTAATTAATGCTGTACAGTGCTTTGACACAATCTGTATTGTTAAAAGCGCTATATAAATAAAGGTGATTTGACTTTATGCTGAAATTATTCTTTGTGTTACAGATTAGGGACTGTTTATTCCCACCATTTTGTTTTTCAAATCTGTAACTGTTGAAGTCATTATCATTATAGGTAATAGTGAGGTGACAGTGACTACATTTACATGGACATCAGTAATCTAATTATTTACCTTATTCTAAATAAGACAATATTATGATAATGGTGTTTACATGAGTGGCTTTTAGAATATTACTTTCATGTTCCCGTTTTACGTGTTATAGTACATAGTTCAATTAATGGCACACGTCATTACGTCACCACACGACGCCATCCGACGTCCCCTACAGAATTTCACGTATAAACATATAGTTCGTCTTCGGAGGATGCCATGCACAGTTTTGGGTGTTTCATTTTAAATTTTATGAAAGCTTCAAGTGCAGTTAATTATTTGTTCGTGCATACACATGAAGGCGGTGTTGAAGCTCTTTATTTGCCGTTAAACGGTTGAGCACTGCCGTGTGTGTATCCTGTCGCAAAATGCGGTAAAAAGTCCTACATGACGTTAATGATGTGATTAAGGTGTTTACATGTCTTTTCTGCACTTCAGTAATGCGACTAAATTAGGAATACTCCACATGTCTTAATTCGATTTCGGTTTACTTCGATTATGACTTTAGCCGGATTAAGGTAATCAAAAATCTCTGTTTACATGGTAGATTCTTAATACGTCTTAATCGTAAAAATCTATTAAGGCCTTTTAAAAGTTCTGCATAAGTGGGCGTGGCCACTTGAGTGACAGGTGGATTGCCGCTGCTGTCACCAGCTAGGTGGGTGTGGCTTCAGCAACCTGCTCCCGCCTCTTTGCCCATTTTCGATTATCCGGGAGTGACGCGCGGTGATGTGCTGCCAAGATGGCGACGGCCGGCTTTGCCCACTTTGAGCTTCAAAAACGCTCTTCGGAAACCTACGGGTGACGTCACGGACACTACGTCCATGTTTTTATACAGTCTATGAGCCAGACACGTTTTTTTTGTTTTTTTTACAGCGCTGCGCATTATAACTAATCACACACAGCGCGTGCGCTCGCTGATGATTTCTGTTCTCCGGCGAATTTCTCATCAGAAACAACAAAGTGCAGATGTGCGTACGAATGTAAGTAAGATATTCATTTCACAATGTAAACCGCTTGAGTGATTTTAATGGGAGTTTTTGAGATTATTTAAACTCTGGCTAGACTGAAGTTTTTGATAATGTAAATGTTCTTTCCTCTCTTTCTGTACAATGAAAGTGTTATAATTAGTAACGTACAATGTTTTTATTAAATTCACATTAAATTCAAAGTCAGTCTTATTAAAAATATTTTATGGCGTGACACCCATATCTGGTACTTAAGTAAAAAGATGGGTTTTTAGTGTATGTATAGATTACACTATTATGCTACTTTGCCCATTAGCCTATAGATCAGGGATCCTCAAATCTGGCCCACGAGATCCACTTTCCTGCAGAGTTTAGCGCTAACCCTAATCAAACACACCTGAGCATGCTAATCAATGTCTTCAGGATCATCAGAAAATCACAGGTAGCTGAGTTTGATCAGGGTTGGAGCTAAACTCTGCAGCGCATTGGACCTCTAGGATAAGATTTGAGGAACCCTGCTATAGATCAACTAACATAATCTATAAAGCTGCAAAATGCATTTACTTACACATATTTGAGAATCGAGATATTTTATACATGATTTAGTTAACACGTTTGGGAATATTTCAAATAAAAAGGAGAAAATAAATAAACCATAAACCTATATCAGTTATACAGTGCTATGGTGGCTGCTGTGTCACATGACAACAAAAATAATAAGTGCATGACTCCCCTGACACTACAATACAAAATTATTTGTCAAATAAATGAAACATGATGAAACTTTCATTTGAGTTAAAATTGTTATAGCTTACTTCTAGAGATTGCAGTGATACATGCATGACATGGTGAAAATGACTGAATGAATAAAACTGAAAGTAGGTTGAATTTTAAAAGTCTGGCCCCCAGTCATCTAGAACCGCCACTGTTAACTGACAGAGCCACCTCATTATAGTTATGAGATGTCTTTGGCAGTTAAGCTACAGATGGGAAAAACCCTAAACTCGGAAGCTCAACCATCCAACTGAGTGTCAACACACTCTCAACAGGTACATATCTTTTTAAAAATGTCTATAAAGTTGCACTTTCAAATTGGAACTGGCTTCCTACCAACCACGTCTTTCTCGTTTTAGTTTAACAGAACATGTACGTGTGAGCAGCTCTGTTTAGCTTTAAATTATTAAGTATGTTTTATATATATATATATATATATACAGAAATGTTATAGCCATAACATCAGTGCAATTGCATATCACTATTTCAGTTTTAATTTGATTAATTGTGTGTCCTTATTTGTTTGTTTTAATGTAGCAAACTCTGCTTTAGATTTCAGTCTCACCAAAACACTGGCCGTGAAGTGTCTCCGACGTAAATGGGAATATCTGGACGCTTCATGGAAAGACGTTGCAACGTCGGGTAGCTGATAGAAAAAGTTAGATTTAAAATGTACAGTTTTGTGGCATAATACAATACAATACAATATGATGGATCAGACACTAACCTCAGGTGATCTGAATGCATGTGGCTGATGTAAATGAGATCGGCCTGACTGAGTCTGTCCATGGCATCAGACGGAGGCTCGTGAAGGAGCCACCAGCCCCTCGCAAACGCTGGTCCTGTGAGCCACGGGTCGAACATCATCCGCTTGTTCCCCGCTTTCAGCTCCATACATGCGTGTGTGATGTAGGTCAACTGAAACACACAGGATCCTTTGATGAATAGGACATTTGGAAAAATAAATCTTTTATAGCATTATAAATATCACTTTTGATAGTTTAATGCATCCATCCTTGCTGGATTTCTTAAGACCTTCATGACCCAGGAACAGTATTAATCTGCATATTGATTTTTCTGTGGTATTTTATTACAGTTTGGTCAAATATTAAAGGGTTGCAAATCAAGCTTCTGTCGTTTTCTTTAAACAGGAAAAATTCTACGGTAATTGGCACAGTGTATTCACAAGGGTGTGGATGTGTGAGACAAGACATAAAGTAATCAGTCAACAATGACATACATGCTTTATGGTTTGTTCAAGCAGTTTGTTTACATCAGAAATACATGGTCTGTGTAGCAAACATTTTGTGCATATTTACACTAAAACAAGTCAAATGAAGACAGAGCAGCTCAAATCCGCATCCCTTCCAGAAGCCTCATCTCTTCCGTACGGCCTCCTCATAAAAAGAAAAGAAAATTCTATGCCTTCACTTTTTCTATTCTCTTGTTATACTGTTTTAAACGAAGACTGAAACCTTGTATAACGGGCACTTCTCGTGTTTATTGCCATCTTACATTGGATAAAAGCATCTGCCAAATGAATAAATGTAAATCATTTGAAGCTTCGTTTGCTGTGTAAGAGCAATGATTGAGATGTTAATGAGATCTCATTTGGGTGTTCAGTCAGGGTGGATCATACCGTAATCTCTCCGGTGTGTAGCTCTTGTGCTTCTCGAGGCTCTGCGGTCCAGGGGTCCGGAGGATTCAACTCCAGCAGCTCTAAACTACCGTCAGTATCTGACAGCACTACCTCTACACAGTAAGACAATAACACAGCGATCGCTTCCAACAGCTATACAATTAATATACATCAACATATTATTCATATATTAGCTGCAATTAAAATGACTTCAAATGTCATTAAAATAAAGGTTCCAAAACCATTTTTGTTTCCCCAAAGAACCTTTCAGTGAATGTTTCTTAGTGTAAAGAACAAATGCAATGGAAAGGTTCAATGGATGTTAAAGGTTCTTTATAGAACCATCGATGCCAATAAATAACAAGAGTGTATGAAACTGTTTTCACTGCACTCGTGTTAAATAACAGTGACATTACCGAGTTCGTCTTGCGTGAAGCTGTCTGGAGGGTTGACGTACTCCATAGTGGCCACGTTAAGTTTCCAGTAGTGTTTGGTGCAGCGCACTGTTCTGTTACACAAACACACATATTTAATGATTCGTAATACATATTTGGTAACACTTTACAGTAAGTTTCATTAGTTAACTACTTTAGTTAACATGAACAATACTTCTACAGCATTTATTAATCTCAACATTTACTAATGCATTATTAAAATCAAAATTTGTGCTTGGTAACATTAGGTAATGCACTGTGAATTAACAATGAACGACTGTATTTTCATTAAATAACATAAAAAAAGATTAATAACTACTGTCATAAATGTATTGTTCATGTTAGTAATACATTATGGAACTTATTGTAAAGGTACCATAGATTTCTACAGTGTTGCATTTAGTGAGTTAAGATTTTTTAATGTTTTGAAAGAAGTCTGTTATGCTCACAAAGGCTGCATTTATTAGATTAAAAATGCAGAGTATAGTAATATTGTGAAATATTATTATTATTTAAAACAACTGTTTTCTATGTGAGTATACTGTAAAAATGTAAATTATTCCTTTGATCAAATATGAATTTTCAAATAATATTATATTAGTAATAATGTTAAATATTTTTACAATTCAAAATAGCTTTGTCCTGTTGTAATGTTTTAAAATGTCATTTATTTCTGTGATCAAAGCTGAATTTTCAGCATCATTGCTCCAGTCTTCAGTGTCACATGATCTTCAGAAATCATTCTAATATGCTGATCACTGCCTCAGAAAATTTCTGAGTATTATCAGTGTGAAAACAGTTGTGCTGCCCAATAATTTTGTAGAAAAATAAAGTTTAAATGAACATAATTTATTGAAATAGAATATGTTTTGTAACATTATAAATGCAACATAAAAACGCAACATAAAATATTCTTGACGCAGAAAATCAGCATATTAGAATGATTCTGCACTTTAAAAAAAATTCCACGCTGTTTTTCAACTTAAAAACGTACGTTCAGTTGCTACCTTCAATTTTTATTTAAGGCAGCATTTTTCACATTGAAGGCATATTTTATTATCATTGTTCCCTTGTTCACCCACCTGCTGTCTTCTATGTCTTCCATGAAGAGTCCTCCCTGGTGTTTGCACTGGTTCCTACATGCTCGCATTTTGTCTTTGCCTTTGTAAATGATGTAACATTTGCCGTCCTCTGGGTGTTTCTTCAAATTAATTCCATCTTTCAGTGTCTGGACGTCTTCAGCCTCCAGTCGCAGAACCGTCTTTGAGACCTGAGATGTCATTGTGCTTCAGATCTAGAGACAGTTCACCTTCAGCGCGGTCAGATCTTATACATTTCATAGTTTCAGTTCAGTTTGCAGTCTTAAATATACATCATTATAATGCATTGTTGATAGACAGGTGCAGCTAGAAATGCATCATTACATATGACTAGTTTAAAACTGTTTTTTATTTCAGTGTTTCTGAAATTGATATAATTTGAGCAAAACGTGCAAAACCAAGTAACCATGTTATGATGTTCTTACTGGAAAATCTAAAAATTTTCCAGTCAAATAATCTTCAAATTATGACAAGTATTTCTTAAATCACATTGATTTCTAATAATTTGACAGTTTGTTATACAGAGTTATATAGAGAGCGACATTACCTTTGCTGAGGGCTGATTTCTGAAGTAAATGTGAGCAGGAAGAGGCTTCGAATGAGTTCACAGAGTATGTGTGAGCTGAAGCCCACGTGTGAAGCTGCTGTCTGCTTATCAAGGGCTTACAGATGCACCCAGAGGGCGTAACCATCGTTTCACACTGGAAAAACTATTTCTGATATTACTCTTCAAGGCATGTGGTTACACACTTCCTAATTATAAACACATTTTAGTTATAGCTGTTCAAATGTATTGAGTACACTGTACAAAAGTTTATTGGAGCATGTTTTACATGAAAATACTACTTTAGTCACGTAATTAAATGTTCTTCAAATCTGTGTTTTTGAGTACGTTTAAAAGAGTTTTAGTGTTTAAAGTTCAGTTATGTTGTACGTCTGTAATACTAAAAGCACAGGTAGGAAATAACTGACATTTCCACATCAATTTGTTATTGAGTAGAGCAGCATGCAACAAGTCAACCACAACCTTACCTTAAGACCTTAAATGGGTCATATGATGCATATGATGCTAAAGATTTCTTTTTCCAAATGTCCTATTCATTTTAATTTGTAGCATAAACAAATCAACATTATTATGTTAACAGAGCTCAAAATAATCAAAATAATGTTTGCACATAAAAATTAAAATTGTCAGTGTTTACTCGCACTCATTCCAAACCTGCATGACTTCCTTACTTTTCTGAGAAAGGTATTTTGAGAAATGTCTCAGTATCTTATCATTCATACAATGGAAGTCAATGGGGTCCACTGTTGTCCAACAGTATCAAATATCTTTTGAATATAAAGTCAACAGTTTGGGAGTAACTGATGAATGTTCATTTTGGGGGAAGGACTTTTTATAACTGAGGTGCTACAAAATTGTAAATTTGTAGGTCCTCTATGCCCGCCTCTCTCAAACAGTCGTTTCAACAACGCATTACCTTCAGACAGACACAGTAGCTACGATTTGGCCAGCGACCCTAGTGCTGTGATGGCACGGAACACCACAAGCACGTGCGGAAAGTAACGCCCCTTACCATAAGCCGAGCGTACAGACTTTCAAAGTTAAATATCAAGACCAGTTAATAAGTTGTTAGTTTTACCTCAGTTTCCGCTGTAGGGCAAAGAGGGGGCTAGACACATGATGCTGGCAGTACACAAGGCCTGGCGGGTCCCAGACAGCTGAAGTGCTATGTATTCTGACAGACTTTCCACCTTCTCGTGATGGACCCGGTTCCTCTCACACACCCACTAACACCACACACCGACACGGATACTTGCGCTGCGCAAACTCTGCATGTGACCGCAGTAGCCACATACTTAACACAATAACAAAACATACCATCAGTCAGCTTTGATTCAGAAGTTGCCAGATTGTCATAGCAAAGCCCCGGAATGACCCTTTTTTATTTTATTTATAAAATAGCTTTGGCCCCCAGCCAGCCTTTTACTTTTTTAGGTTCAAAAAACTGTCGTCCATAAATTTCGTTGCACAAATTCGAACATCTGGGTGTGCTGTTCTGTTGTAAATAACTCTTAACCAATGATTCCTAATTGCATATACTTCCGGAAGTCCAAATAAAGTGCCTTTGCTTTTGCACTGAAACACACAGCATCTCCCTGACACGCTGCTTCAACACTAACTGCAGTTCCTGAAACCACACCTTCTTTCTTAGCGTGCACATTTGGACTGCATTATGCTAATTAAACATAGTGATGTAGCCATGTTGGGGCGTGTTAGATATGAAGCAGTTTTAGGTTAGGCGTGGTGACCATAACCTTATACCGATCTCTCTTTTGCTTTGAGCCTTCGTCTTGCCCACTTTTTACCTCTCTCTTCGCACAATCGCTTAACACCTCCCAAATAGAAGAAAAAAACTGAAATTCGATCTCATTATGACCCCTTTACACCCCTGAACTCAAAACCCTTCGTTGTACCAGACCACTTTTTGCATTCAAAACTCTGGGACTCTCCCACATTCTTGGTTCCACTCATACCACTCTTTATGAAAAAGGGGGAGTTCCAAAGTTAAATGTGCAATTCTGCATTTCTACAAACAGCCTCTATTTAAATGAAACTATATGACAGCTGCGAGTGCAACAATTTAAAACGAGATCAAAAGCTAACTTTATGTTAGCTTCAGAAAGCTTAGCCTGAACGCTTGAAGTACTTGTAAAAGCTTGAAGTTTAATAGATAGATAGATCTGAATTGTGAGATGAAAAGGACATCAAACCACAGACTTTCATATTTCTGATCAATCTGGTGAAGTCGGTTTGGTAGAACTGGATTTAACAGATCTGGTGTAGATCATAAATACTGCTGATGCACATAGTTCACATGATCTACTTATGCTTACGATGCTTTGGGAAACGCAGCCCAGGTCATTTGAGGAGATTTATATGCTGATGTCAAGAAAAGCAGCACAATCATTTACGTTGTTTACTTGAGAGTTGTTTCCTTTATAACCCATCCTTTCCGGGAGACTGTCCTTCTGGGAAGGGGTTCTTATTAAGTTAATGGTTTATTACACTCATAGTTCAGAGTGTGTTTTGCATGCCTGACATTTGGAAATAGAAATGGGTCTGGAGGAAAAATAACAGGGAAATATCAGGCAAAACCATCTTCTGTGGGCTTTTTTCATATCAAGTCCCAGAACAACTTGCATTGTGCGCATTTTATTTTTCTTCTTTCCTTTGTTCTCGGCTGTGACAATATATAAAAAAAGACAATATATATATACTGTGCATTTGTTTGCTGTCCTGCTATATCCCATGAATAATTCATTAAGAATCTCTTTTTTTCTCAACAAATCCTCACGTCTCTTTGTTTTCACACAGATGCTTTCAAATGAAATGGTTACGTAATATATTACTACAATGATATTTACCATGTCTGTGATATTGCTGCCGATAGAATCAAGCTTTATTCATAGTATGTTATAAGTGATTTGTTGATGCTTTTACACTTTTAGTGTAAAGGTGAGTAGATTAATGTCACCTCATTTTTTGAAAATGCTTATTACTGCGTTCATACAGCAAACCTTTGGCTGTTTGTTTACAGTTTAATGGATGTTACTCCCATAATTAGTGGAAAACCTATAGTGCGTAGGCAGGACCGGTTCTAGACATTTGGAGGCCCTAGGCAAAATTCATGTTGGAGGCCCCCTACCCCCAATGAAAAGGACTTGAAACAAATATGATTCCATATTTTTACTTCTATTGTATATGTTACTTATTCTATTAGTCTATCATGCTCATCAGCCTGAATTTCTTTGATCAAAAATACAGAAAAAAAACAAATTTTGTGAAATATTATTGCAATTTAAAATAAATGTTTTCTGTTTTAATATATTTTTAAAATGTAATTTATTTTGGTGATGCAAAGCTGAATTTTCAACAGACATTACTCCAGTCTTCAGTGTCACAAGATCTTCAGAAATCATTCTAATATGCTGATTGTAAGAAACAGTTTGCTGCTTAATATTTTTATAAAATGTGATACTTTTTTCAGGATTCTATGATGAATAAAAAGTTTTTTGAAAATATTAAAAAATAGAAATCTTTTATAACAATATAAGTCTTTACTATCACTTTTTATCAATTTAACAAATCCTTGCTGAATATTACTGTTTTTTCCTGCATTTTTTATCAAATAAATGCAGAATTTGGAGAGCATAAGAGACTTGTTTCAAAAACATAAAAATAGCCAATGTGACCGGTACTGTAGTACAGATAATCAACTTTATCAAGCTCTTTTGTTGTTTTGAGGATATTAGTACTAGAATTAGTATATATTATTATTATTTTGCAGTAATTTGTAATACCACTTCAGTAGCCTAAATGAACATCAGTGCTTTTATCATTTCCCCCTCCCATTTATTGACTACAGATTTAATAATTAATAATATGATATTATGTATTGGATTGTTACCTTAAATATGCACTATATACACAAATCAAGTGGAAGTGAAAGAAGCGACCACTAAGCAGAAAAGAGGTCAATTCCTATAGAAGAAACTGAAATTGTTAGTGTTGAAAGTGTTGTGTTAGAGCAGTAATGTAATCTTGAAGATACTCACATCTGAGGTCCTTTTTTTTAATATTAATAAATGGTAGTAAACGTGCGATCTATTTGAATTCTATTGAGAAACTGACATTGAGAAAGTCAAACATTATCTAAAAAAGGCAAATAAACTAAAAAGACTGATGAAAACAGTATTGGACCAGCACTAATATATATTAAACTTTTTTAACTACTCATGACCACCTTTACTAAATGTATCACGTTTTATTGTGGCACATTTTGTTGAACTTGTTGTAAAATTTATAATAGATAATCTGTTAAGGGAATAGATTTTTCCCTGTAGATTTATATTACAGCTGTGGCTTGTTGTGCTATTGTTTCTAAATGTGCAGACTTTTGTTTTTCTATAACAAATGCTATATATATTAATAAAAAAAAAGAAGTAATTATTGGCCTGGTAATGAATAATAGGCTAGCCTTATTATAACAAATGCTGGTAAGAACTACATTTTCATAAGAGCAAGTACAAGTCAGAAATGAAAGCCATGTGTAAAATAGGTTCTAATGATGAGTGATGAGTGAAAAACTGGCCTTCACATATTCCAAGAGATGGCATAGACTAAATAATTAAGAGCCTGATGAACTGTTAAGGAGTAAGAAATAAACATGATCAATATAAGACAATGTTAAGTTAGATAGACTTCCCATGGCATTTTGAATTGGAACATTCTGTCAAACTATAGCCTATAAAAGTGGCTTAATAATATAAAATACACTATATTTATACTTATGTAAACCAAATAATGTAACAGGCTATTATGGATGGCAGTTTATGATCAACCGACGGCAGTGGGGATGCATCGCACAAAAGACCATTAGACAAAATGCAAACAAAAATAAGCCTTATGAGGGAGCAGGACGGGACTCCCCACTAAAACAGTCACACTCGCACACGTCAACCCCCCCCCCCCCCCAATCCCACTCCATCCACTTTAAAACGGCAACATTAATTGGTTTAATTGCAGGTGAGTGACAATTCAACTATATGCAATGAACAATGAGGATAGTATTTTGCTGCCTGTCTTGACTGATGGACTAAAGGAATGTTAGGTTATGGAGGCCCCTCCTCGAAGCCCTATAGGGGCTTATATATAATTGCCTGCTTGCCTATTATGTAAGCCCGGCTGCATGGAACAAGGTGGACAGGAATAACTAGCGAATAACAAAGTGCATAAACGGTTTAAAAACTGTTTGAGCTTACAAACCCTGTGAGTTAAGGCTATTGACCGAGAGGAGTCAACGCGCAGCAGCTACAAGAAAACACATGCAAATAGAAAAAGTACTAGCAAATTAAGAAAACATCTTCATCATTTTGACAACATGTGCTACAAATACTCAAAATAGCCTACAGAAACGCACTGCAAATACTGTAAATAGTTGTGAGCATTTGAATATAAGAATATATTTTGGTGACACAACACACAGATAAAAAAAAAAGATATATGAATAAAATACACCACACATACAAACACCACATATATATATATATATATATATATATTAGGGTGTAAATAGCATTTAAATTTTGACTAATAATAACAACCTGTTTCGGATTATCGCAAACTTCATGAAATTAAGCATAGACCATTTATCTTGTTTCAAATGGTTATTTTGTCATCATTTGCTATATTCAGCAAAGTAAACCAAAAGATTGAAGAGTGATTCTCAAAAATCTATTTTTTTCTGCAAGCTTTTTTCAAGATAAATTGTAGATGTCTTTCCAAAAAAGGACACTAAGAAACTCCAAAAGGACACAAAAGAACCAAATGATATTAGGAACCCATATAAGCACATATGAAAGAAAAAAAAAAAAAATCAGAATTTTATAGTATTGTGTACAGTGCACCAGCCAAGAGCTTTTTTACATTTTAGAGAAGACAAGTTGCAATACCGAACAGGACCACATGGAGATGCAAAAAAAAAAAACTAAACCAACCGCCTGCTGACTGCATATACAGTGGGTACGGAAAGTATTCAGACCCCTTAAAATTTTTCACTCTTTGTTATATTGCAAACATTTGCTAAAATCATTTAAGTTAAAAAAAATTCTCATTAATGTACACACAGCACACCATATTGACACAAAAACACAGAATTGTTGACATTTTTGCAGATTATTAAAAAAGAAAAACTGAAATATCACATGGTCCTAAGTATTCAGACCCTTTGCTGTGACACTCATATATTTAACTCAGGTGCTGTCCATTTCTTCTGATCATCCTTGAGATGGTTCTACACCTTCATTTGAGTCAGCTGTGTTTGATTATACTGATTGAACTTGATCAGGAAAGCCACACACCTGTCTATAAAAGACCTTACAGCTCACAGTGCATGTAAGAGAAAATGAGAATCATGAGGTAAAAGGAACTACCTGAAGAGCTCAGAGACAGAATTGTGGCCAAGGCACAGATACATCTGGCACGGTACATAAAAAAAAATTTCTGCTGCCACTTAAGGTCCTAAGAGCACATGGGCCTTCATAGGCCTTAAAATGGAAGAGTTTGGGATGACCAGACCCTTCCTAGAGCTGGCGTACGGCCCAAAACTGAGCGATCGGGGGAGAAGAGCCTTGGTGAGAGAGGTAAAGAAGAACCCAAAGATCACTGTGGCTGAGCTCCAGAGATGCAGTCGGGAGATGGGAGAAAGTTGTAGAAAGTCAACCATCACTGCAGCCCTCACCAGTCGGGGCTTTATGGCAGAGTGGCCGACGGAAGCCTCTCCTCAGTGCAAGACAAATGAAAGCCCACATGGAGTTTGCTAAAAAACACCTGAAGGACTCCACGATGGTGAGAAATAAGATTCTCTGGTCTGATGAGACCAAGATATAACTTTTTGGCCTTAATTCTAAGCGGTATGTGTGGAGAAAACCAGGCACTGCTCATCACCTGTCCAATACAGTCCCAACAGTGAAGCATGTGGTGGCAGCATCATGCTGTGGGGGTCTTTTTCAGCTGAAGGGACAGGACGACTGGTTGCAATCGAGGAAAAGATAAATGCGGCCAAGTACAGGGATACCCTGGACGAAAACCTTCTCCAGAGTGATCAGAACCTCAGACTGGGCCGAAGGTTCACCTTCCAACAAGACAATGACCCAAAGCACACAACTAAAATAACAAATGAGTGGCTTCACAACAACTCTGTGACAGTTCTTGAATGGCCCAGCCAGAGCCCCTGACTTAAACCCAATTGAGCATCTCGGGAGAGACCTAAAAATGACTGTCCACCAAAGTTTACCATCCAACCTGACAGAACTGGAGAGGATCTGCAAGGAGGAATGGCAGAGTATCCCCAAATCCAGGTGTGAAAAACTGTTGCATCTTTCCCAAAAAGACTCATGGCAGTATTAGATCAAAGGGGTGCTTCTACTAAATACTGAGCAACGGGTCTGAATACTTAGGACCATATGATATTACAGTTTTTCTTTTTTAATAAATCAGCAAAAACGTCAACAATTCTGTGTTTTTCTATCAATATGGGGTGCTGTGTGTACATTAATGCGGAAAAAAATTAACTTAAATGATTTTAGCAAATGGCTGCAATATAACAAAGAGTGAAAAACTTAAGGGGTCTGAATACTTTCCGTACTCACTGTACGGATATAGATCTTCCATCAAGTGTGATTTCCTTTGTTGGGGGGGGGGGGGCGGTAAGGTTACTGTGGAATCTAAACAATTGTGCTTTTTTGCAGGTATTCTTCAGGACCAGAAGTGTCTCCACAATGAGTTTATTTATGAATTCGGCAATTGACAAATATGCTGTCAAAAATTTATGTATTTCATGTAAATTATATTGTTATGCGAATCAAACGCAGCGCTCGACTGTCAAGGAAACGCCGAGCTGTAATTCCACGCCAGGCCTGTAGAGGTCAGTAACGGCGCTCTCGCGAGATTTCTCCTGTCGCTCACGCACAAACCGAAGAAGACGTTTGATCAACAGTGAAGGGGGAATCGTCCTCGTTTATGAAATTGAACCGAATTAATTCTCGAACAGAGATGGTGCTGTCGTCCTCGCAGCAGCTCGTCATGGCGTTCACCGCGGTGCTGCTGGTGTTCGTGCTGTTCCCGCGCATGTTCGGCGGCGGCAGAGACGGTCAGTCGCTCGAGCCGCGGAACAGCAGGAGAGGTGCGGACCCGAGTGGACCAACCTCGACTGTGTTTGTTTACTCTCTGGCTCTGTGTTTACCAGTATAGATTACAGCTTATTATTAAGGTTTTTTAGGATTATTGTGGTTGTTTGATGTGTTTTTGTCATTGTGTGTGTTTGTCATTTCATATAGCCATTGCATACATCATTTTCATGTTCAAAATTATTTTAGTAGAAGTGCAGATCAAGCTGTCATTGTTTTTATCCCTAGTGATGAGCATTATAAACTTTAGTACTGGAGTGAAATGTTTCTGCAGGTCTTAAATAGGTGCGGAAATTTTAAATTCGTATTCATGGCATTAAATGATGCATGCACTGTGAAAAATTCATATGTGACCCTGGACAGCAAAACCAGTCAATTTTTCTAAATTGAGATTTATAAATAATCTGAAAGCTAAATAAATAAGCTAATAATGGTTTGTTAGGATAGATCAATATTTGGCAGAGATACAACTATTTGAAAATCTGGAATCTGAGGGTGCAAAAAAATTTAAATATTGAGAAAATCATCTTTAAAGTTGTCCAAATGAAGTTCTTAGCAATGCATATTACTAATGATAATACATTTTTGATATATTTACGGTAGGAGATTTACAAAATATCTTCTTTGAACATGATCTTTACTTAATATCCTAATGATTTTTGGCATAAAGGAAAAATTTATAATTTTGACCCATACACTGTATTGTTGGCTATCGCTACAAATATCCCCCAGCGACTTAACACTGCTTTTGTGCTGCAGGGTCACATTTTAACTCTGTATTTTTGTAGTTTTCCAGTTCAGATATCTAAATATACTTAAATCAAAATAGATGTACTTGAGATGCAAAATGAAGATTTGAAGTCTTGTTTTATGAGAACCTGAAGAGAAAAAAAAACGACTGGAAGTCTTTTGGACGCTGTAGAGAACATATTGACGTATTGCGTTCGCTTCCGTTTGTTCCTTAAGTTTACTGAAGTCTTAAATGTACCTTCATAAAAGCTGCAGAAACCCTGGATGTGTGTGTGAAGGATGATGAGTCTGTGGTTCTGCAGGTCCTGGTCCCGCTGGTAGTGTGAAAAGTCAGCAGAAGTTTCACAGGAACGCGGCTCCTCAGATGTCCCAGAGCGTGGAGAACATGCAGCAGATGAAGAAACTCATGGAGCAGGAGCTGAAGAGCGACAAATCCAAACCCAGCAACAATAAGGGCTACGTCTTCACCCTCATGCCCATCTACGCCATCAGTGTCGGGCTCTTCGCCGCGTATAAGTTTCTAAAGGTGCTGACTTTTGTTGTTATACATTGGAAAATGTTTGGTGTAGAAACAATTTTCACTCAGAAATTGTTAGTAAATTTCACAAATAATTACAAAGAAAAGACAAGCAGCACATCTAATTAACTGAAATTTTGAATTTTAGTTTTATTCTTAATTCTCAGTTTTGTTTAGCAAATTAAAAATATATATATATATTTTTTCAGTGCACATACTTTATTATTTTGTTGTTAGAAAAAGCTATGAATGGATAAAGTACAAAAATTAAAAGAAAACAGAAGGCGTTAACATATTGAAATTAAATATGAAATTAAAAAAAATAAGAAAGACTGAAATAGTATTTCTTGTAAATATCATCATAATTGTTTTTCTTACTTCAAAAAAAATTTTTTTACCATGTTACATAATGTATATTTTTTTTTTTTTGAAAAGCAAGTGAAGTAGTAGGGAATATGCATATGATAAATGTTTGAAACATTATTAAAAAATAAAAATTGCTATTTAATTTCACAAATAATTACAAAGACATGGCAAGTAAAACACTGAATTAAACATAAAATTTTGAACCTGAAATAGTGTTTCTTGTAAAACATACTCTTAATAATCTTCGTAATAAAAAAATATTTTACAGTGTACAATAATGATTTTTCCCCCCCTTAATAGTAATGATTGGATGGGAAATGTACTTGATTGTGATAAAAATAAAGGCACAATTCGTGAAAAAATTAATGGGCCTAAAAATCACTTCATTATACAGTGTTATAAATGTTTTTTCATAGTTGTAAAGATTATTGGAGTATGTTTTGCAAGAAAATATAATTTCAGTCTTTCTATTTCAAAATTGTACTTTTTCAGTGTGTTGCTTGCCGTTTCTTTGTAATTATTTGTGATATTTGCTATGAAAACGGTTTCAAAGCCGATTTTTTTATAGGAGCCAAAACAAATTCTACTTTTGTGGTTTGCTGATTGAGCTGCTTATATCTTTATTTTTGTGTTTGCAGATTAAATCTTCAAGCGATTCTGAAGCTCAAAAAGCCAAAGCAGCTCGAGGAGTGAAGAAACCAGAGGAGACTGGTGTGTGTGTGTGTGTGTGTGTGTGCGTGCATGTATGAGGATGCTTAAAAGTGCTTTCTTAGAAACGCCACCATTTATTTCTATATTCAGAAAGAGACTTCTCTGATGCATTTGTCATTTTCCACAGAGAGTCAGCTGAATGAGCTGGAGCAGAGACTGACTCAAACCGAGAAGTTGCTCAACTCCATCCTGACCCAGCTGGACCCGCTTACCAACTGGTGAGAGCAGACATGCACATGACAATGAAAGCTTTAACACATGCAAACCTCTTTGTTTTAAATAAATGCGGTTTATTGAGTCATGCAACAATGCACTTGGATAAAGTGCATTCATAGCCTGACATTTTTGGTTATGCAGAAAGAGGCATTGAAATACACGCTGGTGGTCAGTGGTTTGTTGGCTTTCATCGTGTAGGTTTGTTGTTTTGCCTGCTGTTTATTCTGGGTGTTGTTCTGCAGTGTGAAGTCTGTTGCCATGGAGCAGAAGAACGAGATCATGTCGCAGCTGCAGTGCATTCGGCAGCTAATGAAGAAGAGAGGCATGGAGTGTCCAAACATCAGGATAGAAGGTAAACACAATTAACACAGTTCTGCGCAAGCACCTTACTCTCGCCGCTGGGCGATAACAACGACACCACCGCTCAGAGTCATGGAAACAAGTGTCTCACACAGTTAAATATAAATCACAGGCTTATGAAAACATCCATTTGAGCCAAATGAGCTAAGATGAATTGAATGAATGAATGAACCAAACAAACGTATTTATTTTGATGGCAATTAAATACGGTTTCCCTTACATTCTCAGCACCAAAATGCATTTGGAGGTTTTTTTTTGTTGGTTTTGATGCTGCTTATAACTAATATGTATACTAATAAAATATATGTACTACTAATAGAATATTTGTTACAGTATACAAGTACTGCCTTTTTTTTTTTTTTTTTTGTTTTTTTTTTTTTTTTTTTTTTTTTCGGGTAACTGCTTTTTAAATCATTGTGCCACTTTTATTTTTTTATTTTTATTGCCGTTTTAAAATTTAGAATTGCAACAATGCTTAGATTAATTAAAATTACCTGTATTTATCCATTTGTATTATTATCCATATAGTGATTTATTTATTATTTAAAGTTTAATTGAAATAATTATATAATTATATTAAATATATATCCGAAAATCTATCGTATAAGTATTTGTTTTAATGTACATTTTTTTTCACATTGGAAAGCCAGCAATTAGGCACTTTCGAATACGTATCCTTTTTATTATTGGTTGTTTTTTTTAATATTATTATACCTATTTATCGGTTTTAATTTAAATATTTTTAAATTAAAATTAAAATAAAAAATTAGCAATTAGAGTATAACACATCCTTAGTAATAATTTATTTATTATTTATCCATTTATTATAAATTTTTTTTAATTATTATTTATCCATTAGTATTCTGTTTATAATTGCGATTTAATCATTTTAATTATATTCAAAAGTTTAAGCATTAGAAGTACAACAAAACCTAGAATAGAGTATTTATCTATGTTTATTATTTAGCATATTTATATATATTATCCATTAAATAATTATGTCCTAATTTTTCGCATTACAGTACAGAGAATGACGTTTTATTTTTAAAATGCATTTTTAATTGCATTTTAATATATTAATGTTAATCCTAATTGAAGACATATCGTTTGTATGTGAGTTTGCATTCATGTCAGTGAGTAAGTACTAGTTATGCTGCAGTAATGGAAGTTTTAGATTACACATAACTAATGTAGACGACCGCAGTCAGTAAAGCAGCTCACAGATCTTTGAAAATAATATATCATAAGCAAATTAGTGGGAAAAGCAAAGTAGCACTGAATCGGCCAACATCAGGTAGGTCACACTGCCATTTACTGTACGTCAGTCGAGTTGAGCAGTGATGTGGTAATAAATAATGCTAAATTTGTGAATATGTGCTTGTTGAAAAGTGATGCCAGAAAACATTTGGATGCCTAAGTGACACTTGCTTTAATATTTTATTTCATATACACATTTTTAAGTGACTGGATACGCTGTTGTATAGGGCAAGCATGCGCTTTAGCATTGTGGCGTTGGGTGATGCAAATCACTTGGTTATTTCTTTTAGAGCCGACATGTGAACGCAATCTAGACAAACTCATCGAGACTTTGGCCGCAGCCGAAATGCTTCCAGAAACTCATCAGGAATCACAAACACATGCTGAAATACAGCCACATGATCACCGAGAGCCCAGGCCTGAGTCTGAGGGAGAGGAAGAGCTGGAGGAGAACAAGCACACGGCGGGAGAGGAAGACGTGGGAAGTGAGAGTGACTCTAGTATGCCGTCCCTCGAGGACTCGGCCGACATCAGTGGAGATGATGTTACAGTCGCTCAGAAACTTCCAGAAGATCTGACGGCTGGATTACGAAGACGCAACAGGCCTGAGTAACGCCGACGAGAATCGGACACAAATCTATTGATGTATTTATTTATTTTATTCATTCTAATGAAGCGGTCAACACTACTCCTTGGTTTCGACGCCAGCGTCTGCATTTGAAGTTAACATGACATCAAGATCCACCCCGTTTGCACTAAAAAAAATCCAAACTTTCTCTTATATTTTATTTGATCAAAAATACAGTAAAAATAGTGAAATATTATTACAATTTAAAATAGCTGTTTTCCATGTGAATATACTGTCAAATGTAATTTAATCCTGTGATGCAAAGCTGAATTTTTAGCATCATTACTCTTCAGTTTCCTTGGTATTTTTGTGGAATGCATTTTTTCAGATTCTTGAGAATGAAAGTCAATAGCTAGACAGCGTTTATTTGAAATCATTTGTAACATTATAAAACTTTACTGTCATTTTAGAACAATTTAATGCATCCTTGCTGAATAAAATTATTAATTGCTTTTTTTTTTAACTTTTGCATGGCAGCATATCACGGTTTTCACAAAAAATATTAATCAGCAGAAATTCAGCTTTTAGTATCACAGTGATTAATTACATTTTTAAATATATTCAAATAGGAAACAGTTATTTAAAATGGTAATAATTTTTCACATTATTGCTGTTTTTACTGTATTTCTATATCAAATAATTAATCAGTGACATTATTCCAAAGAAGATGTAATAACTTGCTCCGCCTACAAAACGATGTTCCTTTTCGCAGACATCATCGAGGCCAGCTGGGTGGGGAAAATAATATCCACAAATCCTTAGTCAGCTTTTCTGAAATCTTTATGACAATTAACAGATCTTTAATGAAGCTTAATGTAATGAAGGTTACAGCACTAATAGCAAATAATAATGTGTAAAAAACGTGACTTTATGCAAGTAAAATAGATGTGAATATCATTTCATACTGGTTTTAAGAGTTCTCTGTATCTCTTTTAAGTTTGCGTCATTAATAATCAGTGTTGGGGGTAATGTATTACAAGTAATGCAAGTTATGTAATCTGATTACTTTTTTTCAAGTAACTAGTATAGTAACGCATTACTTTTTAATTTACAAGAGAATATCTGAGTTACTTTTTCAAATAAGTAACGCAAGTTTAATTTTTTTCCAATTTATTGATTGACAGCTCTCCTGTCCCCATGTGGAGAGTATTCCTCAAAATGAATAAAAATAATGCAACTCAGAATATGACGCAAACCTGCCATAATTAAATGTTAAACAACACAAATATCCTTTATGTATTTAATCCCATTCTATTAACCAATGTCTTGCTTCTGACCTTCGATGATCCAGTACAACTAATAAGCACAAATTACTCTAGACAAACATTTGTGTCTTTTTTTTATTGCTGAAGTGTGTTGAAATTTCTTCTCCTGCATTCTACTGTACGGACGTAAATTTACTTTACCTTCAGCCTGAGGCTCATTCATTTCACTTTTGGTGTAAAACGGCTTTTATATTTGCCAAAAATAGAACTTTTTTATTTTAAAAACAAACAAGCAAGCCCTGTCCAGATTTAAAAAGTAACGCAACGCATTACTTTCCATAAAAAGTAACCAAGTAACGTAATTAGTTACTTTTTTTGGGGAGTAACGCAGCAATATTGTAATGCATTACTTTAAAACGTAACTTTCCCCAACACTGGTCATAATCACATGTATGTCAGTATGCATCATCTGCAGAAGTGGCTTCGGTGAGGCTACAGGAATGTTTTGCGGATCGTGTGTCATTTGCATGTTTGCCTGCGGAGGAGGTTTTACACAGCTGCATGATTCTGGTTTGACAATCACATGCTATGAAGCTTTCCAGGTGTGAGGACCTCAAACGGGACGTTCTTAGAGAGGCGTTACAGCATTGAGCTTTAGTTTTTAAAACATTTTTTGAGCTTGAATCGAATACCAAACACTAAATGTGAGAAGATGTTCATGCACGTTGCTGCTGTCTGTGCCACTTTTCAGATTTAATGTTTTTATAAATCTGCTTTTGAAAGCCTGATATAATATGATGTTTTATGTTACAGATTTTTGTTACCTCTTTTATGATACGTTTTCATTATTTGGCCAATCATATTTTGAGAATAATTGAAGAAAAAATAGTAGTGTTGATTCCTAAATCAAAACGTTCAGTAATATTTTTGGTGACTGTTTCAAACCAACAATTGCTGCTGTGTTTTGGGCATCATTTTAAAAACATGCAACTGGTTTTCAACCTTTTAGAGAAATATTGTTGCATGTCCTTTGAATGATGTGATTGGCATGTAATCAGACTCTATGCTTCCTGTGTTCATTATTTTTGCCTTGTATGTGGTGTGCAGTTTAGATGAATATATTTATGAACAACTGTTGAAAGCCTTAAATAAATTCCAAATACATTTACATGTTATTATTGCACTTCTGTGATTATTAGTCTCTAATTGATCAGTTTGTGCCCTTACTTTTGTATCGTTTAGATCTTCAGTGTTGTTAGACTCACCTGTGTCTCTTCTTAATGCAAATATCTAATCAGTCAATCAGGTCAGTGCATGAATGCAAAAGTGCATAAATCCAAACGAAAAAATGAACGTGTGCTTTGTGTCTGAACTGCTGATCATCTGGGATCTTCAGAAGTCTCTGGAGTTTATAGCAGATGGTGTGAGAAAACAGAGCGGTGTTGCATGGATGCACCACAGCAGCTGAGATCTTCTCATTACTGTCAGGTAAGAAGAGCAAGGCTGGAGAATGAGATGGTTCTGAATGCTGTTTCTAATCTTCTGCATCCCCTTAATGCAAAAGTTATATTGCACATATAATTGGCTACATTGGCTGGTTTCTATGCAATATCTGGCAGTCAAGGTGCACAAGTCATACTTAAGTTGATAAAATGAGCACTTTAGAGAGAGACCAATTTCAGACTAGATTTGAGGACTAACATTAGCATAAAAATGAGCCTAGCAAACTAAACGATTTCCTAACACGTACAGACCACAAACTAGTCACCCAGAGTCCTGAAACGTGTCATTTCTCCTGTGACCTACAGAGGACGCTACAGTGTAATGAACCAGATCTCTCGGTCCCTGAGCACTGTGCAATATTTCACTTGTTTAACATTATTTTTAATTGGAGTCTGTCTGGAAGCATGAACATGACATGTGTATTTCTCGTGAATTAATGACAGCTGGAGATAAATGCTGTGAGATTTCACCTTCCAGACTGAGTCCATTGGGGCCGGACGTCCCAGAATAATCTGCTCCCATCAATTAGAGCCACGTTCAGCTTTATTCAAGTGCGTTTACACCTAATGGGATGTGCTAACCACATTTGCCCTCGTACCTGGGCCTGTCTCTTTCTGGGAATAGACTTTTAATTAATATGAGAGCGGACAGGGGGTTTAATGAGACGCGAGACGGTTTTTCATTAAGATGTGATTGCTGATAGGATTATTTCACTTCTCGGTGAATGGATCTCTGTTGGTTTTGCTTCAAGAGCCTGAATTTTGTGACCAAACACTATAGCAACGTTCTTTTTTGTGCAAAGGTAAACACTGTTCTTTACCATGGTATTCCTCACTTAGGCGTCAGAGTCACACTTGTGTGGTCAAAACAGACTGAAGACAATTATAGTTAATTAAAACTAAAACTGGAACCAAAATGAAAACCATATGAACATTTGTGACCCTGCAGCACAAAAGCAGTGTTAAGTCTCTGGGGTATATTTGTAGCAATAGCCAAAAATACATTGTATGGGTCAAAATTATTTATTTTTCAAAAATCATTATGATATTAAGTAAATATCATGTTCCATTAAGATATTTTGTATATTTCCTACCGTATATATATCAAAACTTCAGTTTTGATTATTAATATGCATTGCTAAGAACTCATTTGGACAACTTTAACGATGATTTTCTCAATATTTAGATTTTATTTGCACCCTCAAATTCCAGATATTCAAAAAGTTATATCTCAGCCAACTATTGCCCTATCCTAACAAACCAACATCATTGGCAAGCGTATTTATTGTGTACAACCATAATCATTGACCTTCTGACTGTTTTGTGGGCAGGGTCACATTTTCGTTTACTTGACATACAGTAGCGGTAACTGAATTAAATACATTATTAAAAAACTTTTTACTTCATTATTTCATTTAGTTTATCTTACTGTATTAAAATAAATAAAACTGAAATAAAAACAGAATAAAAAATAGATATTTATTTAAAATAAAAAGTACTAAAATGACTAACGATTCAAACGAAAACAAAGTATAAAAAAAGATTCAAAATATTAATCAAGACTATAACAGTTTTTCAGTGATACAAAAATAACAACGAATACAAAAAGCATAACTTTTTCTCTTTTTTTAATGAAATGAATGTATTATGTTGTTTCAGTAATATTTATTCTTTAATATTTTGTATTTTGAAGGGAAATTGTGGTACTACACTATTCATTAAATTACACACCATTTATTTTTAAATAAAAATATTAGAAACAATACGAATATAAAAATTAAAATTCAATTAAAATATTTCAATTATACACACATATGTATGTATATGCATTTCATATTTCAATTTCAAACATAATTAATTACTTTACATTTTGAATTTTAATATATATTTAGACATTATCAAAGACTTCATTGCGGCTGACTTGTATTTTGTATCCCCTAAAATTTTTCCGTACTCAGTTTTTATTTTAATTTTTTTTCCATTCATTTCCTATGATGGTCGTATTTGACCACGAAGATCACAAGTTTGACTTTTTTTTTTTTTAAAGACCATTTTAACTTTTCTAATCATGTTAACATTTTTATGTGTGTTTATATAAAGTGCTGCAAAAGTCAAAAGTTTCATACTATTCCGATTAAGTAAATATTGTAGTATTTCAAAATGTAACATCTTTCAGTCTAGAGGTTTAAAATTTGCCTTCATCTTTGTTATGTTCCTCCTGTCCAGAACTCATCAGAACAGACCTGCGACCCACCAGTTGAGATCCAGTGCTCAGAGTCTAAAATAACCACAGACAGTTGTGGGAGGATGAATTACATGACTAACCTACAGCTGAGTCAAGGTCAGTTTTGGATATGTGAGCTCTGTGCTTCCTGAACGCCAAAAACGTGTGGTGCATCAGTGACCAAAATATGCTTTATTTGTGGACGTCTGAAAAGAAAAGCAGTGCACTTTGGTGTCATTTCGCAGTGTTACTTTTGTGGACTGTAGAGTGAAACTCCAAGATGTAGATGAGTTTGTTTCTTCATCAGATTTGGAGAAATGTAGCATTGCTTCACTTGCTCACCAATGGATCCTCTACAGTGAATGGGTGCCGTCAGAATGAGAGTCTAAACAGCTGATAAAAACATCACAATAATCCACACCACTCCAGTCAATCAGTTAATGTCTTGAGACAAAAGCTGAATGTTTGCATTATTTTGATGTTTTTATCAGCTGTTTAGACTCTTATTCTGACGGCACCCATTCACTGCAGAGGATCCTCTGGTGAGCAAGTGATGGAATGCAAATGTAATGTATCTAATTTTCTGTTTATTATAGGTTCACTACCCAGTTCCAAGATCTATGCACTAAATGCATGACTATAGGGAAAGTGTTTAGTTCAGTTGTATTCTCAGAGGAAGCTTCCACATTCATGTGTTGCCAAAGCAGCTCACGACATGTTAATTTTAGCTCCGGAGGAAAACGCATCAAACTATGAAGTCTGTGACTTGTTGTATGTGGAAGTTGCACAGAAATATGGGATAAAACATAGTTAAGATTTGTCTTAGTGGCTGTAGCAGCCTCTCTGTGGCTTCATGAATTATGAATGTCAGTCCCAGTCTTGCTACTATTTTTAATTTCCTATATGCAAATAGGATTAAGACGCTGGTGTGTGGGAACGCATGTGCGCCGCATGTGTCTTTAGACATGCAAACGTGTTTCTTCATCATTAGAGCTGCAACATGTGACAGTGCTGCTATTTTTGCGTTTATAACTCTTTTTTGCTTTGACACAGTGTGAATGTATTCGCAGAAAGTGAAAGATAGAAAAACAGCTCTGATCCAGATCCAGAGGTAATGTGTATTTATTGCAATAATTAGTCAATAATTAATAGTTTGTCATTTAGCTAACAACAGTAATAGGACTTAAAGTACAAACTTAACATGAATCATTATGCTCATGAATGATTTCTTTTGGGATTTGAACCTACAACCTGTTGGGTCTTTAACTGCTAGGCTACAGCACCCGTTTGTGAGCGAATCTGTGGTTGGTTTGTTTTTTATGGGAAAGACCCCTGGATACTGTACTGAGCTCATGTGAGTCAGACATGATGAATCACTCCATTAGGTTCAGTCCGGTAGTGATTCGCTCTCTGCCTAGAAAACCAACCCCTGTTGTTGCATCATATTGAAAACACCATCCCCCTTTAAATGAATTTTTCTACTTTGCAATATTACTCACTTTGATTATATCTAGTCTCTACATTGTGACTAGATACACTATTCTTTTTATCCACCTAATTTAGCTACCCGAAAGTAAGCTATTTTCCGAGACTTCCGTATCTTTAGCCCCGGTACCAATTAGAAGAATAGAAACAGTTAACTGAAAGTGAAAGTGAAAAGTATGTGAAGAAATGTGGCCAAGTATGGTGACCCATATTCTGAATTAGTGCTCTGCATTTAACCCACATCCTAAGTGCACACGCAGAGCAGTGCACCACACGTCGTGAACACGACACCCGAGCAGTTGGGGGTTCGTGCCTCGTGCTCAATGGCAGCGCCTCATCGCTGGTATTTGAAGGTGGGGAGATAGTGCCGTACATTCACTAATATTTCCCCCCACCTACATGCCTGCTGGTTACATACCGACCCACAACCTTGGTTACGATTCCCCGACTCTGACTCTCTAACCATTAGGCCACGGCTCCCCCATGTGCTACAAACCAGATGTTTTGTACAGCTAAAATTACTTTTTTTTTTCCAGGTATGTATTTTATTCACATAAATATTCCATCATCACTGAGCGTAGCTTGACGTTAATTAAGTGACCGCTTTGACTGTTTAAAGGGGTCATATGCTTTTTTAAAGATCATTATTTTGTGTATTTTGGTGTAACAGAATATGTTGACATGCTTTAAATGTTCAAAAAACACATTATTTTTCAAATACTGTACATTATTGTAGGTCCTCTATGCCCCGCCTCTCTCAAACACTTCGTTTTCTACAAAGTCCCTCCTTCCGACAAGCACAGTCTGCTCTGATTGGCCATCTGACCCAGTGCATTGTGATTGGCCGCAACACCGCAAGCACTTGTCGGAAATGTAAAGCCCCTTACCATAATCACCAGCTTCATCTCTCAAAATAAATGTAAAGACAGAGCCCAAAAGGTGAACAGAGTCCCGTGACAGACACAGTGGGAAGCTGGTAATGTGTTTTGCAGTACCAACCCACAGTTAGACGGTTTTTTTTTTTGTGACCCTGTCTCTCTCTCTCTCTCTCTCTCGTGCACGCACACACACACACACACACACATGATGCACAAAACTCTGCAGTCAATAGCAAACACTTAAACTAATAACAAAACAGAAGCGCCAGATTGTCATAGCACAGTCAGAATGACCTCCTCTCCTGGTTCCGAACGGTCGTCCAGAAAATGCTTGGTCTGTTCTGGTGTAAGTCATCCTTAAAGCAATTCCTAAATGCTTCTACTTCCTGGACTGCCCTAATAAAGTTCTTCTGCTTTCCTCCTAGAAAACACACAGTGGTCATCCCTGACATGCTGCTTCACACTAATCGCGGTTACTGAAACCACGCCTTCTTTCTTTGCGTGCACATTTGGGCGGCATTATGCTAATATTTCCACATAGTGAGGTAGATATGTGGGGGCATGTTAGAACGAGCCGTTTTAGGGGGGCGTGGCAGAGTCTTAACTTTGATAAAGAGTATCTCTTTGGGTTTGAGACTTTAGTCTTTTTTTAAACTTTAGGGATCTTATCTATTCACAAAAACAGCTTGTAACACTCCAAAGAGAAAGGAGAACTTGAAATCACATCATATGACCCCTTAAAGATTTTCGTTTCGGTGAGATCATCAACGTGATTTTCAAACTGTAGCGAACTGAGTTTGTGAATCTTTTTGAATGACTCATTAAAAGGAGTCGCTCAAAGTCGTAATTTGTTCGTGAATGTGACTGTACAGTACTGGTTGCATGTGTTTGATTCACTTAAAAGAACCGGTTCATTCGAATCTTTTGTTTGAATCAACAGCTCAGTGGCGTTATTCTTGCCACGATTTTCTTTTCATTTTGTCTTACCGCGATCAATTTGTCTTTCAGATTCGGGTAAAATATGACTTATTTAGCAGTGGCGTTGTAGATTCATCCACAAAGATACCGAAGAACGGTTTAGACATTTACGGTTACATTTGATAAGCTTTGAACGAATGGATGAATGAACGAACGAATGAATGAGTGAATGAATATTGACTTGGTACAGGTTTCTAGACACATATATATCAGTAGAACAGCGTCTCTATCATTCTTTATACAGACATCTCTAAATTATTTTTTCACGTCTCAGATTAGTGCCTAAAATAAGACCTCAAGTTTCGTTTGCATTTTGTTGGGATTGTTCCAGAGATATTGTTCCAACCAATCCCCAAATACTATTACGGAATTCATTTTTATTAATAAATTATCCCTTATTCCAATAAATCTGTCTATGAAAATAAATGTGGTTAAAATTAACCCAAGCAACCATCATATTTATCTGAATATATTGATGCCGAAAGCCACTGAGGAGAAAGGGTGTGTCCTTGAGTGAGAGAGAGAGAGAGAGAGAGTAAGAGAGCGAGCGCTTGGTTTGCTCGAGCCGCAGGTGATGATGGACCGATAGAAGGAAGAGCTGCTGCTTCCGCGCCTCGTCTCTCACCTGTCACCGGTGTTCATCCGGGCCGCTCATTCCCCTACGACACGCGCTCGGTTCGATCCTTCACTTCAATGAGGCTGTTCGTGAACTATTGGAGTACTCCAGCTTCGCCACAGCAGCACCGTAGAGTAACGTTACTCCCCTCGCGCCATGTCTCACTCTGAGAGATGGGCAAGTTCGACGAGCACGAGAGGGTGATCCTCAACGTCGGGGGCACGAGGCACGAAACCTACCGGACCACGCTGAAGACCCTGCCGGGCACGCGTCTGGCCCTGCTCGCCTCCGAGTCGGACCTCGAGTCGGTTCTGGACCAGCTGCAACAAGTCCCGGGCTTCATCGAGTACAACGCGCGCAGCAACGAGTACTTCTTCGACCGGCACCCGGGCGTCTTCGCCTACGTGCTCAACTACTACCGGACCGGGAAGCTGCACTGCCCGGCGGACGTGTGCGGGCCGCTGTTTGAGGAGGAGCTGTCCTTCTGGGGCATCGATGAGACGGACGTGGAGCCGTGCTGCTGGATGACCTACCGACAGCACCGGGATGCCGAGGAGGCGCTGGAGGTGTTCGAGATGAACGTGGACAACGACGAGGACGACGAGTACGGCAAGCGGCTGGGCATCGAGGACGTGGTGTCCCCGGACGGTACCGTCTGCAGGTGGAGGAAGTGGCAGCCGGTCATCTGGAACCTGTTCGAGGACCCGTACTCCTCCAGAGCCGCCCGGGTAAGAGCGCAGCTCGGAGTCGCCAAACGGTTGCGCGCGGCTCCTTTACGCGCTCGCGCTTCCAGTGTATCCAAACAACGCCGAAACACATGCATGCGTGTAGATAAGTCCGTTTTGTGTTTAAATTACCATGCATACTACTAAACGTGCCTGAGACGCGTTAGTAAAGAGTAGAGAGAGTCTCCTAAAACGTTTAAATGTGTTAAAAGTTGATGCAATGTGAGTGTGCATGCATCTAAACCAGTGCGTAATGGTTAGAAACGTATCGGAGAGGCAGGTGTCACATATTAAGATCAAATCGAGACAGACTTGGCAAACACATCAGAGACAGTGCATGCATGAGTGTTTTTCATCTAAAGATATGCGTTGGTAACAGGTGTCCAGAACATAAAACTTCTACAGTGAAGGCATTTTTATCCTCTGTTAAAATAGTCTTGGTTAAAATTGGCCTGATTGAGGGAGAGAAAAGAATCGCAGCCCTCCCACACTTATGGGAAGCGTAATGGAGGTTATGCGTTAGTCACCATTTGAGATGTTTTAATTAAACGATTGGTTGGAAGAGACTGGTAACTTGAGTGGAAAAGATTAATTATTGAGATCGTTGCAGGTGAATTCAGATGCACTGCAGAGATCAGCCAGATACAATTTTAAAGAGCTTTTTCTTTGTGCTGCTTTGGGTTCTGAGTAATGTCTTTTTTGCTCTGATTATATGCAGGCCATTGAGATAGAAATCTAGTGTGTTTTAGTTCAAAATTCCCATTTTTATTGTTGTTACTAAGCAGTTTTCTGATACATTTTTTATCAGCATATTTTAAATGGCAGTTGTTTCACTGAAAAAAGTTTTTTTTTATTTGGAATAAATTGTCCTTATTTCTCTAAAGAGAGATTGGTTTTGACATTAAAAGAATAGTTCACCCAAAAATGTACATTTGCTGATAATGTACTCACCCTCAGGTCATCCAAGTTGTAGATGAGTTGGTTTCTTCATCAGATTTGGAGAAATGTAGCATTGTGTCACTTGCTCACCAATGGATTTGAATGGGTGCCGTCAGTCCAAACAGCTGATAAAAACATCTCAATAATCCACAAGTAATCCACACCACTCCAGTCCATCAGTTAACATCTTGTGAAGCAAAAAGCTGCATGTTTGACGTTTTTAACTTCAAACCGTTGCTTCCGGCTAAAATACAAGTGATCTATCCATAATATTGCCTCCTCCAGTGAAAAGGTCAACTGAATCAGGAGAGAAATCTGCACAGATCAAGCACCGTTTACAAGCCAAAAAAACTATAAACATATGTGGGTTGATTTTGATGTGAGAGACAACAGGAGATGCACTTTATCACTGGAGGAAGTGTTATAATGGAATATGGACTCGTATTTTGTCAAGAAGCAACGATTTGAAGTTAAAATGCTTTAATAATGGGTTTTTTCTTACAAACATGCTGCTTTTGGCTTCACAAGACATTAACTGATGGACTGGAGTGGTGTGGATTATTGTGATGTTTTTATCAGCTGTTTGGACTCTCATTCTGACGGCACCCATTCACTGCAGAGGATCCATTGGTGAGCAAGTGATGGAATGCTGCATTTCTCCAAATCTGATGAAGAAACAAACTCATCTACATCTTTGGCCTGAGGGTGAGTAAATTCAGCAAATTTTCATTTTTCGTGAACTGTTCCTTTAATGGTGGGTAAGTCTTAAGTTGGTCTGTGGGCAGTGAATGCACACATCAATTGGTTAATTGGTCCAATGTTGGTTGGTTGAGTTGTTTTTTTCCTGCAGAGATGGACCAAATGAGTAGGGCTGTTTATCTAATCAATGACTAATTGTTTCTCAAGAATCTGCTATCTTCATTTTTAATGAGCAGAAACTGTGACCTTGGCACAGACTCACAGATTCTGTTCTTGCAACATTCTTATAACACACACATGTTATTAGCCAGCACACATTTCCCAGAATTCACCTTGCAGTTGCCAGTTTGCATCATTGCGGTCCCCTGATGCCTTCAGCCTGGTTTCATCCATCTGTTTATGCAGCGGAGGGTTTGACGCTGTGATCATGTTGACGTGTGTGTTTTGATGCCACGTGTTCCGTTGCCACTTAAGAGGTTAACACTGGCGCTCGTCTGAAGATGCTGTGCCGAGACCGTTTCCATGGCGACCTTATCGCTCATCGTCCGCCCCTGTTCATTCAGAGCGGTGACTGATTTCAGGAATTCAGTCGAGCGCGAACCCTGCGTGTGCTGTGCGTGTCTGCTCGTTTCCTCTGGCGCCGTTTGAAATGAGTGTGTTTGACATATTGTTGTGTGTGGATGATTCATGCGCTGGAAGAATAGCACGGTCATACAGAACGTGTGTGCGTTTATGTGGGCACGGATGATCTGAATGCTGATGCTGGCAGCTGGTGTCTTTCAGCCTAAACTTTGCTGTCAGTCATTTTCTTTCGATCAGTCGCCGAGCGCTGATTATCTCGGCGAGTTTCGAGTGTGTTGAGGCTGTGTGCGTCTTCGTGGGATGTTAGTGTCCATGTTGTGCGATTACAGTAATGAAACATGATCTTTTAAGTAGGGATGCACCGATATGAAAATTTTGACCGATACCGATAACCGATTATTCTTTATTTTTGAAAGCCGATAACCGATATGTTGGCCGATAAATCTATATCCACATTTTTATATACTTTTTGAGAGCCTGATTAAAAAAAAAAAGGTCTCATCATTAAAAGCCAAATCCCAAACACTTCAACATAAGCAGCCTTGTTTGAATGGTGTACGTTTTAAAAATATTTTTACTCTCCCATTACCAAATTTAGTCATAAAAAAGTCTTACAAATAAATAAAATAATGCATAAATAATGCAAACAAGTCACTGGACATCATTACATGTGTAAAGAATCAAAATGCATGCGCCATGGATCAATAAAACGGAATAGCCTCTGTATGGACAATAATTAAATGATTTTAATTACTAAACCATATTGTTGATGAAAATAATAAGAGAAAAATACAAGTGGTTGTTGTTATTAATAATGTATCAATGATTTTGAAAAAGTAACAAATTAATACCACTGTTTTAATAGCAGCCGTTGAGCTGCACGTGCTGAAGCTGAAGAGCTGAATGAATACAGTAAACTGAAGCGTTTTGCTGTCAGCTTATTTAACTCAAGGAAATGCATCCTGAGATTAATATTAATACAACATAAACATAATATTACAACTTATATGTACAAAATGATGCAGTTATTGCGTGCTATAGTCAGAATGTGTGATCCTGTTGTAGATGCGCTCTTCCCATAACAACTCGCTGAAATACAGCAACTAAACCCAAAGAATGCACAACGTTTTCTTAACTATGTTCTCATTCGAATGTTATATACACCATCCCATCATAGTTTATATGTTGTGCCTTCGTTTTGAGCTGCGTGCGCTGAGTCTAAAGACGATCACCGTAACTGAGCGCTCTCTTTTAACTTAAACAAACGCATTCTATATGAGATAAATCACATATACATCAAGTAAACACAATATTACAACCTACAATTGCACAAAAGGCTGCAAACGAACAGCGCGCATTTGAAGTGTCTCTGAAGGAAATAATGCATTATTTATCGGCTTTAAGATATCGGCCAAATTTTCTTATCAGGCCGGTACCGATAACAGAAAAAAATGAGCATTTATCAGCCGATACCGATATGGTGGCCAATATATCGTGCATCCCTCTTTTAGAACAGCTTGAGTTGATGAGATGAGTCTTGTGTAGTTACATGCACAATTAGTACCATAATGTGATTAAACTGATTAAAAGTTTGGAATAGTTAAGGTGTTTCAAGGCTGCATTTATTTGATCAAAAATCCTGTAAAAGTTGTGAAATATTATTACAAAAAAAACAAAAAACGTTCTCCTAGTTAAATTAGTATGATTTCTGAAGTATCATGTGACTCTGAAGACTGGAGTACTGATGCTGAAAATATTAGAAACGGTTTATTTGGGCATTGGATACTATTTCAGTTTTAAACTGATTTTACTGTTTTTTTCTGTATTTTTTATTAAATAAATGCAGTCTTGGTGAGCAAAAAGACTTCTTTCAAAAACATAAAATCTTAATTAACAGTATTAATGAATTAATTAGCACTTTTTAAAAAAATATTATATTTTAATTTGGGAGTCACACTTGTGTTGTTCAAAATGTAAGATTTCATGTAAAAATAAAATGTAACTTTTTTTTTTATTTTCAGTAAAATCAATGAAATATATTTTTGTTCAATAATATTTTTTTTTTCTTTTTTTTTATGTTTTTTTTTTTTTAAAGAATTCTCATGTACTACTAATTTATATTTTATGCAATAATTATGGGATAATTTTTTTCCCCTTGATAATAAAAATAAAACGAATATTTTTATATTACTTTTCAATTATGGCATATTGCATGTTAAAATGGAAACAATGCCTTTAAAATCCTATTTTTTAAGGCAGATTAGTGCCATTTGGTGGGAGTAAAAATAAAAACTTGCATGCGATTCCACGGTTTAGCCACTAGATTCCTATAGAGCTCTATATAAAAGGCTTATAAATTATAGTTGTTTTTAGACATAAATACTTATTTTAAGTTGTTGATTTGGATATATATTTAGACATTCTCAAAGACAACTTTTTGTAAAGGTTTATTTTTTGGGGGTTGAAATGTTGGTTTGAAATGCCAGTTTTTGCATTAATTTTACTAAAGTCAAACCTGAACACAGAGAAAGACATTTTATTGCACATAACATCAAAATTCAACAAAAATTAACAGGAATGCTTTATCAGAGGTTAATCAATCTGATTTCAACTTCTTATTTGAGTCTTCTGGCTCAATTTTGCCATGTTGTTACAGCCACACCAGTTCATTTGTGTGTGTGTGTGTGTTGTATTTTGTATTCTTGATGATTTAGAGTGTCACCCCTTCATTGCTGTGCACTTTTTTTCTGCATTGTGAATGATTTGTAGATTGTACTCACAAAAAATTCTCTGTATTTTCATATTTTTGCATATTTCCCATTCATTTCCAATGGCGGTCCTTTTTTGACCATGAACAACACAAAATCACATGTGAAACACATGTGAGGTTCACATGTGATTCTAACATGTGATTGCACATGTGAAGTTCATGTGCTTTTTCTGTAAGGGAAGCTTTTTAAAGGGAAGCTCAAATGTGCATGCTTGACATATGTCAAGCATGCACATTTGAGCTTCCCTTTAAAATATTTGCTGTGCTCTACATGTGTGCATTGTTGAATGTTTATACAAAAATAAAAGCCTTTATTAAATTGATGCTTGAAAGATTTTTTATCCATATAAGTAGGAATACTGCCATTTTCTGCCGGATCGGGGTATCGGTCAGACGAGACGGATCAAATCCGATATAGTGTGTATACTATTCTGTGTTATTAAGCCCCACAAAAGCCACAAAAACATTATAAAGCACCATAAAGTTCTCGTGCACTACATTCCAAGTGTTCTGAAGACGTTCCATAGTTTTCAAAATTTTAGAAAACATGATAGCAAATAACAATTTAAATGTTACGGGTTCATATGACGTTGCTTAAAAAGACCTTATTTGGTGTAATGAGATGTGTTTACGCGGTTTAAGGTTCAAAAACCATTATTTTCCACATACTGTAACATTATTGTTTCTCCTCTATGCCCCCCGCCTTTCTGCAACGCGTCGATTTTTACAAAGCTCATTGATCTAAAAAGCGAGGTGTGCTCTGACTGGCCAGCTAACCAGTGCGTTGTGATTGGCAGAATACCTCAAGCATGAGACGGAAATATTACGCCCCTCACCATACTGTGATGCCGTCTCCCGGCGTGATGAGACAAAAACATTAAAACCCATTATAGATGAGGCATTTGTTGTATCCAGTGGGGATATAATTACGGTTTATAATTACTTATACTGTCTTTTTATGCATTGCTTTGCATCGCGCCGCGTAAACATAAAACCATGTCTGCCATGTTGTGATCGTAGAAAATTACAACAACAATTGCTAAAGCTCTACACTGCTCAAAACTCGCGTTTGAATCTTCAGTGGCAAATTCTTTAAATATGAACACATACTTACAGTCTGTGAGTCAGAACTGCTGGCATTGTAGTCTACTCTATCAGGATAGGAAACGGTCTTCCATAAAATGTGCTGCACACAAATGGATATTTGGGTTGAACTGTTCTGGACCAATGTTGTAAATACAACTTAACCACAGAAGGCCAAACATGTAATTTTCCCGCTAGCGGCACGTATTAAAAATAAACAATAGACAGACTCGTTTGATGACGCCGTGACTGAGTGATGGATCATGGGAGTTGTGGGTCTCATCTCCACATCCGATGCAATCCGACCTTGACCAGAGCAAAATCCTGTCATGTGATGAGCTGAATGATTTATGCATGTATTAGAATGAAGCAGGTGATTCTAAAGCCGTCGCAGCGAAACAGGCCGGCTTAGCGAGCGCGACAAACACTGCTCGCAACAGACGGGGCTTTTATATGCCACATATCGAGCGCTTTCCAAGTCCGCTGCTTCTGGTCATGCTTTGTGGGGTAAGCAGTTTCCTGTTTTATATACTATATGCCTTTGAAAGTTCTGTTTATAATCATACTCTGTGCAGTTGTACCGGTCTAAAACGCACAACATATTAAAGCGCTTTTGGTGTTTCCATGTTTTCTACAAAACCAGACATCGAGAGGTTAGGACTTCATTGGCAGGCGACACAATGACACTATGGACACGCTCGGTGTCACTAGTTAAAATTGCTTATTTAAACATTCTTCGAAACATTTGGGATAATAAGTACACAAGTCAGCAAAATATATAACCCTGTTCTAGTGGTTTTTGGATATTTTAAATAAAAAAATCTTTTTTTGTTTTTACATATGTGCCTTTAACCACTGATTTCTATCGTGTCCTCTTTTGGAAGACCAAAACAAGTATTTTCGCTTTCACAACGAAACACACAGCGTCTCCACGACATGCCGGCGGCAGCAGCAACAATACTACAGCGAGAATCAAAGTTACGCCTGCCGCCTTTGCGTGAACATTTGGGCGGCGTTATGCAAATCTTCCCACATATTGAAGTAGACATGTGGGGGCGTGTTTAAACGAGCCGTTTTAGGAGGGCGTGGACGAGTCTTAACTTTGATAAAGAATATCTGTTTTGTTTTGAGACTTTAGTCTTTGCAACTTTAGGGATCTTATCTATTCACGAACAGTTTGTAACACTCCAAAGAGAAAGGAAAATTTGAAATGGCATCATATGACGCCTTTAAGCCCCACGAAAGGCACTAAAACATTATAAAGCACAGTAAAGTTTTCGTGCACTGCATTCCAAGTCTTCTGAAGCAGTTCCATAGTTTAGTGTGAGTTTCAAATTAGAAAACATGAGGAGCAAATAACAGTCTAAAATGTTAACCAACTTTGGCAAAAACAATCAAAACGCTCCTCAAGCCACTTTGTTCACCTGTGCTTCAGCTGCTTTAGCACATTAATTAGCATCACATGGATATGCTAAAGGAAACTGACGAAGCGGTTCATAAATAACGATTAACAAAAAGGTAGGAAAAAATGTGTATTATAGTGAATGGGTGGGTTTGTCTTACCTGTTGCTTTAGTTTCTGAGGGTTAGAGATGTGGAAGATTGTCTGTCAGCCGTCTTTCTGGTCTAGAAAACAAAAATCATGGGACTTGCTTGTCTGTGTCCGACTGAGAAAAGCACAAAAATATTTTTTAATTTCCTACTGACAAACTCTGGTGTAAAACACTGCGTATTTAACTGTTAATAACTTTGATGTAATGCCGCATTCGCTCCTCTTTGCTAGCTAACACATTTCTGAGCTGCTTAATCTTCAAATAATAAGAACCGACAATAAATCATAAACTCTCAAAAGTGATTTAAATAGGAATAAAGAAGTTCGAAATGCTTACCTCTTCTTTTTCGTGACTCTTGCCGAGGAACATGGACCCTTGATTGAGCGGTTTTTGAATTTTTTTATTTGTAGGAAACACACAGAGAAAATATTATGCCCTTATTACTTAAAAAAAGGCTTAATGTAGGCTTAATATGAAATAGATTTGTGTATTTACTATAGTTTATGTATTTATTTGATTAGCTTTCAGTTATTTGATTAGTTATAAAAGATAAAAGCGTATTAACCTATAGCCCTACTCCATACAAACATATTTCTCGTGGTAGTTACGTTGCTGTCTATTCAGGGTCAGAAAGCTCTAGGATTTCATCAGAAAATATCTTAATTTGTGTTTCCGAAATTGACCTAAGTCGTAGGGAACAGAATTTGACAGAATTGTAATTTTTGGGTGAACTATCCCTTTAAAGAAACACCAAAGTTCACCCAAAAAATCAAACCTGTTGTTTTGCTCTTCTGTGGGACACAATGAAGACATTTTGAAGAACGCTGAGGTCCAAAACAGGCCTTGAGATTGGGGTTGTGATGATGATGAAGTCAGTGTGCATCTAAAATGTCTGTAAATTGTTGCTTGGCTCAGTTTTTATGTTGAAGGCAACAAGAAACGCCATTTGCAACACATTATTGTACTGTAATGTGAAGCATATCTGAGTAAAATTGAATAATTAACAAGAAAATTTAGGGAGAGCCTTAAAGGGAACAGTTCATCCAACCTGTATGACTTATATTTTGAAGATATTTTGACTATCTTTGGGGTCCAAACAACACTGGATTCCATTGACTTTGACAAAACACTACACGATTTTTGAAAACATCCTCTTTTTTGTTCCACAGAAGAATTACAAGTTTTGGAACAATAGAAGTGTCTGTGTAAATGACAATGAATCCAATAAATAAATCCAATGCAATTTTGCAGTTGGTTCAAACACTGCCAGCACACGTTTGAGGAGGCTTTTTGACCAGGAGGATGAAGGTCATGCTCACCTTCCAGAGCAATTCCCAATGGTCTCTCAACTGTACTTTTTGGTTGCATTAACCAGCTTTAAATTAGTAGCAGTAGCTTTTTTGGCAGTTCTGGCTGTTTGCATAGTTTGTGTTCGCATGCACATAAACAAACATTCATGCATGTGACGTACTGACCAGTGTTTTTAGTCCAAAGTCCACCATTAGCGTCTTCCTCGAAGCATGCCGTTTATAGGCTTTGCATGTCATTTTTAGCACGAGACAGTAATTACAGATCTGTCTTTCTCGCCGCTGACGGGAGGACACTGCGAACCGCTGTAGGTGTAAAACGCCAGAGAGAACGAGAGATGTGCTTGCTGGAGAAATGTAACCCAACACAGGGTGCCGTGTTAAACAGACCGCCAACGCCGTGGTTTCACGTACCGCTGGATGTGGCTTTCATGTCGAGCTCGTTTGAATCTCGCACACATGCATTAGCGAGCTCATTTCGGCCGGTCTGAAATGCACGACTGTCTTTTGTGTTGTGATAATTGCACGGCTGGCTTTTTCCTGTATCTGCACAAACTGCTTTCAAGTCCTCCACTGAGCCGGTCCACGGCTTCAAAAGAGTAACACGGGCCTAATGAAGCCGTTCAGACCACCGGGACCAATTACACACGCACACACTGCTCTCACTAATCGCTGATTAAATAGTAAATAGCAAATCAAACATTGTTTTTGTGCTGTTGTACAGATGCTGAATGTACATACAGACTCCTACCAGCCCATATTACACATACTCGCCTACGTTTGCCTTTAGATGACACTGAAAACAAAGCCGCTCTACTAATATTTTAACAATAATGTAGGAAAACTTTAGTTTTTTTACAATAGATGTGCTTTGACAGTGCATCAACCTGCAAATGAAAGGATTCGAGTGTTTCAAGGGATAGTTCACCCAAAAATGAAAATTTGATGTTTATCTGCTTACCCCCAGGGCATCCAAGATGTAGGTGACTTTGTTTCTTCAGTAGAACACAAACGGAGATTTTTAACTCAACCGTTGCAGTCTGTCAGTCATATAATGGAAGTGAATGGGAATCACGGCTTTGAGAGTCAAAAAAACATACACAAACAAAACCAAATTAAACCCTGCGGCTCGTGACGATACATTGATGTGTAAAGACATGTAACGATCGGTTTGTGCAAGAAACTGAACAGTATTTATATTGTTTTTTTACCTCTGATTCACCGCAATGTCCGAACTGTCCTGAGAGCGTCCTCGACAGACGGCGCGGACGCGTCTTCTTCTTCTTCTTGCTTTACATCAGATCGCAGACTTATAAGTGCATTAATGCCACCTATCTCTCAAATGGACCATTGACACTCCTAATTGAGATTGTAGATAGAGTGTCAATGGTCCATTTGAGAGATAGGTGGCAGTAATGAACTTAAGTCTGCAATCCGCTGTAAAGCAAGAAGAAGACGACGACGATGCGCCGGCTGTCGAGGACGCGCTCAGAACAGTTCGGATATTGCAGTGCATTAGAGGTAAAAAAAATATATATAAATACTGTTCTGTTTCTTACTCAGACCATTTGTTTTTCGTGTCTTTACACATCAATGTATCGTCACGAGCCGCAGGGTTTAATTTGGTTTTGTTTGTGTATGTTTTTTTGACTCTCAAAGCCGTGATTCCCATTCACTTCCAATATATGACTGACAGACTGCAACGGTTTGACTTACAAATCTTCGTTTGTGTTCTACTGAAGAAACAAAGTCAGCTACATCTTGGATGCCCTGGGAGTAAGCAGATAAACTCCATTTTCATTTTGGGTTAACTATCCCTTTAAGCGTTTCATGTTGTGAAAGAACGAGGCTGGAATAGGTAGTATTTCCAAAATATTAGTGCAGTATGAATTTTGTAGTCTTTTTATGGCATTTAGCAAAAGATTGACTTATAACCATATTATAATGATTTTTTGCATGTCTCTATACAGTATTTATGTGTTAATTCATGTTTCTTTGTGTATATACGTAATGTAAACCCACTCAAATCCATACAAATGTACCATGGTGTAGCAACACATCTCTAAGTATAAGACATTTATTTGATAAATATTTGATCAAATTAATTATTTTTATTTGAAATATTTGATAATCTCAACTTTTCAGAAGACCACTGTCAGCTTTTTAAAAAATTGATCAAGAGATATTTTTCTGATGTCTGCATTTCCATCTGTTCAGAAGAGATCTACAGTCTTGTTTTATTCGAGCATCTTTCATCTTTAAATGCGTCCTCTTTGCCTGTTGTCACTGTCAGCTTTTCTCACACACGTATGTAGCTTTGCTTTAGTTTATTCTTCAAAAACGGAGTAAAAATAGAGCGCTACGTCGTGCTTGTCACGCTCGGCCTCATGGGAGGTTATGGAGAGGTCATTCTCGTACCTCTGCAGCAATAACAGCTACAAGAAAGACTTTGAGCAGGAAAGAGCGTGTACTTTCCTCAAACTCGCTTCAGGTGTACAAACAGCTAAAATGGGATGTTGTCTTCATCAATCCACACACACACACACACACACAGCTGATGTTTGGCTCAAAGCCAGCGTTTGCTAGAGATTTGAAACACAGCCTCCTTGTCACTCAGTGTCCTGTGTTTAGTGTGTCTCTCTTCATTTGTTTGTATGTTATCAGGATTCTTCCCTTGTTCTCTGATAGCTCCGATTGTTGTAGGTATTTGACTTTTGTGTTGCTTTGTGGTTGTTAGGATGTTTTGGGTGGTTTTTAGTGTGTTGATATTTAGGGCTACATGATATATTGAAATATTGCAAATGTTCAAATTGCGATATGGATATTGCGATGACTGAAAGTCAAAGTTTTAAGTCAATGCATATCACATTATTTATTTTTATTATAAAATTTCAGTTTCAATTCTAAAATGTTTTTTTTTTTTTTTTTTTAGTGCAGATTTTTTTGCTTTGCTTGTTTGTACACTGCATAAATTTGGCCAAAATTATGATCCATCATATATGATAATAATAGGTATTTATTATTATTATTATTATTAATTCTTAAATTATATTCCAATTTAAATCTTGTATAGGGTGATATAATATCATATCATAATAATGGTATTTATTAATTATTATTATTATTATTACATATCTATTCCAATTTAAAATATTGTATAGGTGTGCTATGAATAATAATAATAATAATAATATCGGTATTATTATTATGATTTAATATCCCTTTCCATATTAAATTTGTATAGATGGTGCTAGGAATAATAATACTAATGGTTTTATTATTATTCTTAAATATCATATTCCAATTTAAAATATTGTATAGGTGTGCTATGAATAATAATAATAATAATAATAAAATCATGGTTTTCTTATTCTTATTATATATCTCTTAAATTTAAAATATGATAGGTTGCTAATAAAATAATAATATAATAATGATGATGATGATGATGATACACACCATTTTAAGATACAGTCAACACAGCAGGTACAATCAGTGTGTGTCAGACTGCCAGCAAGACTTCATGCTGTGATCACTCTGTGTTTCCCAGCTATAGTCATCTGCAGTCATCTGTTTTTATCCTTCCTCGTGTGTTTCAAGTTCTATTACTCAATACCAGTGAGACTTACAGTGACACTCTAAACAAATCTCAGAGTGTCACCTTTCATGCAAATACTCCTAATGGTTCAAGAACAGCATGTAATTTACTTTGGGTATGCCTTTTTTTAGGCGTTTTAGGCATATTTTACAGGAATGCTAAGGGGTTAATCGTGCAGCTCTAGTTTTTAGTCTGTTGCTATGTGGTTGCTAAGGTGTTCTGGGTGGTTTCCTATTACACAAAGTAGTAACACTTTTTCTTTCTCTTTCTTGTCTCTCTTTGTCTTTCTGTTTCACCTTTTCTTCTCTCTTTCCCCTTCCCTTCCTCTTGATCTCTCATATTTTCGGGTGATATTGTGGACGGCGTGTCCTTTCTCTCTGCATTCTCCTGGATCGTAATGTTTCTTCATCTCCTTCAATCAGCGGGATCCGGATGTCTTATGCGAGTGACCCATGCGTCCTTTTCCATCAGATGCTGAATCAACTTAACTTTACCTCTAAACGGCTCGTCTTTCTCCCTGAAAGCTGCGAAACCGCAGCAAACAGTCTTCGATTTCACGGTTCCTCCTCAAAACCTTCACCTTCAAGAGCGTCTCCAGTGTCGTCCCACTTTATTTGCTGTCGGTCAGCGAGCGTAACTGGGAAATATCAGCTTAAACGCTTTGATGCTGGATCTGTCATATGGTGTGGTTTACATGTGGACTGAGTCATAACGCTGACATTTAAGGCCCTTCACTCTCCGGCGGTGTGTTAAATGCTCTCCATTATGTGAATGTCTCTTCACTGCCAGCCGTAATTATCCTGTTGAGTTGAGTTGAGCCGGGCCGGGCCGCTAGTCCAGGTTTAACTAGCGCTCTATTAGGAGTCACTTCAGCGAGCGGGAACCATCTCCTCAGCTGAATGGCCCTCAGAAGCCTGTTAGGAGCCCGTGTCTGTCTGTAGTGCGTCTATGAGTCAAAGCTGTCTGTATTCACAACTGCAGACTCAAACGCCAGTGAACTAGATCAAACTGAACATTTGCTGTCGTTCACATGAAAATGGCTTTTGCATCCCGATGTACTTGCATAAAATGACTTATTTCTGAGTTGAACCGTATATTTGGTGAGAAATATCTGTGTGGAATCGCTTGGATCATGAAAAATGTCTGTATGACAGTGAAAATAAGAGAGATCGGCAACTTCAGCTGTAAATAATATTATTAGCAACAATTTTATTAACAATATTATTATATAAATAATAAAATATTATAGATTTATTTCATAGATAATTATTATATTTTGTTGTTATTATTAGTTTTCCCTCAGTATGATTATTACTACTAAAATTTAAACAAATAAAATGTCTCACTGTACTATAGAGTATTTTAAGAAAAATATAATATACTAATATTATTAAACATATATTAAACATTATTGCTTGGTAAGATCCGTAACAAAAATAAGAGAGATTGGCGAACTTCAGCCAAAATTATTAGTATTATTATTAATAATATTTTTATTGTTTGTCTATTATTATTATTATTCTAGGCTGCTAAAAACATTATTATTATTATTAGTATTGTAATTTTCACTTTAAAACATAATATTAAGAACATACGACTTATTGTTCTTTTTATTAATAAAATGATTTTTATTTATAATTGGTTTTTTGTCATTATTACTATTACTATTATATAGTAATTATTGCTACTAAAATATTAAACAAAATAATTATTACTATTGTAATATTTCACTGAAAAAGAAACGTATTAATGTTTGTTGTTATTTATTATTATTATTACTACTGTTGTTGTTAAATAAAAAATGTATACAAAATAATTATTAGTATTGTAATATTTCATAGCAAAATAAAAAGGGAATTCAAGAAAAATACTACACTAATGCTTCTAATTTACAGCTGTATTGTGATTTTGGATTTACAATAAAAATTTTCTTAACAATGCTTTAATTCATTCATTCTTTCAATCATTCATCTACTTATTTATTTCCTTATTTACAACCGATTAAAATCATTTTTACCGTGCATGAAGCTGTTTTAGCTACTGTACCTTTAAATATGTAAATAGCCTCTGTTGTGATTGGTTGAACTCACACATAGCGGGCCATCATGAATATGTAAAGGTGGGTGGTTATATGTAAATGAGCTCATAACTAAGATGATTTATGAAATAATACAGTAAATAAGTGAGGAAGCTTTGTGAATGTTAGTACATCAAATCTGTATTTCCAAAAGAAAGAAAAATCCAGTTTTTCGTCATGCAACTGCATAAAATCTTGAATACATTATTGTAATGCAATGATCTGTTTATTTAGAGACCTTTACAGTCAGTGATATTATTATCATAATTTAGTATGAATGTCAGATGACATTTAACGAGCGGCTGCTGTTGAGTAATAATAATTCCAGTCATTTGTGAGGAAATGAAGGTATAGTGTGCGCTTTAGTAATAATGAGGCGTGGAGTCTAGACTGTGATTTTCTTCTGTGTCGCTGTGGGAGTGTTGGCCTGCTCTCTTTCCATCTGACAGACACTACAGCTCCTGTAGATTGGGTTTGTGTTCTGATACCTGGAGTAATACGTGTGATATCTGGGTCAGTCTGGTTTTTGTGTGTGGAAATGCATCATTCACATTCGAGCTCTGTTGTGAAACCGAGTGAGCTGCATGCATAGGCAGCACGACTACAATCCAGACGCAAAGGTCACCAAATTTTAAGGCAGTGTCGCGTTTATCCTTCACAGAGAAGGAAGTGCAATAATGCACTGCAAAGAGCTCTTTGAAAGATGCAGCAGCGTGAAAATTAATGTACTTCAATACAAATGGAAAATACTTCAATATAAATACGTAGTAGTAATATAATTGAATGTAACTTTTAGAAAAAGGCTATTTTGCCTGTACGTGTGTGTGTGCATTTATATATTTCGTTAGGTCATTATTTTCTTTCACTATTTTTGTTTACTTATTTGTTACTTATTTTATTATTTTATTTAGTTGGGTATTTTTTATTTAGGTAATAAGTATCGCTTATTTTTTTTGTTTCTTACTTGTTTGACTTTTAGTTTTAGTTACAGCTGTAGTAATGTTGTCATTTTATTAGTTTTTTATTATGTCTATATAGTTTTTTTATTAAGTTTTTATTTTATTTAATTGGAGTTATTTCAGTACTTCAACATACAAAATGAACATGATATAATATATATATATATGTACATGTATATGTATATGTATATGTATATACATTGGGTACGGAAAGTATTCAGACCCCCTTAATTTTTCACTCTTTGTTATATTGCAGGCATTTGCCAAAATCATTTAAGTTAATTTTTTTTTCCTCCTTATTACACACATCAACCCATATTGACAGAAAAACACAGAATTTTTTGACATTTTTGCAGATTTATTAAAAAAGAAAAACATGATATCACTGGTCCTAAGTATTCAGACCCTTTGCTGTGACACTCATTTATTTAACTCAGGTGCTGTCCATTTCCTCTGATCATCCTTGAGATGGTTCTACACCTTCATTTTGAGTCCAGCTGTGTTTGATTATACTAATTGGACTTGATTAGGAAAGCCACACCCCTGTCTATATAAGACCTTACAGCTCACAGTGCAGTCAGCGCAATTTTTGAAGAAAGCATGCGGTCCAAAGGAACTCTGCCTGAAGAGCTCATAGACGATTGTGGCCCCCCCCCCCCCAAGGCACAGATCTGGGCAAGGTTTACAAAAAAATTTCTGCTGCACTTAAGAGCACAGTGGCCTCCATAATCCTTAAACAGACGTTTTGGGACGACCAGAACCCTTCCTAGAGCTGGGTGTCCGGCCAAACTGAGCTATCGGGGGGAAGAGCCTTGGTGAGAGAGGTAAAGAAGAACCAAAGATCACTGTGGCTGAGCTCCATAGATGCAGTCGGGAGATGGGAGAAAGTTGTAGAAAGTCAACATCACTGCAGCCCTCCACCAGTCGGGCTTTATGTGTCCTTGTTTTTTAATTTACACAAGTTATTTTGTTTAGTTGATTATTGAAATTATTTTTGGTGTAATTTACTTAGTTGTGTTTAGTTTTTTTATTTGAGTTATTTAGTTCTTCTTCAGTTATTTAGTTATTGTATTCATTAGTTAGTTGTTTCTGAAGTTATTTAGTTGTTGTTTTAGTTGTTTTGTTAATTATATAGTTATATATTTTTATTTATTTAGTTGTTTGTTTATTTGTTACTTATTTATTTAAACAACAGTCTAATGTCAGACTGTTTAGTGATCAATTGAGTCAAGTCTACTTAAATAGAAATGGAAAATGCTTAAATACTTAAATCGGAAATAGTAATATTTATTGAATGTAATTTAAAAATGAGTATATATGAATATATATAAATATATATTTTCAGGGATCAGTCGGGTCGAGTCTCCTGTGCACTTCACTACTACTTGTGTCACACGAGATGCTGCCTGTCTAGAGTGTTTCATATCAGACTCTATGAAGGTCCATTTCAGACGCTCGCCGGGTTTATTACAGAGCTTCAGTATCACTTTATCGATGTTTACTTACTCAATGTAACCCTGTAAGATCACTTCACATTTCTGTTTACTAGCAGAGCTTTGATGCTGAAGCTGGTTTCATGTTTTATTATTTTTTTTTTTAGTTCTAGATGTTTTGGTATTTATGTATTTGATCTGAAATGTGCATTTTCAGATGCATAATTTCAACTAAACCGATTCAAAATGCTTAATGCAAGAAGTAAATTGCACACTGAATGAACACAAAGGGGAATACTGAATCATTTATTTATTTATTTGCACCAATATAATCTACTTGGGGAACTTAATATCCAAATGAAAAGCATGCAGTGTTCACAGTGTTCCTTAATTTTCAAATCTACAATAGAATCATTGTAAATGCATCATGAATATGCGTTATAGATCACACAGAGCCGTCGTTTCAGTTCAGTTTGTGCTGGGCTGTAATAACTGAGAGCTGGAAATATTATCACAGACGGAGTGTTTCTGAAATGCTCTTCTCATTGGGCCTTTATAAAGCTGCTAACCTCACTGTGTTACTGTCTTCTGACACGCCGTCTCGCCTCTAAACTAATAACCGGCTAATAATAGATGCAATATAAATATGATGCATAACTGGGCTGTTTTTTGTCTAGCACTTTGACTAGCTGCGTCTAATGAGGCCTAGGTTCAACGGTGCATATTCACAATATGATTTTGCATTGTAAGTATCATGATGATTTATTTGGCCATTAGGTTTCCTAAAGACTGACTGGTTGCGTGATCCTTTCGTGATGTGCAAGTCTGAGAGCGTTATGACGAGAATAACTTCAGCTAATAAGCTTGTTAGGTTGATTCATTTCTGTGACTCAATTTAAATATCTTTTCTTTTCTTCTTTTTTTTTGTGTGTTATTGTTACAGAATGTTGATGTATGTCTATTTGTTGCATTTTTCATACTTACATGTTATAGTAAAAATATATGTAGGTAAGTTAGGGTGTTTTAATTCATAAATTATTTGTTTAAAACATATTATAATTATAAACTATTACAACTAATGCAATTATAGATTAAATATATTGTAAAATATCTATTCTATCTATATCTATATGTTGTGTGTTTGTGTTTCTTTGGCAGACCTGCCAACCTGTAGGCATTTTGATCGAAAGTACACTGGGTACTATTTTGTCATCTTAACTAGCCAACCTGGTGACAACCTCTGAACCCATATCTATGGGTATATTTAAATTGCATAATTTAATAAATTTGTGTGTGTGTATATATTAACTTTTTACACATGTTCTTCTATAGATAATAAATCATACCATAAATACTATGATATTTATAATGGTATATGTATTGAATGTATTTATATATATATATATATTATATATTAATGTAATATGTATTATTCACTATTATTATTTTTTTTATTTAGTGAAAAACAGTGTGGAAAAACATGCCTTGATTATATTTAACTGGCTTTTTTCTGTATTTTACTTCTAACATGAAACAGTGTGAGTTTATTTTGGGCTGTTTGGTTGAAACGATGCTTCCTCTGAAAGACTTCAGAGCAAATGCATAAATATTGAGATGCTGAATAGCGTGTAAAACTGACATTCGTGCTGCTATATCTCCTAGCGCTGCTTCTGTATGTTTACTCTTTGAATTACAGATTCAAAGATGATTTTGTTAGGATGAAATGAATGATTATTTCTTTTTCTCCCAGATAAGTTTGCTTTAAGTGACAGAATGAGATCGCATTGATTTATCATTTATCTCTCTCTTTCTCTCTCTGTGTATTTGCTGGCAGGCTTTCTTCATGATCCCCCCCCCCACAACACACTCACACAAGCACGCAACACCACACCCCACACACACACACACACAGAGACACACGCACACACAAACAGACACACACACCGAGACAACTCACGTCACCCACCACATCACACTCACCACACACACACAATGACCGCACGGCACGCACACACCACACACAGATACACACGTACCACACAAAGACACCAGCACACACACCTATACACACGCACGCCACACACACACACACACACATAGACGCACAGCACACTACACACCACACACATAAAACTCACACACACACCAGGAGCACTCACACATACACACACTCTCACACTCACTCACACACACATACACAATCACTCACTCACACACAGACACACACGCACACATACACTCTCTAACACACACACGCTCACACACATACACACACACACACCTGGGCTGTCTGGGTTGAAGGTCAGTCATAAATCGCGCCAAACGGCTGTAATACTGTCCGCGTTGGGCTGCAGTCGGTACACACACACACACACACACACACACACCACTCACACTTTCTCAGCGTGATACACACACGCCGCTGCCTGCTTTCTGCCACTTTCATGTGTGATGTGAAGTTAAACAATTTCAAAGTCCAGTTTTGTTCAGAGGAAAACTATGATGGCTTGGATCTCGTATATTACAACAGTATATAATTTCACGATTCTTCTCGATTTGTATGCACAAGCATTCGATTCAATGTTGATTATTTTGGATACATATCATGTACAGTACATGCCACATTTTCTCAAGAAAAAAAATATCTCAACTAATGCTGTAAAATATACACGAGTCAGCTGGTACTTATAGATGGGGGTTAAAAGGAACGATTTGTATAACAAACGCTTTAAACATTACACTCATGAAGTTTGTTATAATAATAAAGGTTATTATTTATACCTAATTACCTAATTATATATTTCTACTGCTCGTTTGTTGAAATATAAACATTTAAACGGCTCCTAAAGACTTGATGGATTTATTCAAACATAAATTAAATATTGAAAAAGTTAAAATTAAAATACGATATGGGTGGTATAGATAGCAAAATGCTCCTCTTCTAGAGAAATTTTTCTAGCTGACTAATGGCATATGTCACTGAATAGTTTTCCTCTGTTTCAATGTTCCCTCCATTAACTGAAAACAGTCTAGACTAATCGATTCTTTGGATTTAAGAATCAATACAGTTTCGTTAAAAATGAGAATCAATTAAAATTGATAAATCAATATTTTTTACCCAGCCCTAATATATATATATAAATTCTCATTTTACAAAAATCTGTGGTCTTGTAGTATAAATTATGCTAATATTCCTATAGTCTATTTGATAATTTTTTTATATATATATATATATATTTTTGTGTGTGTAATGTTTAAGTTCATTTATCTTTAAACATCCATCCATCCAGACGCATCTTACGTCTTTTTTTGAAATAACTTTTTTTTGGGGGGGGGGTCTTTTGTTATTATGTTATATTAATATAATAGATTTTTGATAATATATTTTAAAATCTATTTATGTATTAATGCTATTTCATATTTAGTGTGTTTCTATTTTCCAGTTTTTATCTTATATTTAGCTATATATATTTTGGGGGGGGGGGGAGGTTTTGTGAATTATTATTTAGATTATTTTACATTTTATGTATATTATAATATATTTTATAAATGTATGTATGCGTGTCTTGGTGCATATATTATAATAAAACAATATTTTGAATTTTATATATTTTTTTAATTTTATTATTTTTGTCTAATTTTTTCCTATCTATACAGTATCTTTAGAATACTCTTTTTTTTTTTTGTTTAATATCTTTATTTTGCAGTATATTTTTTATATTATATTATCAGTCAATTTAATGTTAAAATCTCAGTTATATAAAATAAACATTGAATGTGTGGTCTGTGTGATATTGTGATGTGCAGTCGTTTATGAATTGTGTTGTTAAATTGTAATCTAACATGCTAATTATGTTGTCAGAGAGCAGTTTATGCGTTTATGATGTGATATGTTTTACGGCAGCGGTTGTTAAAGATGGATGTCAAGTTGTTTTAATGCTGTAAATTCGTCATATGTACTACTTTTATGATGCTTTTAGTCTGTTTTGGAGCTTGATGGCTGTAATCGCTACAATCCTTCATTATAAGGGGATATGGCTTCATCGCTCTGCCTTTGAGTTTCACAAAAGTCATCATGAGGGTGAATAAATGATGAAATAATTGATTTTGGCTGTTCTTTACGAACGCTCTCTGAAAGCATGTGCATTTTGGGTTTTTTGGCTTGGCAAGACGGATAGTCGTACGCATCCTCGCTGCTTGCCCTTGAGTGGGTTTGCAGCAGTGAGCGGTTCGGCCGGATTCGTCTCTCCTGCGCTCATGAGGGATTTGAGCGCGTGTGTGGTTTGATTACGGGGTGAAACGCAGACGGCCGGGGCAAGGGCGTCAGTGATTCAAAACTGAAGTGAGAGAAGCCCTGGAGAATGGCTCTGTCTGACTGCTGTTCTCATTCTGTCAGACCGGCCGTGTTTCTGACTGCCGCTTTGCTTTTCTGATGGATCTGATCACATTTAAAGCTATAGGACCCTTATATTGTGAATTGAGTTCAGAAACATTGGTGTAGAAACAGTTGTCACTCTGAAATATCGTCTTTCATGTTCCACAGAATATGACTTTTGCTTTGAGAGAATGTAGTATTATGGGATGCAGAAGCCGTCTGAATCTCTATTATGTCTTGTATTTGTTCACACTATGACCTGACAATTTGTATTCACCCTATAATGCTTCTCCAGCACATTTTCCCCTTCACACTCGACTGCGCTCACACACACACACACACACACCACCACACACAACACCCATTAGGAACAAAGGTTAGGAACTCCGTCTGGAGCTGGACTGAAAAAATGACGGCAGATTTTCACTTGGCGGTTTTGCCCATTTCATCATCCATCTCTCCCAACTCTCTTAATAATGAAGCAGAGACAGAGCGGCCGTCCCATCTATATCCATTTAGCCAAATTAGCCCGATCCCACAGTAAAACAGCAGCATTCATGATTCATGATTCAGCGCTGTACCGCCGCTCCGCTGATGTAGAGGCCCGTATGACGAGCAGCAGGCTTTGGCTGGAGAGCTTGTGCCATTGCAAATAACTTTTCTCTCATTCTTCGGGCCTTCAGATAGTCTCAGAGACTGAATTACAGCAGAGACGCAGCCGTTTTTAAATCGTAAATATTTTTAGATATAATATATATCTAATCTTATTTGTCTCTATTATAATATATATATATATAATATGTCCCTGTGAATAGATTATTATATACAATTTTAAAGTTCTAATATATTTTAAATAAAGTTTCCGTTTTCGATATTTATTTAATATATGAATCCAACTTTTTTGTTGTAATAACTGTGTGATATTAAATTACTTTATTTATAACTGGTATTATACTAAATTTATTATAATAATAATAAACAAATTATCTTTTGGATAGATAATTTTATTTATTCTTATATTCTATAATATTTTAAATCTAATCTTTAAAAATAATATAATTTGAACATTCTAGATATATAAAACTATTTAAATGTGTTTCATATATAATATATATATATATATATATATATATAAACCACACACAATTATATAACATGTGTATGATATTTAATTATAATTTTTATATAAGTATTCTTAAACAATTTATTTTTTATATTTATAGTTTTTCTTATCTTTTTTTAATATTCAAGAATAATGTCTTGTATATATATACACACACATACAGTTATTATGTGTACATATTATTAAATCAATAATTATACATCATATAAAATATTTTATGTATCTATATACATATATTTTGATATATTAAATATATAATGACAAATTAATGCATATTAAAACAATTATATAACACCACCCACATACTAACATTGTCAAATATTACATACATAACATTTAATTTATTATATATTTACAATTGAATATAAAGAGCTTCTGTAATGACAGACTCAGTCATAATTTTACATAATTCACTACGAATTGTTGCGAAATCCCCCCGTTCTTTTCAAATCAAGATTTTTTGTGTTCTTTATATTTTATGGGTTAATTTACAGTGTAACTAATGAACTTTGACACTGTTTTTGACCTATTGTGAAATACAGAATTAGGGGTTCCTTGTGGAAAACATTTGGGATCTGCTGCTTTAACAGATTTAGATCTGATACTTTCTGAGAAAAATCGGGTGGATTCAGACCAAATATGTGTTGTTCATGATAATAGAAATGTGTATGACAGACCAAATCTACCAGGGACCCTCCAGTTGTCAGTCAGCAAATACTAAGTAAAGCCACGTGTGTGTGGGTGTGTGTGTTGTGTGTGTGTGGTGTGTGTGTGTGTTGTGAGAGTGTGGTGTGTGTGTTTGTGTGTGAGAGTGTGAGCGTGTGAGAGTGTGTGTGAGTTGCCTGAAGCTCAGCATGTGTCTGTCTGAGTGTAACTTTCCCATCCAGCATAAGGACAGTAACTGTGTGTGTGTGTGTGTGAGAGAGAGTGTGTGTGAGAGTGTGTGTGGGTGTGTGTGTGAGAGAGAGAGTGTGTTTGTGTTTGTGTGTAAGTTGCCTAATCAGCATGTGTCTGTCTGAGTGTAACTTTCCCATCCAGCATAAGGACAGTAACTGTGTGTGTGTGTGTGTGTGTGTGTGTGTGTGTGGGTGTGTGTTTGTGTGGGTGTGTGTGTGCGTGTGCGTGTTGGTGTGTGTGTGTGTGGTGTGGTAAGTCTGCCCTGAAGCCGCACAGGTGTCTGTCTGAGTGTACACTTTCCCATCAGCCTAAGGACAGTAAACTGAGTGTGTGTGAGTTTACACACATCAGAAGGTCAAATCTGCAGCGTCGTTGCCGCGGGAACAAACGGCACCCGTCGTCACACCTGTCCTCGTCTACCCAGCCTGTGTGTGTGTGTGTGTGTGTTGTGTGGTGTGTGTTTGAGAGGAGAAGTGTGTGTAGTGTGTGAGTGTGTGTGTGGTGGTGTGTGTGTGTAGTTGCCTGAAGCTCAGCAGTGGTCTGTCTGAGGTGTACTTTCTCATCCAGCATAAGTACAGTAACTGTGATGTGTAGAGTGTGGGAGAGTGTGTGGTTACAACTCAAGGTCAAATCTGCAGCGCGTTGCCAGCGGGAACAAACGGCAACAGCACCCGTCGTTCCCACACGTCACACCTGTCCCTCGTCTACTTGTCTGCCCTCGCCCGCTGTTACGCTCCCGAGCGCACGCCCTGCGGGCGCGGCCTCCTAGTGCGCGACGGTGTGCCTCGTCTGTGGCGTGCTTGTCGCTTAGCGTGTTTGCGTTGTCTGTCTAGCGGCGGGTCTTCCGCGCTCCCCCGTGCGTCTGCCCTCAGTGTGTGTGTGTGTGTAAGTTGCCTGAAGCTCAGCATGTGTCTGTCTGAGTGTAACTTTCCCATCTAGCATAAGGACAGTAACTGTGTGTGTGTGGGTGTGTGTGTGTTGTGTGTGTGTGTGTTTGTGTGTTTTTGTGTTTGTGTTTGTGTGTGTGTGCGTGTGCGTGTGTGGGTGGTGCTGGTGTGTGTGTTGGTGGTTTAAGTTGCCTGAAGCTCAGCATGTGTCTGTCTGAGTGTAACTTTCCCATCCAGCATAAGGACAGTAACTGTGAGTGTGTGTGAGTGTGTGTGAGAGTGCAGTGTGAGTGAGTGTGAGTGATTGAGTGTGTGTGGTGTGTGTGAGTGTTGGAGTGTGTGTGTGTTGTGTTTGAGAGTGTGTGTCTGTGTGTGGTGTGTGTGTGTGTGTGTTTGTGTGTGTGTGGTGTGTGTGTGTGAGTGTGTGTGTGTGTGTGTGTGTGTGTGAGAGAGAGAGAGTGTGTGTGTGTGTGTGAGTGTGTGTGTGTGTGTGTGTGTTTTTTGTGTGTGTGTGTTTGTGTTTGTGTGAGAGAGAGAGAGTGTGTGTTGTGTGTGTGTGTGTGAGTGTTGTGTGAGTATTGTGTGTGTGTGTGTTGTGTGAGTATTGTGTGTGTGTGTGTGAGAGTGTTGTGTGTGTGTGTGTGGTGGTGTGTGTGTGAGAGCGAGAGCGTGTGTGTGTGTGTGTGGAGTGTGTGTGTGAGTGTGTGAGTTTACACACATCAGAAGGTCAAATCTGCAGCGTCGTTGCCGCGGGAACAAACGGCACCCGTCGTCACACCTGTCCTCGTCTACCCGGCCTATCGCTATGACAACTTAAGTAATGCGGTCACCATAGCAACAGCTGAATCCCTAGCCTTGGCTTCTTGTGAGGACCAAAACCAAGAGAAAAACGATGACAATGAAGCCGGATACGAACTGAAAGATTCATACGTTAAAGCGCAGATCGCATCGCAACTCCAGATCTCTGAAAGCACCATTGCACTTTTTGACTCCAGAGCTATTAATAGCAGCGCAGAGGCGACTCTTGCTATTTCAGGATGTGTTGTATGTGTGTGTTTTTGTAAAGGAATGACACGTTTTGTTCTTCTTTCTGTCATTTTAAAGAAAGACAACAGCACCTCCTTTGATAATCGAATCGGGCAGAAATGTGAATTCATTCATCATCCATATGCCCGGCCTAATTATCGTTAAAGACACGTCATCTGTTGTTTTCCAGCCACATCACTTCACGCCTTCAATGCAAATGCGTCTGGAAAATAAACCGGATGGAGAATTTCGCTTTTCTACCCCAAAAGCGGCTCTGATTATTTATTCAAAACCATGAGTTTCGTTTGATAGTGAATGTTAGACTCACTATTATTATTGTTTTGCTCGAAATTAGTGATTGCCCATAAGTATTAGTCCAGAAACACACTCTACACTGCAAGAAATGTTTTTATTTTAGTATTTTTTCTAGAACAAATATCTAAACATTTTTAAATCGATGTACATTTACTTGAAGCAAAATGACGTAAGATATTATTATTGTTTTCTGAAAAAAATAAGTATCAAAATTGAGTTTGTGCATAAAACAAGAACAAATATCGTTTTTCTGGAAACTTCTCTGACAATACACTTGATAAAGGGAAAACGAGTATTTTTCTGTTAATGATTAATATGTAACTGTTTGATTAGTTTACACTCGATCCAACATTATTTAATGTACAAATTTCTTATTATTAACATTCTTTTATTATTATTATACTACCTTTTTGTTATTAAATTAATATGTACATCTTGTTTTATCTTTAAAATCGATATTTTATTTGTTATTATTTTAAATTTTTAAATTTTTTAAAATTTTAGGAAGAAAAAAAAAAAAAAAAAATATGTAGCTACATTTTATAATTCTTGTAAATAAATTAAAACCCATACAATGTTATGTATTTTTTATTATTATTAGAATATTTAAAATAAATAGATACAAAAAAAATGAATATTATAATTATAAGATATTTAATTTGTTTTCTGAAAAAATCATCGAAATTAGGTGAGTTTGTGGATAAAATAAGAACAAATATTTTTGGCAGATATTTGTTGTTGTTTCAAGCAAAAACAAAATTTTGATGCATTTCTCAGAAAACTTATCTTATATCATCTTGTGTGTCCAGTAAATGTATCTCGATTCAAGAATATTTAGATATTGTTTTGCAGCGTATGCAAGTACACAAATACAATTATTTACGTCCGTTTGTGCAACAGACATGAACACTACCTCAAACCATGCATGTCAATGATAATGCTTTCTCTTTTGCATTGCAGACTGTTTATATTGTTAAAGGTGTTCACGGAGTAGTTTTTGATGTGGCACATATAAATCACTGAGACTTTGTGTGAGAGAGAGAGTGATGTCTGCATTTAAAGCATTTCGGCTGAACTTAGGCTGAATTATTGAGATGTGAGGAGAGGCTTGGAAGTGTCTGAGAGTCTATTTTAACGTGGGTCGCCGGCGGCGCCGAGATGAACCGGCTTCCCCGAGCGCAAGCCGGACAACATGTCAGCAAATCTCTCCTCATGCGCTCAGGGTTTGTGTGTCGTTTGCTTTCAGTTTCAGTCCGTCTCCATCTGTTGTTATATCCATGCTTTCCGCTGTCACACACACAGAATGACCTTTCATTCTTCAGATGTGCGTGTGTGTCTGAGGGAAACCCCTGCGTTCGCTGCCAAATGCACACTTGTTTTTCCCTGCCATCTTCCCCAACTCTCATCCCGCTCGTCTTCTCGCTTGTCCTTGTTACGGCGAGAGAGAGAGAGAGAGATGGGTGCGGTTACCATGGTTCCTCCGATATGAGAAGAAAACACAATGACAGTCTTTGTGAAACACACACAACCTTTTTATAACCTACAGAGACACACAGAGGCTGAGAGACCTAGTGAGCTGCCTGTGTAGACAGCATGAAGAAAACATGAAGAATCTTCCCAAAGATAGATCACCATCATCATCAAGTGCCCCAGTTTAGCCCAAGTCTAAGATGTTTATCTTAATCCCAGAATGCATTAAGCTCCATGGGGAAAAAAGTATAAACTATGGCCCTATATGAAATCCGTTTTATTTTTTCCCAATTTATATATTTTTTCAATTTGCACTTTTTCTGTTTTTAATTCCATTTTAATGGTTAAATAAAATTTTACTAATAAAACAACATGTCTAATTAATTGAAATAATTAAATTGATACAATTTAACAACAATTTATAAAAAATAATTTTAGGGCCAATATGAAATCCCTTTTATTTTTTTCACAAATTCAATTTTCATAATTTGTTTTAAAATTCAGTTTTAATAATTAAATAAAATGTTTGCAATATAAAAACATGTCTAATTAATTGAAATCATGAAACTAAAAATTATAATTTTTTCCATTTTAATTTTCCAGGATTGCATTTTACTGATTTACTTCAATTTTTAAATAACAAAGCATGTCTAATTAACAAAGCATAAAATGTATTAATATAAACAATTTATGATTGAAAAATAAAAAGCAAACTTTTAATTATTTAACTTATTATGGTTTTTACAATAATAGACCCTTTAATTTTTATGTTGATATATTTATATTATTATATCAAATTACCAAAAATACAAATTTATTATCAAAAATTGTGGTTATCAAATGAAGGCAGGAAACCTCAACAATTACTTAGACTGTGTAATATTTAATATTAAAATAGTGCATTAAATATATAAAAAATCAATAAGATGAACTTAAATCATAATGGGAAAAATTGTTATAATTTAATTCTATTATAAATGTGTTATCTTAGCAACATTCTAAAGTCAGGATTATGCTCCCTTATAAGATAGCAAGGCGATTCCCTATGTTTTTGAACAAAGCCTTTAAGATGAGCATGAAATTTGCATGAGCATGAAAACTTTAATACACATTCCGCATATGTGTTTGCAAAAGCAGCTGCTCTCGCTGCGAGCTGCTCTCGCCGTCTCTCAGATGAGCTTGTGTAGCATGCAGGAAAGCACAGAAAATGCAGATCAATTAGTGATCATGTTCATTTCTCCCTGATCATAGTGGGTTTAAATCAGCCAATCAAGTGTCCTCCTGGACTCAAGCAAATGCTGATTAATGAGTGGGAAAGCAGCCACTTTCTGTCTGATGTCACGCTGCTCATGCCAAACGCCTCAGTGTGATCAAGGGGTTGTGTTGCCAAATCTGGGCAGTTTTATTGCCTTTTTTTATGCTTTTGATGTTCCTCGTGATGTTTTGATGTTTTGTAAGTTGCTTTGGATTAATGAATTGTATACATAAAATATATAAAAAAAGAATATATAAAATATTTTGTATTAATAGGATTATAACAGCACCATGGATTGATCATAAACAGGAAATGTAGATTAAATCAGCAAAGAAAAAATAAACTATAGTATAATAATAGTTAATAAAAAAAAGATTATTATATTGTTTTCCTGTAGATAAATACCTGAATATTACTTAATATTATTAATATTATTGTATACTAATAATAGTACCTTATTATTACCACTATAAGATTGAACTCATGAAACGCAAAAATGACATTTTTAGGCCTTTATGATTTAAAAAAAAAATTTGATTTGAATTTTCTAGGATTGCATCATGGTTTAATAATTATTCGTTTAAATATTTTAAATAATTATTTTAAAAATAATAAAGCATGCCTAATGCACAAAATCACGAGATGTTCAATTACAAGATATTAAGGCAAAAGTTTTTAAGAAATATGACTTTTATAGATTTATTCTTTTTATAGTTATGTTTTTCTCTAGCTAAATCATAAATATGCTATGATCATTATATTATATATAATATATTACATGATTCATTATTATAAATGATTTAATTTATTGTATTTTTATAATGTATATTTATAATTAATAAATTACATTATTATAATGTGGATTACGATTTTTTTTAAGAAACATTTATTTACTATAATAAAAAAAGAGAAGATTCATATATTTTTATATTTATAATATTACTTATTAATTATTATAATATATACAGTATATATATATATATATATAGAGATATATATATATATATGTGTGGTTAAAAAAATTATAGAAAATTGTATTTACTATTATTATTATATTATCTTATTATTATTATTTTAGTTCAAAGAAAAAGTGTCGTTGACCTCATGACTACAATCCTTTTTCTAGGCTTTGGCTTTTTATTCCATGTGTTTTTGCTTCGAGCCATCTGTATGTAGTGCTTCTGCTAATGGGTTTGTGTTTTGTTTTCGTAAGTTTCTCCGATTACATTATCTTGGCAAGCAGTCTGTCATTAGATTGGGAATCCTGTATGAGACACACACATGTCGACTCTGTCATCCCTTCACGCCGCTCTGGGACTGTGTGTGTGTGTGTGTGTGTTAACTTCGTAATGTGTGTGTGTGTGTGTGTGTTTCTGTGTGTCTGTGTGTGTGTGTTGTGTGTGTGTGGTTGTGTGGTGTGTGTGATCTGATCGGACCGACAGTAGGAACACCAGCCCGGGATGTCAGCGACACACCGCTTATGAGTCGGAGTGATAAACAGATGGCTGATGCCACCGCGGGACACACAGATCATATCAGACTCTGAGACGATAGAATCTGTCACACATACAGGAGATCCTCTGGATCAGTGTCTGTTTGTATTCGGTGTCAAAAGAAATGATTTCATGGAAAGTGTGAAATAATAGACACCGTGGCATTCACTTGGGCTGCTTTTCTGGCTGTGTGCAAATATATAAACAGTATAATCTGATTCATGAGCAATTGACTCTTAGGAGTCAATTCTTTTAATGAATCAATCAAACACTTAAAGGGGTCATATGATGCAATTACAATTTTTCTTTTCTCTTTGAAGTGTTACAAACTCTTGTTGCATAAAGAAGATCTGTAAAGCTGCAAAGACTAAAGTCTCAAACCCAAAGAGATATTCTTTATAAAAGTCTAAAAGCCTACCTAAAACGGCTCGTTCTAACACTCCCCACATGTCTACATCACTAGGTGGGAAGATTTGCATAACGCCTCCCCAAATGTTCACCGCAAAGAAAGAAGGCGTAACTTTTTTATTCTCGCTGTAGTATTGTTGCTGCCGCCATGTCGTGAAGACGCTGTGTCTTCGTTGTGAAGCGAAACTACTTTGTTTGGTCTTCAAAAAGAGGATGATATCTGCTTCGTCATGCCTGGAGCTGATCTGTGCTGGTCGCTGAGGAAATACTCCAACTTCGCACTGTCGATCGCCGGATCAGCTTTCACCGTGGACGAAGCGCCTCCTTCTCGAATCCGCCGGCCGCGCCGTCTCAAGCGTTCCGCCTCTGCCACTCAAGGCCACGGTGTGTGACGCTTTTTCGTTGTGAAAGTGAAACTACTTTTTTTGGTCTTCCAAAAGATGACACGACAAATCAGTTAAGTTGTATTTACAACACTGTTCCATAACACTTCAACCCAAATATTCAGATGTGTCCAGTGTTTTTTATGGAGGACTGTTTCCTGATCCTTGTTGTCTGTTATTTCTCCGATCACAAATGCAGACATGTTTTAATGTTTACGCGGCGCGATGAAACGCAAAGTGTAAAAAGACAGTATACTCGTATAATCCGTATTTATGTCCCCACTGGATGCAACAAATGCTTTGTTTGTAATGGGTTTTCATGTTTTTTTGTCTCGTCGCTCCGGCCGGACAGGGCATTAAATTATGGTAGGGGCGTAACATTTCCGTCATGTGCTTGAGGTATTCGGCCAATCACATTGCATTGGATAGCTGTCCAATCACAGCACACCTTGCTTTTTCAGAATGATGAGCTTTGTAAAAATCAACGCATTTCAGAAAGGCGGGGCATAGAGGAGAAACAATAATTTACAGTACGTGGAAACTACTGTGTTTTTTGAACCTTAAACGAGTCCAGTGTTAGGGTTGTACTTTTTTAAATAGGGAAATAGTTTAGGAACTTTAAGTGGTCCTTAGTCTTTTTTTAAGATCATTATTTGTGTATTTGTGTAACAGATATGTTTACAGCTTTAAACGTCAAAACACATTATTTTTTTCAAATACTTCATTATTGTAGGTCCTCTATGTCCCCGCCTCTCTCAAACGCTTCGGTTTCTACAAGTCCCTCCTTCCCACAAGCGCAGTCTGCTCTGATTGGCCATCTGACCCAGTGCATTGTGATTGGCCGAACGCTGCAAGCACTCGTCGGAAATGTAACACTCATGACCATAATCGCGAGCTTCATCTTTCAAAATAATGTAAAGACAGTAAATAATGTCATTAGTTTTTACAACATCAGTTCAAGCCCCGAAAGGGGAACAGACACAGTAATGATGCATTACACAAGCCGTGGTTAAGACAGCTGACACTACTGTGATGTGACCCTGTCTCTCTCTTTCTCTCTCTCACACACACCCACACACACGATGCGCAAAACTCCGCATTTGAGCAGTCAATAGCAAATACTTAAACTAATAACAAAACGGTATCTGATTCAGAAGCGCCAGATTGTCATAGCAAAGTCGAATGACCTCCTCTCCTAGGTTCACGAAACGGTCGTCCATAAAATTCATTGCTGTTCTGTTGTAAGTAATCTTAAAGATTCCTAATGCATCTACTTTCGGAAGGCCAAATAAATTGCTTTTGCTTTCACACTGAAACACAACGTCTCCCTGACAAGGCTGCATCAACACTAACTGCGGTTACCGAAACCACGCCTTCTTTCTTTGCGTGAACTTTGGGCGCGTTATGCAAATTTTCCCACATTGTGACGTAGTCATGTGGGGGCGTGTTTGAACGAGGCTTTTTTGGAGGGTGTGGATGAGTCTTAACTTTGATAAAGAATATCTTTTGGTTTTGAGACTTTAGTCTTTGCAATTCAGAATCAAAAGACAATCTATGCACAATCAGCTTGTAACACTCTAAAGATAAAGGAAAACTTGAAATCGCATCATTGACCCCTTTAAGTTTGAAGGTTTTAAGTATTTTTTTAGATTGACGTAGTTTGAAAAGCTTCAAGTTTGAAAGTTAAGTATTTTAAGATTAAAGTATTTTAAAAAGCTTGAAGTTTGAAGGTTTACAATTTTTTAAAGAAAGAACTTAAAGCTTGTATGTTATTTAATAATTTATACAAAATTAAGTCATTTCACGAGTGGGTTTTAAGAGCTTAACGTTCCAGTTTTAAAGCCGTTTAATGTGATGTAGGGAGTGAGTGATGAATTCAGCTATGCATTTACCTTATCTCATTACACATGCTGTTTCATCATTAACTGAGTCCCCTGTGTTATTTTCAAATCAATATGGTTATTTTGCTTTTTATTCTTAATTAAGTGTCACTTTTACCACTGATCATCGTTTCTTATATTTCATCACACCGATCACTCTTTTATGTGTATTGTGGGATACAGTATTTAGGCGTTTTTCATGTGCTCTGATGTACCCTACAATTTGGCTACCGCATAGCACTCAGTATTCTGGGATGTTTGTGTGCATTGGGAATCTTTTTTTTTTGTTTTTTTTTCAAATAAAGCCAAGGTAACACATTTTACATACAGCACAGTGAAAACATGAATATGACAATGGGAAAATGCATAAAGCGCAGCATAATTTGAAATCACGAATTTAATGTTTAAAGCATTCAATTTGCACGGACCGAAAGTCACGCAGAGAACACGCGATCATGCAGGTCACATGCACCCTTCACAAGATCTCACTACTGGATTCGACTAAGTTTGCTAGGTTTGTGAAACTTAATTTTCATTAGCCATTCAAAGATTTGTTTAAATGATATGCGTATTTGCTGAATGCTGACTGCAAACGAGAAAGTATTATAATGTTTGCCTTTCTATTACTAATATAAAAGCAATCGTTATAATACTTTTTGTATACATTTTAATTCCTTTGTTTAACAGTTCTATCTGATTATTTGACAGACTTCTATCGGTATTAGACAGAAGGACGACGGCGAAAAAGAGTGAGAAGGTGAGCACTGTATGCTCAGGCGCTGCCGCAGCCGTTCTCAGCGCAGTCAAAATAAAAGTCCCACCTCGGCCAAACAAAAACGCTTATCGCCGTTGGCCGATATGTGAAAAATATCGACCGATATATCGGATCGACCACTATCTGAACACCTATCATTTATCACCTTGCTTTATTTTTTCCTCCATGAAAATGAATGAAAATATTTTGTATAAAGTATGAGAGAGAGCGAGAATAATATTAAATATTAGAATTATGTGATGCGGTGTCTTTGTTTAATTGCCCTTAAACAACAATATGCGTGCTTAATGCAGATTTTACGAAGAGGAAAGTTTTATTTTATCTTGACTGTTAACCCCCACTTAAATGTTATCTTACCCTCGGTTTGTTTGTATAGAGATTTGTGAATTCTAACGTTACCTCGGAACCAGTTTAAAAAAACCTGCCTGCATCGCTTGTTTTCGCACAAAAAAAATGTGTAGATTGCCTTTGCCTTGTCTTGCATTCAGAAACTTTTGGGCTGATTTCAAGGTTGTTGCTTTCAAAACTGGGTAATAACTGATTACATGTAATTTGGATTACGTAATCAGATTACAAAAAATAACTACTTGTAATTAGAGTATATTACATTTAAAAATACTCCGGTTTTATTGACTACTTACATACAATGATTCACACAATAGCAAAAAAAATTGTAATTTATTGATTCTTCTTAATGCCTCTTTTCACTTGCTACACTCAGAAAGTCTTCCAGTTTTGTGGACATTCACACAAAGACCAGTCACCAGCCAGGTGTCTGCACAGCATTTGCCACTGGATTTCCGAAAATCATTTCCTGTTTAAGAGGTGTTTCAACATTGCATCACTTGTGATGAACACGATATTTTTATCACTCAGTAGGTTATTTAACCATGTGTTACTATGTCCTTTGGGGGGCTTTTGTCTTTCAAACACATTAAATTGCACAAATTCATGTTATTTCTTATTTACATGTAATGCAGGCATTTGCCAATCTTTTTGTTATCTTAACCTCTTTCGCCTAATATAAGTACCCCTGAAATTTTTAAATAAATATTTTCATAATTAAGAATCATATTTGCATGTTCACAGATCTGTTATGTTGGTTAATGCGTGACATACAGGTAGGCTACACAAAATAGCCTATTTCAATTTTTTAGTAGGCCTATTTTGTTTGATGTTACAATTTTAAAATGACTTCTTTTAATTTTACATTATTTATAATTTAATTAGCCTTTTATTAAACTTACAAACCCTCTGCAGCTCCTTACGAAGCCCAGTTCGGGAAACCTTGACGTAATGCACTTTATATTGTTAATTACAACGAATGGAATATATCTTCTTACTCTTTGTATTTTTATGTTGCTATGGTGGCCCCTATACTCTTATCCCCATTTAAATCGATGTGATAAGTTAGATAAAAAATTATCTAAAAGTAATCAAAAAGTAGTTTGATTATATTACCTAAAATGTGTAATGTAACGGGATTGTTAAACAAGGTTAACGTTACCTTTTTGTCATGAAATTTGGAATAAGTAACGGACCTACATTTGTAATGTAATCTACCCCGCTCTGTTTGCTTCTACCAAATAATTATATATATATATATATATATGAAGAGTTTGGTTCCAAAACGCTATAAATCCATTTTGATTAATTGTTTTAAAAATGTGTTTTCTTTACCAAGAAATTGGCAAGATTAAAACCATTATTTTCTGTTTCAAACTTCCACATAGCATCTTTAGGTTATAATAACATAAAAAATTCTAATCCAGATTTTGATTTTCAAAGATTTATTATAAAATTTTATTATTTTTTCCCAAAATGCAATAAATCCATGACAGTTTTTTTTGTTTGTTTTCAAAATGCAGTAAATCCATTGAATCAATATAAAAGTTGTTTTTCATATTGAAACTGTTGAAAATACACAACATAGTAAGTTGATCCACATATGAACTTCACATATGGCCTCTGAACTTGGTCAATACTAATCTTATATACAGGGACAGGACTAAAAATACATTCAATCAGTCATCGCTCCCAAATGAATTCAACAGGTAATCTTGTTAATTAATTACAACAATAAAATAAAATTTAATCACGAACATACATGAACAACAATACCACATTAAACCACAGAAATTCCAAAAATACATTTCCCTTACATTCAACTTCCAAAACTGCATTCATCTTTGCCATGTTACATTCATTAGTTGAATAGTGCTATACCCTGTATTAACAAAAACATTAATGGCAATAATAAAAACACTTACACTGACAAGCAACTCAATATCGCGTTCATAATCGAATGCGACTCATCTGCGATTATGAACGGAGCGATATTGTCAGTGATCTACGGTTCTGTGTAGTAAATGCTGCTCCATCTGGAAGCAGGTGATGGAGATTTACTTCTAATCACGGAACCGGCTTTACTGACTAGATGCGCATGACAATCATGCGATTTATCGTGCAGCCCTAAGTTTGTTTGTTGATCACAAAGTACAAAAGTAGATGAGGAAAACTAGGATGCCGTGTGTATTCAAAGCGCCGCCATTACTGTCTACAGTGTGTGGAATGGTGCGCTGTGATTGATTGAGCGGATATATCGCATTCTGCAGAAAAAGGAGACTGGCGTTTGTCGCGGTTTGGAAAAAAGCGAGAAAACATGACAGAATAACTCGGCGGATATTGCATTTTGCGTAAAATTAAAAATTGACCAGATACAATACTGATTTTGGCGGAAACTGATTTGGCGTTTGGAACCCCTCTTCATATATATATATATATATAATTTATATTATATATAAATATATATATATATATAGCTATATATTATATTATATATTATATCTATATCTATAAGATAAAGATATAAATCTATATATATAGATATATATCGCCGATATAGCCACAGGTACAGACAATATAGCCACAAAACTATTCTACACCAACTCTACACTTTTTTTTAGCATTTGAAACAAGTTGGATTGTTTTACTATATTTATATCTTACATTTATTTTTAATCTTTTAGACGTTTAATATATTCCATTTTTCGTTCCGAGTTTGTGGCTCTGTAGATGACCACTTGCACGTAATAGCCAGCAGAGGGCGATAAAACACCACGCTTTACAAATCACTGTATAGTTGAGCAACCGTAGAAGTGATGCCATTGCTGTAGATGTGGAAAGGAGCCAGGAATACTTCCTGTGTAAATTATCTTGAGCATTGAGTCTATATTACCGAAGGCTTTCTCAGATGACCCCGACTCAACCGTACACATCATCTCACCCTCTCCAGTCAAAGAGGCCCTGGCACAGGTCACCACTAACCATCTGTCCACAAAGAGCTGTGGCGGAACTCCACAGGTTCACCCTGCTGAGGCTTCGACAGCATCATAATGTAAGGAGTCTGTTAAATCACTTTATATTGGACACCCCTCCATTTACCCCCCACCCAGGCCTTTAAAACAGGTCAATTCCTGAGAGTCAGCACTTTGGGAGGAGGGAGTTGGTTGCTGTGAGCATAAAGGCATTTTTATGGTCCCACAGGATCCCGCATTTATCTGCTTGAGGACATAAGTGCTTCTTTGCTGTGGCAGGCATAATCGACTGCAAGCAACTACCAGGACTCAGTGTTTATTTGTCGATCAAGTTGTGTAGAACGGTGGTAGGACCTCTGAAAGCAACACATTACTCCAGAGAAGAGTGCTGCTTAGGGATTTGGAAAATGCCTCTTCTAAAAAGAAAACCATTAGGGCAATAACAAATTAAGCAATAGCACACCTTTTGTGTTAATGCCAAAACAGAATGTTTATTACTTTTTGTTTGTTATTTACATATTTATCAAATACAAAGTATAATACAGAGTTTGGGATGCAACAGCACACCTACATCATCTAACAAACCCTTGTTTCTTCTGAAATTGTTCTTTCCCTCTGACACACAACATTCAACCATCGAAGCATGATTCTGAGGAGTTTCTGAGCGGCGTTTGGAGTCACTGCTGAATAAATCTAACCGATAAAATAAATTGCAACCACCCCGTACAATGTCATACGCCTCTCTTTTGAACGCTTCATGCGATTCCTCAAATAATCAGGATGCAGTTTCATAAAATTAAAAAAACAAAAGTAGCTGGTTATCTTTTGAACCCCAAAAAGACGAAAAATATGCATACCCAGCCTGACAAAAAGGGAAAAGTGTGTGTCTATTTGTGCATCTTTATGTCCTTTTATTTTCACAAATGGCCAGATTGGGGGTATTTTAGGTCGTGCAGCTCACATTATAAATAAGTAAGTCATCGTTACTTCCCTCTTCTGCATTAATCCTGTATTCTACAGCTCTGAGTGGTGGAGAAATTACACAGGGGGGGCAGAAGGACAAATGAAAGGATGGAGGAGAAGATCAGAGGATCTGTAAAAGGGTCAACTGAGATGGCCTGTTCCATTCTATAAGTCATTTTGTCAATGAAACTGACCCTGATGGGGATAAAAGTCTCTGTAC
>JADLZN010004985.1:0-136164 GCA_018155175.1 Sinocyclocheilus anophthalmus
GAATGCGGCCAAGTACGGGGATATCCTGGACGAAACCTTCTCCAGAGTGCTCAGGACCCTCAGACTGGGCCGAAGGTTTACCTTCCAACAAGACATGACCCTAAGCACACAGCTAAAATAAAAAAGGAGTGGCTTCACAACAACTCTGTGACGGTTCTTGAATGGCCCAGCCAGCCAAAGCCTGACCTCTCTTTAAACCAATTGAGCAGCTCTCTGGAGAGACCAAAAATGGCTGTCCCCCAACGTTTAACATCCAAACCTGACAGAACTGGAGAGGGATCTGCAAGACGGAATGGCAGAGAGGGGCGACATCCCCAAATCCAGGTGGTTTGTGAAAACTGTTGCATCTTTCACAAAAAGGGACTCATGGCGTATTAGAGCAAAAAAAGGGTCTGAATACTTAGAGGACCATGTGATATTTCAGTTTTTCAATTTTTAAAAAATCTGCAAAAATGTCAAAAATTCTGTGTTTTTCTGTCAATATGGGGGTGCTGATGCTGTTCTTTGTGTACATTAATGAGGAAAAAAAATGTACTTCAATGATTTTAGCAAATGGCTGCAAAAAAACAAAGAGTGAAAAATTTAAGGGGGTCTGAATAATTTCCGTACCCACTGTATATATTATATACACAGTGGATATATATATGCATAAACAAGTGTGTTATTTTTTGTACTTTGTTTATATATAATATTTATATTATGCGGTATAGCTTTAAAATGAATAGCTCGCATGTGCTCGGGTACTGTGCGGTTATGTTTTCGCGATAAGATCACGTCCGCGGTGTGGTTCACATGCTGAAGCAAACTTTTGCCTTAATGGTTGATAGATTCCTAGTCCAGTTGATATGTGAAAATAATGTTCACTTTTACATAAAAGCATGAAACTTGGTACACCTGTATAGTTTGCGGCCCTAAACATTTTCAGAAATGGAGCCATCGCAAAAACACCTCGTGGTTGCCACTATTTGGGGTAGCTAATTGTGAAGCATGTGGGGGGCTGAGTGACCTCAGAATTACCTATAAATATTATTTTAATATCTAAAAAAACAAAGCAGCACAAACGAAACTTTTACCTGCACAAAACAGCACAAACGAAGCACAAACAAACAAACTTATTTGGGGTAAATTTGGAGCATGTGGGGGGGCTGGTGACATCATCGCATATAATTCAATGTCTAATATTTAAAAACCGAAGCAGCACAAACAAACTTTTTTTTTACGCCACAAGCCAGCACAAATGAAGTACAAACAAACAAAATGATTTGGGGTCAATTTTGAGAGCAGTGGGGGGCTGCGTGACCTCAGGAAAATGAGCAATAAATATTATTTTAATATCTTAAAAACCGAAGCAGCACAAACTAATTTTTTTAGGGCACAAACCAGCACAAACGAAGCACAAACAAAGGAGATTATTTTGGGTGAATTTGGAGCATGTGTGGGGGCTGGTGACGTCATCGCATATAATTCAGTGTGTAATATTTTAAAAACCGAAGCAGCACAAACGAAAATATTACCTGCACGTACCAGCACAAACGAAGCACAAACGATTGAACCTGTTTGGGGTGAATTTGGAGCATGTGGGGTGGTGGTGACGTCCATCGCTATAATGCAATGTCTAATATTTATTCCCCCCCCCACCGAGCAGCACACAACAAAACTTTCCTGCACAAAACCAGCACAACGATGCTCAAACAAACCGAGGAAGCCTATATGTGGGTGAATTATTGTGGAAGGTATGGTTGGGTGGCCTGAGTGACCTAGGAAGGACCTATAAATATTCTTTTAAAATATCTAAAAAAAAAAAACGAATACCAAGCAGCAACAATGAAAATTGTTTACAGCACAAAAAGCACAAACGGAGCACAACACGATGTTGAGTGAGATATTTTGCCGGCGAAGTTTTGCGTTGGGGGGGGGGCCAACTTGCACGGAGGGACAAAACCTCCCCCTTAATCAGATGGAGATTCGAAAAATCGAAATTTCATTCTGATCGAGCTCAATCAGATCGATTAAGGTGTTTACATGAAGGTTTTCAGTCCGATTGAGCCGTCAATCCAATTACAAACGAATGATTTGGTTGCATGTAAACGTAGCCAGTGTCAAAAGTGGCAGATGGGCAGATGATCCAGCCAGAATCAGAGAATACCAGAATAAGAAATGATGATGTTGGAATCAGCTTTCACATCTGCCAGGGGCTTATGATTGATAGTAAAGCATGAGTCTCAGTTGACAAATGGCACCGGCTGAATGAAACCTGAGTGGGTTATCGTTCGTTGGGCTTCGATTGAAAGAAAGGAAAATATGTAAAATGTGTCTAGACAAAGGTGTCAACCAAATGGTCCATTCCGTTAGAATAACAAAGGAACAGCATTCCTCAGGAACTTCTTGTAGATTGCAGGATCTCCAGCGGGAGGTCCTAACAGTATCTGTTGTTTGTATCCCTTTTGTTTTTAGGTATAAAATTCCATCCCACAGACAGAACTTTGGGGGAAGCTAAGATTCTTACAAGGGTTAAGATTGCTTGAAGGATGGCATGCTAACATCACTATTGAAGAACTGCTACACTACCATTTTCAATAAATTCTTCTCCCCACAAAAATGTTGGTCAGTAATTAATTTTTTTGTATTAGAGAAATCTAGTATATTGGTGAGCCACCCAAAAGACTGCTAAGCAAAAATACAGTAAAGATGATGCAGGGCTTGAAAACGAAAAAAAAAAAAAATCCAATCGGTTCACTCCGAGCAGAATCGATATTTGAAAGTTTCTGTTCCTACGTTCCTCTGATTTGTCAAGGGTGCACTGCTGAGCGGACTGAGGAGCAAGGAACAGAGAGACGAGGAGTAGACCGTACATAAATGATGGGATTATTTTTGATTTTTTATAACTTCAAGGGAAACAGGAACACACGTAGAAAGGCGGGAGACTTCAAGCAGACCATCACAGCTTAACATACAATACCGGACGCTGGAGACACACAGGGAACAGATTATACACATGACAGGATGAGGAGAGGATGAGACACAACCTGGGATCAATAGACATAAATGGGGGGGAACACATGGAATCAAATAAACCGAACAGGACAGGAACAGGAAACTACCAACTATGGGCATGGACGGCACATGGGGAGAAGACCACACACCAACAACCATGGTAAAGAGTCTGACAGTTATTAGGCAAACGTTCCGAAAACCGGTTGGGTAGAAGAAATACGGTTAAATAAACGTTGTTTTTTTAAAAACAATTTTCTTTTGCTATAATAATAATAATCATTAATCATAAATAATAATAAAGTACAGCGTTTTATTTACTCAAAAAGAAAAAAGAAAAAAAATAAACAGGAAGAGATCTGGTAATGTTAGCCTAGGCCAGGGGTAGGCAAAGTTCGGTTCCTAGGAGAGGCCGAAGTCATGCAGGTTCGTTAATTATTATAAATTAAAATTACGAATTGAAAACAATCTTTTAATGTATTATTGAATAAAATATTAGTTAATTGTCAAAGAAAGAAAAGATTAATAGCCATAATATGGACTTTTGTAAATGCTGTGCTACTGTGATGCTCAGATACTGTTATTTCCTTCACACATTGCTGATTTCACCATTAACTCTTCACCTGAACAGTTTATGTTGCTGTATATGGTATCATTGTAATCCTTGACCATCAAAACATAGGAGTAGACACCGTTTGGTTCAGGAGATATAACACAAAATACATAATTTGGCTATGGCGGAAAGTAAAATGGTCGCCATGGCAACCAAAAGGTGTTTTTGTGATGGCTCCATTTCTGAAAAAAATAGAAAAAAAGAAAAAAATGTTTTTCAGGGCCCGGCCTCAACCTGTACAATTGTACCAAGTTCTGCTTTTCTGAAAAATGTCGAACATATCCCTAAATGTTTGCAAACATTTCACATGGATTCACTGTTTTGGATTGCTGCATTTAATTTGAGAAAGTATGTAGCCTACAGAATGAAGCGTCCGGTGTGTGATAGCGTAAAACAGTCACTAGCACCTGCAGCAGGAGCAACAACAGCCTCCCCTGGGTCCTAATGCCCATCCGGTAAGACCTTTTATTTACTTAGCAGGTAGGTTGCCCAAAACCTATGCTCCTGGCTTTTCTTTTTTTGGATCGATGTCATGCAAAGTTTAGCTCCAACTCTAATCAACCCACCTGCCTTACTTTTTAAGTAGGGATCTGAAGGACATTAATTGTTTTTGCTTAAGGTCGTTGGGGTTTTGTAGGGTTGTTTGGAGCTGAACTTTGAGGACAGTTGATCGCCAGGAGCCGCCCAGCAGGGTTGGGCACAATGATCTAGGGGGTGTGCTTTGCTTGTAATAGGCCCCCTCCTCTACTTGTAATGTAAAGAAAAAAAAGTAAAAAAAACAAAAACAAAAAAAAAAAAAAATAACATTGGGCTTTTTGGTGCGCCACGGTTTTAGCAAACTCATTTCGCCGTCCTTTCTGCCAGAGCAATTAGTTTCATAGTCGTTACTAAGCAATAGGGGTAAACAGCTGCCTTTTCCACCAAAATTAACGTTACCTGGAACACTTTGTCCCAGGAACTTTTTTCCCCCCAGACCTGTTACTGTCTGCGTTTCCATCGCGGTCTAAAGTACAGAGAAGATTACTGAGAAGCAGATTATCTTTAGGCAAATTATTATGGTATGGTGATGTAGGTTCTAGCGCGCAGTTCTCAATACAAAGTACGCAAAACTTTCAAAATATTTATTCGGACTTGCATCCTCGGTAGTTCGGACTTCGCAAGTTCGTCTCAGGAGTATGAACACCCACGGACAGGACGACGCAAGTCCGGTAATTCCAGTCAGCTCACCTTGGCTACTGCAATTTTCCTCACTGTATTTACAATAAGATGAAATATGATATCAAACACCACTGCCTGTTTTTGGTTTCATTTAAACATATTAACAGACGCAGAAATGTAGTTTAGGGAACGTACATACATTACAATGAAATATTATATTATATCAAACAGTATTGCCTCTATAATTAATAGAATAAAGACCAAAGATTACATGTTAGATTTACCCAAAACGAATTATATCTTATGTTTAACCACTAAAGAGACATCAGAGACAGCGGCAAATGTCAGAAGGACTAGCCGAGGTGGGAGGCCTGCTGTTGCTCCCTAGTCGGGATACATGAGCACTGAGCGCCGGCTGATCGCATGGAGGGCACGTCTAAGAAATCGGCGAAGCATATTTTCAAACAGGCGCTGTCTTTATAAATAAACCGCAAAATTTTAAACAACTAAATTCTCGCCTGAAATACTTTTAAAACAAAATTTCATGACACAATAACAGTAATATAAAAAAAAAATGCAAATGCTGGTTGAAATACAATGCTGCGTGAACTCAACCAATCAGCATGCTCAGCGCCCAAGTCCCGCCCCCGAAAGTTCCGGACCTTTGAAAAAGTACTACCTCACGAGCAGAGACACTTGCCTTGTCCAAATACCCACACTTGAGGTCTTTGCACTTGACCACTTGAACACTTATATGACGTATTTCCTGTATTTGGTCAGTGGGGAAGGAAAAGCAAGACCGGAGAAGATAAACAGTAAGAAGACAGGAATGAAGACCACTAGTGTGTGTGTAGAACTTTTCATTACCTGATGGGACTCACTTGTAGTGTTGTAAAAATGCAAGTATTTACATAGCTTAATTTTAATTTTAAATACTTTGCATTTTAAAATCAACTTCTAAATGTTCAGTAGTCCCTATAACATGACAACTTAATTTGTGGTGTTTCTAATTAAGTGATAAAAAGCAGTTGCAAATGTTGTACAAAATAAATATCACCACTACTCATCTTTGCACCAATAAAATGTAAAAACACTGTTTTTCTACCAAATTATACGTAATATCTAATTATTATATTAATATTTAACTTACATTGGAAAGGTTTCCGTGACCTCTTGCGAGATCTCGGCAAAAGTCTCACGATTTATTTCCAGAACATGATGCATGATGATCGTGAATGATGCGTGATGGGATACACTAAGCCTCGAATAGTGCTCCGGAGCGTATTCGAGATAGTGTGCGTTAAGGACACTGTGCTCTGGCGTTTTTAAGACTTGGGACAGTCTTGCGCACTTACTTCCTGCCACGCACACACGCTCTCAAGTGGCCAAGACCGCAAGTGTGGGTATTTGGACAAGGCATTTCTGAGGGGCACATTTTTACCCGGAAATTTATTTAGATCCTGGTTCCTGCGGTACTGAGTACCCCAAAGTCCCTAGTTCCTGGGGAAAGTTCCTGCGGTGGAAACAGGGCTAAACATACCGTGGTTCGGAACCAAAACCTATAGGTGTGAACACAAACCAGCGGGGGCAGGGAGAGGGGGATCAATCGAACTCGGGCTTCGGAACCAGCAAACATTGTTTTGGAACCAATAAGTGTGATTTAGCACCCCTAAGATATGTGTTTTCTGATTTAAATATATTAAGCTAGTAATTGTGTGTCATAAAATCACGAGACTGTTTTGATTTAAAGGTCAGAAGCTATAGTTTACATGAACAAAAATCACAAACACTATACTTGTAAATTAAATAATTTAATATATACAGCTCTATTAATTAATATGTAACATTTGTCTTAAAAATAAAAAAAATGATTATTAGCTAGTTCTAACAAATATGTTTTTGCTCAAAACTAACCAAAGTAAAAATAAAAAATTGTTTATAATTTTTGCACAGGAGAGAATTTGTCTTGTTTCAAAACAAAAGGAAATATATATATCGGTATCGGTATCAGCATCGGCTATCAGCCAAAACGATTTGAAAAATATCAGCATATCGGCAAAAATCTAATATTGTGCATCCCTAGTTGTGTGCAGAACATTTTTAACAAAGGGTAAAACAGCTTAACCCAAGACCGCAACTTTTACAGAACACAAAACAAAATGTACTATGAGTGATTTCAATAACAAAAGACATAAATGATCGTCTGAGGCTTGAACGGAGGAGTATGTATGTGTGTCTGTGTGTAAATGAATGTGTGTGTGAGGCAGTCTTAACGAGACACATCCTTCCAGTGCCAGGCATGAGACAAAGCTGATTTCACATACACACACACACACTCTAGCTCAGCTTCCTGTCACAAAACTGCAGTGTGCGTGTATAGATTTCCTTGACATTATGTTATCTCTCTTCTTACATAGGATATAATGAATGGAAATATGAGCTTGAGTTTGTGTGTGTTAAATGATCACGTTTGTTGGTGTGTGTTGTATGTACGTGTTGGGGAGGTTGTGGGAAGGCTGTTAAGATTTATTAATATTTTTAGAAGAGCAATGAAGCCTAATGTGACAAGAGGCGATAGGAGAGAAAGTAAATGTCAGCCCTTGTTCACATTTATCCATAATGCACAACTCTCCCCCAAAGTGACAGAGACTCNAAAAAATCTATAAAGCACAGCAGATTTAACGGATTCTCTCACACACACACACACACACACATGTCTTTGGACTATCTTTCCTTTGTTCATTCATACTCTATTTTCTATCAAAATAACTTCTGAGCTGAATTTAGGACCACGGTTCAAATTGAAACCTAGCAATTAAAACACTGTGATGATTTCCCTTCCATACTCTTTTCTCTGTGTTTGGTTGCCTCTGTCATGTTTAAATCAAGCCATTTTTATATTTCATAAGCCATATATTTAAGAGATTTAAGAGAGTCTGAGAGTGTCTGAGAGAGAGCAATAAAGTTCTAAAAAAAAAAAAGAAATAAAAAGGCAAAAGAAAAAGAAGCATGTCAAATAGAATTTAAAAAAATTAAATCAATGGTTCCTCCAAATGTAAATATTTGTCATTATTTACTGATGTGGTTATGACTTTCCTCTGTGGAAGATTATTCTGGAGATTAATATCCTGGCTTTTCCATAATAAAAGTAAATCAGGACTTGGGCTGTCAATCTCTAAAATGACAAAAATTATCATAAATGTGTTTAGACAAACGGTGCATAACACCAAAATTGTAGCTGTCATTGAAAATCTTCCTGTCTGTTGAGCTGTAGTTGAAAACATCTATGTATTGGTGCTTTAAAGAACCCAGAAACCAAAACACTCATCTGAACAACCTATAATGGAACATCAAGAACATTTTAAATCTCCAGAGAACCATATGATTCAATTGTTTAAAGCTGGTCCATTGAGTCAGTAAGAGCTCAAGAACCAGGTCAGTCAGATCAGTTAGACCAGTTTTGTGAACTGATTAACCAATTCATCGAAAAGAGTTTTACATCCCCAGTCCATTTTATTTTATTATATGGAAAAGAATGGCCAGGATGTTTTTCCAAAATTCTATTTTTTTATGTTACACAAGAAAAAGTGTGGGAAAAGGGTGTGTAAATAACAGGACTTTCATTTTAGGGTGAACTGTCCTTTTAAATTTCGCATTTTACCTGCAGTCACCCTATCATGGACTAAAATCACATAATATCTATATCTTTGACAACTGAATTTGTAACAGCATAATCCAGATTTCTCCTCTTCCAAAATGAGGTGCATTTGCTCTCGCTCTCTCTCTCTCTCTCTATGGTGCAATTGCATCATCAAATCATTACTGGAGAAAAAAAAAATTCTGCAATTTTGCACCAAGAAATAAGTATATTTTCCACCAAGAATTGCTCTCCCAATTCAGGAGGCCAAGTAGTTAAATCCCCTCAGGGCTGCTATCATGATTATGAGAATTCTGGGACTCAAGAGAGATTGAAGTGGAAGCATTTCAGCTGTCCATTAGGAACTTCCCATCTGGACACAAACCCAGCACAGCTGCAAAGCCTTGGCCTGCAGAGAAGCGAGCAGGGGGTAGATGAGGTGAATTTAGTGGGGATGCTGTAATTAATTGTATTTTGAATGACAAGATTGAGACATAGAAAGTGAGGTAACATGAACAAGGATACAATGTGTCTTGCTCACAAATACCACTATTAATCACTGCTATTCTGTTATTTCTATGAAGTTATAGGAAGTAATTAATTAATCCAATCCTGCCAATATTATCTCAAGGACATTTAATCATCTGCTTCCATAACTACATTTTTATTCTGAAAACAAATATCCAATAATATCGCCATCTTTCTTTAAATCAAAGTCAATGAGAGCTCTGATGCTGTGTTCAAAATCTCCCCCTATACCATTATTCCTTACATTAATTCACTAATATAGTCCAGTTGAAGGTGTGAATGAAAACGAGTGAGCGAATTCGGACTCTGAGTGTGCCAGAAGGGTTGCCGCTTCTGCATCGTTTGTGCTTGCTATTCAATAATAACAATTTGAAACATAGCAAAATGGCAACTCCAGTAGTAATGAAAAGATTTATCTTGCACTATGACATCGAAACTAGCTTGTATAAACTTTGATGGAACTATTTAATATTCAATTAAAAATAAATGTATACCTGTATGATAATATGCTGTACCCACATTGGACAAGCAGTTTGGAAAATGGATGGATGGATGATTCAGCTGCAGGCACCATCTTCTGCCGGCATGACCCCACACGTTGAATTTGGGGATTCTTATCGTTGAGTCTACATCGTTGCACACTCGTTATTGCTGTGCATAATGGGATTGAATGAGTGCACTCGATATCATCCACTATGGTTTCAGCCACACCACTACAATGGCTGTCCCCTCAAATAGTGCCCTATTTAGCGGTATGGGGTGATTTCAGATGTAGCCTTAGAGCTCAAGTTGAGTTCAGGCTAGAGTCACTCATATAATGACAGAAACATTAAAGTCAGTTTACCTACCCTTACCAGCCACTTTATTATGTACACGTATTCAACTTGCCCATATAACCCAACTTAAATAAGGCAGCCAATCACATGGCTGCAACTGCATGCATTTTGTCATGTAGACATGGTCAAGACGATCTGCTAATGTTCAAACCGAGCAAACAGAATGGGGCAGAAAGGTGATCTACTGACTTTGAACGTGGCACAGTTGTTGGTGCCAGACAGGCTGGTCTGAGTATTTCAGAAATGCAATCATGCATGTTATATGGTAAATATGGACAACATCTCTGAGAAATCAACATTGTTGAATATGCCACAAAGAATTAAAGCAGTTCTGAAGGCAAAAGGGGATCCAACCCGTAGCAAAGTGTACCTAATAAAGTGGCCAGTGAGCGGGGACTATAGAACTGGGAAACAGTTTAAATACTAGCACAACATAATAACTTTGTGCCATTGTGTATGAGAAAGCTATCATCTGATTTTCAAAAAGATGGAGAGTTTTAATTTAATGAATAAAAGGCTCATTGACCAGTGCAAAATATGTGACACATGGTTATTAGTTAACTAAAACTTGTACTGAAACTCAAATTAAATCCATTACAAAATTCCATTACTTAAAATAAACCATAACTGAAATAAAATTAATATACAGTATATAAAACATTATTTCATCTGGTTGCCAAGGCAACATTTCTCTTTAATTTCTCTTTCATTTAGCTTAACTTAGTGTATTAAATAATTAAAACTACTAAAAATTACAAAAACACACAACAAAATGATTAAACCTTTAATTGAAATTAAATGAAAATTGAAAATATAAAAATAAAAACTGATTCAAAATATTAATAAAAACGGTAATAACATTTTAATTGTGGTACTTATTTACAGTAGTTATTGTCTTTGCATAAGGTCAATATAAGGCCAAAATATTGTCAGGCTTTCATTATTTAAGACTGCACAATAAATAAGTTGTCAAGTAAAAACAAATGGATTTAGTTCCATAGTAGTACAAAATAAAATGCAAGTGTTCGCACATAATGTGTTTAATATGACACTGAAATGGTCATAGATGTTTTGAACAATGAGTCCAATACAGTCTCAAGGATTTCTGAAATGCTGCACACACACAGAAAAGAGCATAATCTTTTCTTTAGAGTAACACAAGCCTATCAGAGCTCTCAAAGATGTACTAGTACTTTCCAAGCAACAACATCTCATGATCATTTAGTCAAAAATAAAATTACATATTCAATATTAATATGCTTTTCACTGAAAATAAGTCAATAAACTAAAGCAACAACAAACAACACATACTCTTCAGATAAGTCTAAGTCTGAAATTTAACAGCTGGCCATTCATAATCTTATACTGAAAAGCACAGCAGTGTGTGCGGACCGTGAGAGGTGCATGTCCACCTGACATTAATGTCAACATTTGTGCATGACATGATAATCAAATTAAGTGTAATGTATTCGATAAGCATAACAAAACATCCTTGAAGATCAGGCTCAGTAAAACTGACCAATCAAAAAACAGATGAGAACAGCCTGTGAATGTCAAGCAGAACAGATTGCATAAAGGGAGCTCACCTAAAAACACTGAGCTGCTTGTGCAAAATGTTGTGTTTGGGGTTTTCCCCACACAAAGGAAGTAAAACCTGACATTGTGGGAACCATTTTACTGAACTGTAAAAAAAAATTAAGCCAAATTAATTTTAAAAAATTATAAAAGAAATCTTAGTACTAATTTTCCCTAGCTTTTTCTTGTTCACTCAGCTTCTGTAAAAAAGCAGTTATACTGACTGAAAAGAAGCTGTCAGTCATACAAAAAAATGTTTAGTTGAGTTAACTCAAGATTGTTAGTTTTCTAGAGATGTGCAACGATTCTATAATAAACCTTTTTAAGTTGTGCCAACTCAACATTTTTTGTCTGTAGAACTCAAATACCTGAAGTTGACTGAACAAAAAAATGCTACTGGAAATTGGTACTAAGAAATAATATGTTACAACTGAAAACTGCAAAAACAGTGTCCAAGTCAAAAACTGAAAACACTGACACAACATTAATAAAACATTTATTCAAACGAGCAAGTTTTCAAACATTTGCCTGTTTAAGGCAATTAAACAGGCAAGTATACCCATCATTACAATAAATTTATCTTAAAGTCAGAGCTGTAACCACCATAGACATTGAGGAGGACAAGTCTAAACTGCCAAAAAATTAATGGCTTAATGATTAGAGAGTCGGACTTATAACCCAAAGGTCAGAGGTTCGAGTCTCGGTACTGGCAGGGATTGTAGGTGGGGGAGTGAATAACCAGTGCTCTCTTCCAATACCTTGAGCAAGGCACCCCCCCAAAAAATGGCTGCTCACTGGATTACAAAAAGTTTTAAAAGTTACATTTTTAGGCTGATCTGCCTCAGCAGTTTACCAGCAATGTCAAAATGATGGAAATGGCCAATCAAACAAAATAAAAATAAAAATAAAATTTGACCTAGGCCTATCCCCCCCCCCAATGTTCAAGACATGGTTACAGCCTTGCTTAAATGGATAGTTCACCCAAAAACAAAAAAATCCGTCATTTTCCCTCATGTCTCAAATCATAGTGTATCTAAAAGTTGTGAAACCCTTTTACTTTTCATTTTATGGATGTAAACATATCAGTCTATGAAAATATCTTTGTGTTCTAAAGAAGAAAGGCAGTCATATGAGTTTGAGATAGAACAGAGTAAATGATGATACATTTTCATTTTTGGGTAAACTCTCCCTTTAAATATTGCTCACGTGAAACAAAATGTAATATATTGCACTAACCTGCATCAATACATAGATAGAACTGCTATCATCATAATATAAAAATCCTGTAATTCCATGCTTTTTAAATTCACAAATATTTAAGCTAAAGTGATTCAACACTGCAACAGTGAAATTAAACACTGCAGTTAAAACAGTTTTACAAAACTCTGCCACTAAATATGAAACATGACTAAACAGTAGCATGTCCTTGAGGAGCACAAACTTTCAAAATATGCAGGATGGTCTTTAAAATAGAAGTGCACCTATCTGCAAAACACTCAAATGTGTATTTTAGTCCTTTTGGAAAGTCAATAATCAGCACATAGAGAAGTCCAAAGAGTACCATTAAAGCAGTGGGAAAGTCAGATGGTCCTCCATTACCACAGTTTCTTCCAGGATGATGCAGAAGTTTAGTCATCTCTTAGTTCTCTGTGAGAGGTCGTCCTCCATGACTTCAAGGCTGCCCCGTTCACTCCTCTTTATCAGTGTCCTAAGAAAGAATGATGTAAATTTATTGAAAACTGGTTGAGCAAAAAATCAAAGCTCAAAAACGCTCTAACAAAACATGGTGCATTATGTGCTAACCTGATGTAAACACTTGATGAAAACAACCCACATGAAAATATGAGAAGAACTAAATTTGAAAACCTACCAAATAAATCTTGGAGATTTGGTTCCCTGAGGTAAAACGGGAGTTCCCATAGAGCCATGTTGTGTCTGTGATGGGGTGTCTGTTGTCTGTAGGAGGGGGAAACAATTATAATTTACTTCTGTATGATTCCTTACAGATCATAACTGAGTGTTAAAAATACTGAAAATGTATTAGGGATGGACAAAGGGTCAGAAATGGAGGAGTGCTTGGGGCAACAAATCCCCAAAAACTGACTGTAAAAATCTTTAAAAATTGTAATGCTGGGACAAAAAAGTCATTAATTTATAAGAATAAAAACACCATGGGGACTCAAGTAGACAAAACAACTGTCAATGAAAGTGTATAGCCGCTACTTTTAAAGGGATTCATAACCATAGGAATTATACTGGCTCTTAAAATGGTTCAGGATAATTCTCATTTCACTTTCTTTTTTTTTGTCCACTGAATACAAACTCAACTTGTTCAACAACAAAGTTTTATTTGTGCACTGTAAGAATAAAACACAGAAAAACAGATAACGTCTTGGCATTTTCCATTAAATTTACGGACATTTCCTTCAACCCTAAAACACTTCCAATGCGGAATTCAAAAAAAATGTGTAAAAAGAAAAAAAAATACAGAAAATTGTCTTTAAGTTTTTCAAACTACAAACATTGTGAAAATCACACAGGTCACACTTAAATGTAGTGTAAAAGTATTGTTTTATCAGAATTTATGTGGACCCCAAGTACTTAAGTTTTTAACCCACCTGGTTTATTGAAAGTGCAGACAGAATCAGGGTTCAGGCACAGCAGCAGATTTTGACTGTCACCGGTGTGTTTCAGCACCTACAATTAATTAATTGTGCCCTCAGGATCTGTATAAGGAAATAAATACACAAATGTGAATGATCAGGTTAATAAAATGCAAATTAATGCAGACTTTAAAACGTTAGGCATCATACACTTACCGATAGTCACAGAAGAAACACTGGCCATTACTAAACAACTGAGGATCACAAACTACAAGAAGTTCCGATCAGCAGAAACATGCGCCTTGTTGCTAGGAGACGCGTGACAAATGAAAACAATGTGTTCTAAAATCGGCTCAAAATATCAAACATGTTTGATCTCCTCCGACTGAATGGAATCAGAGTCTGAAGCTAAAAAATCGTCTGTGACCATCATAAACTACACGTATGCACTATTTTCAAAAGGCAACTTAAAATGTGCAACAAAATCCATCACAACAAAAACTTAATTATTTCATGTAACAGGATTAAAATACAGCTAGATTTAAACATCCAGTAATGTTTGATAACTTACAAAGAAAATGTAGTGGTGTTTTTTTTTTCTAAATAACCAATATCAACTAAGTTAACTAGGGAAAGTGTGACTTTAAGAAAAAAACAACTATAATCAAAAACTAAAAAAAGCACACTTACCATAAAAACATTGCTCTGGATTATTACCATGTGCTCTTCTTCTGGCGCTTGCTGAACACTTGGTTCTCCCGCGTTGAAAAGTTCAAAGCCTTGAAAAGTAAACGTTGACGTACTATACGCAACCGGCACGTACTGGGGGCGTGGTTTAGCGCACGAGAGAAAATAATGCCGTCATCAGAAAACGTGCTGATAATACTTTTGAAATGTATGGTATAAAAATCACAATTCATAGAACAGTCCAGACGGGTTAATTGTGTCTGAAATAGTGAGGTTAGAGCTAATAGCGCTCACTTCTAACGAAAAACTACAATTAAAAAATTCATTCTGCAATATTAATTGTATTATTATTGTACTATTTACGATTGTAGTATTGTACAATAATAGATAATACAATTACACAATAGGCACGGGTATGTATGAATAATAAATATAATCCTGTCACTTTTAAGGAATACAAAGTAAAATACGAATAATAAGGATTATTCTATTATTAACTGTGTAATTCTAATAATATAATTATTATTGTTGTTGTTGTTATTGTACAATATTATGATCTTACAATTATACATTAAGGAGCATTTTAGTTCTTTTAAAAATCACTAACTATTTTTCTTCATTGTCCTGAAGTAAACAAATGTTTACATTTTATTAAAAAAAATAGCATTTGTTTTTTACTATATGGGTGGGCAGTTCCCTAATGAGATTGACTTAACTCAATTTTATAAGTTGGCACAAGTTTCTTTGGATGAACTTGCAAAGCGCTGTTCACAGAACTCGTCTTTTTAAGTTTATGGAAAAAATCTTGGTTTAAGCTGAATAAATGTATTAAACTTAGTTGTACTGACTTTTTCATGGATTTTTGCTGACCCAACACAACAAAACCAGTCATTTAAACTTTCTTCAAGTTGTTTTTTTTACAGTGTGTCCCCATGAGGAATACAGTCAATTAACATACTAAACAATAATACCAGAAGTGCAAAAAGGTTAATGGGATGATTAGAAAAGTTTATTTGTGTGTGTGGGTTTACTTGGCAGTACTTTGTCTGGGGACAAAACTGTCTCCAGAAATTAACTAAATCTACCAAAATCTTCCTCTTTGAACATATGGAGATGACTTTTTAGTTGGAAAGTAAATAAATAAATGTTATTTAAATATATAATATTTTTAATAAATGTAAACAGACTTTGTTTTTTTAAAGGGGTTCTAAAAATGCCTTTCTTAGGGCTAGTCTGTAGTAATTATAACAACCTGATCTCATCCGAAAATTTTACTATTTTACAAGTTGGTAATTTTGTATGAATTCCTGTGATTTGATTCATACCAAAACAAAAAAAAAAGTAAGTATGAAGATCCACCGCAAACCTCAGTGGAATAAATAAGGAATAAAAAATACAGAACATTGCTGACATTCATTTGTGCAGGTATAAACAAACAAACCCATCTGCAAGACAACTATTAAACAATTTTGAAGAGAAATCTGAGATTTTGCCATACACTCTGTAGAGTCTTGTCCTTAAAGGAAGCCATATTTATCTCTGCTCCTTATTCATTTCAAACAGCCATCCTTAAAAATCTTGTTCCAAAGTTCACATTCATATAATGTGCAACGTTTTAAGTAAATGTACAATCGGTTGAAGTTCTGCAGAATCTAAAGCATGCAGCAATATTTACATGACCAATTAAGCTGCCAGCTTTCCGCAAAAGTCAGTCCCAACAAGGTCACAGGGAGGGGTCACAGGGTTAAAACACTTGAAGTGTGCAATTAACCTTGTGTGGGGAGAAAGAATGAATGATGCACACAGAGAATGAGTGAGTGAGAGAGAGGGGGTGTAAAAAAAAAAAGGGAAATAATTACACTAATGGAGAGGAATTAGATCAGTAGCATTTAGTGTAGAAAGCTGAGTAATTGAATTAACCGGGTTTTGAATAATTCCTCTTTCATTCTACCTATTTGCTCATTAAATGGATTTGCCATGGATAATTTAACTTTCTTCTCCCAAATTAATCAATGTGGTTGAAACTCCACTTCTGCTGTTGTGGTGCATCACTTATCCGAGACAAAAATCTGAAATCTCTATCCTATTTCATTAATTACACAATAAAAGAAAACAATAAAATACAGCCAATGATGGGATAATTATAGTCTCATCCTTTCCTCCATTCTTTCTCTCTCTCTGTTGCCTTCCTTTGGGTTTTGTCGTACAGCTTGTTGCCAAATTCCACCCACAACCCATGTTTTTATTACCAGAATAAATATAGAATAAGTTTGTAATTTAGTGTTTATTTAATATTGTGAGCTGGGAACATATTTTAGGTGTCTACGAGTGTAGGTTGCTGTATTTTACAATGGCATTGCTCCATATTGGCTGGATTCTGCCACCCTCATTCTTGTCTGCTATTGTCTGTCTCAAACATTGTTCTATTGTTTCTTTCCTCTGCCACACACATATGCATAAACAACACACACACACACACCACACATTTAGTCCCAGCAGGAACAGTCAGATGTTTCTCTTGCCCACATCTGTGATATCTTGTAAACATGAAGATTCTTTGTACACCTGACATGCCTTCATCTCCATTTCTTTCAATCCAGTTCCATTCTAGGTTTACTGGCATGCCTGATAATTGGAAAAAAGTATTGGAAAAGCACTGGTTAAGAACACACACATTAAAAAGAACAGGCCTACCACAAACAAATTTGCAAGCGGAATTTTCAACTAGACGGATGTACGGTTACTTCCTCTACAGTTAAAAATCTGGGTGTTATGTTAGATAGCAACTTGTCTTTTGAAAATCACATTTCCCATGTTACAAAAACAGCATTCTTCCATCTAGAAACATTGCCAAGTTACGAAACATGTTACCTGTTTCTGATGCAGAAAAGCTAGTTCATGCATTCATGACCTCTAGACTGGACTATTGTAATGCACTGCTAGGTGGTTGTCCTGCATCTTCAATAAACAAGCTACAGGTAGTACAAAATGCAGCGGCTAGAGTCCTTACCTGGTCAAGAAAATATGATCATATTACTTCAATTTTACAGTCTCTGCACTGGCTATCTGTTAAGTTCCGTATCAGTTACAAAGTATTATTATTTGCCTATAAGGCCCTTAATGGGTTAGCGCCTGCGTACCTAACTAGTCTTCTACCACTCTACAATCCATCACGCTCCCTAAGGTTGCAAAACTCTGAACTCTTGGTAGTTCCTAGGATTGCAAAGTCCACTAAAGGAGGTAGAGCTTTTTTTCGCATTTGGCTCCCAAACTCTTAATAGCCTTCCTGATAACGTTCGGGGTTCAGAGACACTCTCTCTCTGTTTAAATCTAAATTCTTTTTTTTTGGCCAAGTAAGCATTCAAATAATGTCTCTCATAATCTTGTACTGCAGTTATATTTGATCAAATGCATATTATTATTCTTTAGATAGTGTTATACAAATTAATTTTGCTTGGTTGGAACAGCAGCTACGCTAATTGTCTCTATTTGTTTCTCTGTTTTTTTGACATCCCGTGGTAACTAGGATTTACGTAAGCTTCAGTCTGGATCCAGAACACCGGAGAAGAGATGATGCAAACCCCTCAGAGGACCTCAGATGATGCCACCCCTGAAACAACATACAGAACTACCACATTTGCTATAAGTTTGATTGCATCATATAATAATTTCTGTTAATATTGTTCATCGTCTGTTTTATTACTTCTTAAATTGATTTTTCCGTACATTTTTGGCATATGTACATTAACTGACAGTCACCACTGATAATCTACTACTAAATATTGTAGAAACTTAAATTTGCTGTAAAGTTGCTTTGCAATGATTTGTATGGTGAAAAGTGCTGTACAAAATAACTTGACTTGACTATTTAGCGCCCAAACTCTGGAATAACCTACCTAACTTTGTTCGGGAGGCAGACACACTCTGTCAGTTTTATATCTAGATTAAAGACCCATCTATTTAACCTGGCTTACACATAACACACTACTACGCTTCTAATATTCAAATCCGTTAAAGGATTTTTTAGGCTGCATTAATTAGGTCAATCGGAACCGGGAACACTTTTCATAACACCTGATGTACTTGCTACATTGTTAGAAGAATGTCATCTACGCTAATATTAGTCTGTTTCTTTTTTATTCTGAGGTCACCGTAGCCACCAGATCCAGTCTGTATCCAAATCAGATGGTCACTGCAGTCACCCGGATCCATTCCGTATCCAGCCCAGATTGTGGATCAGCACCTAGAGACGACCTCAACAGCCCTGAATGTCAGCAGAGACCAGGAAAAACTATATGAGCCCCAGATACAGATCCCCTGTAAAGACTTTGTCTCAGACGACCACCGGGACAAGACCACAGGAACCAGTTGGGTCCTCTGCTCAATGTGACTTTGCTGGAGCCTGGAATTGAACTGCTTTTTTCGTCTGGCCAGAGGAGAACTGGCCCTTTGACTGATCCTGGTTTCTCCCAAGGTTTTTTTCCCTATTTCTGTCATGGATGGAGTGGTTCCTTGCCACTGTCGCCCTGTCTTGCTTAGTTGGGACACTTCATTTCCAGCGATTATCGTTGACTTTATTGCACAGATATTTAAACTATTTAAACTGAACTGAGCTGGATGATGACATCACTGAATTCAATGATGAAATGTCTTTAACTGAAAAATTAGTGTTTTACTATTGTCATTTTGCATTATTGACACACTATTTTCCTAATTAATGCTGTTCAGTTGCTTTGTCACAATCTGTATTTTTAAAAGCGCTATATAAATAAAGGTTACTTGACTTGACTTGACAATACTGAACGAATAAACTTATTGCTTATTTCTACAACTGTTGCTATTTTCTGTTGCAAAATACTTACATATAGCCTAATAAGACGTTTCAATTATACAATGGCTATAATTTTTTTGCAAAGGTTTAGTTCACTAAAAATACAATTAATAAAATAAAAATGTGTCAATATTTACTCAGGTTGCTACAAACTTGTATAAGGTTTTGTTGTGGAACACCTAAAGAGAAGGATGAGGGAACTTCCGAGCTCCAAAAACCTGTAACACCAAGCCAGCAGAGCGAGCCCTCGCCCGAGTACTGACCGTGCTCCACTCCCTCTGCTTCCTCTGCTTTCACTTCCTGTTTGACTCTCATATAAACTGAGACCAGTCCATGTGCTGATCGTGAAGTATTGCCAGTTGATCTGCCTTACCAAGCGTTATTCTTCCTCTGTTCCTGATTGTTTTCCTGTGTGTGATTCTGCCTGACTTCTTGGCTCACGGTATTTGTACTCTGCCCCTTTTGTTCTGACGCCTGATAGGACTGATGTTTGTTTGGACTCATTGCCTGCCTCTCCATTATTGTCTCTGCTTCTGCCCTTGTGTATGACGAACGATCTGCTTGCTTCTCTGACTTTGACCCTCTGCCTGATTATCGACGTCTGTTTAAAGCCTTGACCTTTAATAAACTTCCGCTCATGGATTCTAACCAAACTCCAGCATCTCTGTTACAGAATACTTCACCTCCTATGAATCCAGCGGAAGTGTCGAATCTGCAAGCAGCATTCTCATACCAAGCTGAAATGCTCCAGAAATATCAGGAACAACTCACCAAGCTGCAGACCGTCAACGAACACCTGACGCACTACATTCGATCTCTCTCTCCCTCCACCCACTCCTAAGACCGTAAGTCTCGCTCTTCCTGACAAATTTGACGGTACCGCTGAGCAATGCAAGGGCTTCATTCGCCAAGTACAAGTTTATCTGGATCATCAAGGAGAGAGATTAGAATCAGAGGGCAAAAGGTGCGCTTTCATCATGACACTGTTGACGGGCAGAGCTATCGACTGGGCAGCAGCGTTTGGGACTCAGATTCACACCTGAGGAATTCCGTGACGTACTTCATTCAACAACTCCGTGAAGTGTTTAAATATCCGCATGGCGGAAAGGACGTTTCGAAACCGCTCATCAATCTGACACAAGGTAATCGTTCCACTGCTGAGTTTGCCATTGAATTCAGAATGCTCGCTGCCCAGAGTGGATGGAATGATGTCACTTTAAAAGCTATGTTTCACAAAAGTCTCAATGGCGATCTTCAGGCAGAACTTGCATGCAAGGGTGAGGAGTCCTCATTCTCCGATTTTGTCACACTCGCCATCAGGATTGATAAGCTCCTAAAAGGAGAAGTGGAAAAGATGAGTGAACCAACGATCTCACACCCAACCCTGTGGAAATGTCTTCCCCTGAGGAACCCATGCAAATAAACGCGTCCCGACTATCTGAGAGTGAAAGAGAATGGAGACGACATCAACGACTGTTTTTTTTTACTGCGGTGAATCAGGCCACCGCAGTTTAGGATGCCCCCACAAGCTTCAAAATAATCCCTGGGTAAATATTGAACATTTTGCTTTTGCTTTCCCTTTTAAGCAACAAGTCATTCACACTCCCTGTTGTCTTAAGAACTGATACTCACTCTCTCTCTCTTGACCTCACAGCGATGATTGACTCCGAAGCCTCCCTGAATCTCATCCACCAGGACATCGTAGCCAAATATCAAATCCCTACAGAAATGTGCACCCCACCTATCCAAGTCGAGGCTATCGATGGTGAATTGATTGGAAGAGGGATCACTCACCAGACCAAAACACTCACCCTCCAAGTTGGAACCCTTCATAAGGAATCCATCGCCTTTTACATCATCGACTCTCCCAAACACTAACTTGTTTTAGGATATCCATGGCTCTTTACTCACAACCCCAAACTCTCATGGCATCACGGTGAATTGACATGCTGGTCATCTTTCTGTATGAGTCACTGTATCACTGCACCACCCCAACCATGTCTCGCAACCAGTGTGGAAAGCCCTGAGACACACAAGAAAGTTAATATTCCCCATTGTTATCAAGATCTCTCGGATGTATTCAGCAAGGTGAAAGCCACACAACTTCCTCCACATAGACCTGGGGACTGTGCCATCGATCTCCTACACACAACCCCCCAAGAGTAAAGTATATCCACTTTCCAGAAACGAAAGTCAAGCCATGGAAGAGTATGTGGATGAAGCCTTGAAATCCGGTTTTATCTGACCATCAACCTCCCCAGCAGCTGCAGGATTCTTCTTCGTGTAGAAGAAAGATGGTGGACTAAGACCGTGTATTGATTATAGAGGACTGAATAATATTACTGTTAAGTTTCGCTATCCCCTTCCTTTAGTGCCATCAGCACTAGAACAACTCAGAGAAGCTAAAATCTACACCAAGCTCGATCTTCGAAGTGCATATAATCTCATCAGAATCAAAGAAGGGGATGAATGGAAAACAGCTTTTCTCACCACTAGGGGGCACTATGAATATCAGGTAATGCCGTATGGGATGGCCAACTCTCCCGCTGTATTCCAATCTTTCATAAATGAAATCTTCAAGGACCTCCTGAATAAATTTGTGGTTGCATACATCGACGATATCCTCGTATTTTCCAAGACAGAACACGAGCACATTTCCCATGTTAGAACAGTCCTTTCTCGGCTCTTAGAGAATGAATTATGTCAAGGCGGAAAAGCGTGAGTTCCATGTTAATCAAACTTCATTCCTGGGTTACCACATCAGCTCACAGGGCATTAAGATGAATGACCTCAAAGTTCAGGCAGTCACTGAATGGCCACAACCTAGAACCGTCAAGGATCTGCAGAGATTTCTAGGCTTTGTCAATTTCTACAGGAGGTTTATCCGAAATTATAGTATGGTTGCCTCTCCTCTCACCTCACTCCTCAAGAATAAACCATCAAAACTGGTTTGGACTTCGGAAGCTAACAACGCTTTCAACGCATTGAAGGAACGATTCACAACAGCCCCTATCCTAAAACATCCTGATCCGAACGAACCATTCATATTAGAGGTGGATGCCTCAGACTGTGGCATAGGTGCTATACTCTCTCAGAGACAAGGACAACCAAGCAAATTGTATACATGTGCTTTCTTCTCCAGAAAACTAACCTCCGCTGAGCGCAACTATGATGTTGGAAATAAGGAACTACTCTCCATGAAAGCAGCGATTGAAGAATGGCGTCACTGGCTTGAGGGAGCTCTTCATCCCTTCCAAGTGATTACAGACCATAAGAATCTTGAATATATAAAGAGTGCCAAGCGTCTTAACCCCCGGCAAGCCCGTTGGGCATTATTATTCACACGCTTCAACTTTACTGTAACGTATAGGCCTGGCAGCAAGAATGGAAAAGCAGACGCTCTTTCCCGACAATATGACCTCTCTACAGAGCATCACATCACCGGTCCCATTCTACCCAGCTCGATCATCCTAGCCCCAGTCTCCTGGGATATCATGGAAGAACTAAGAGAAGCACAACAACAAGACCCCTCACCCACACCCCCAGGAAAGCATTATGTACCTCAAGCTTTAAGACTTTGAATCATGCAATGGGTTCACACTTCTCTCTGCTCCGGTCATCCTGGTATCTCTCGAACTCTCCAACTAGTACAGAACTCTTTCTGGTGGAGTAACATGGCACGAGACATCACCAACTATGTCAAGTCCTGTCAAATCTGTGCTCCGTCAAAAACCCCAAATTAATTACCTTCAGGTCTACTCAAGCCATTACCGATTTCTCAATGACCATGGTCTCATCTGTCTATCGACTTCATCACTGACCTCCCACCATCCAATAATAACACTACTATACTGGTTATCATTGACCGTTTCTCAAAGTCCTGCCGTCTCATTCCACTACCCACTGCCATGGAAACCGCTCAAACCCTCTTCCAACACATCTTTAGGATATATGGACTACCAGAGGACATAGTCAGTGACCGAGGTACCCAATTCACGTCTCAGGTCTGGAGGGCATTCTGCAATCAGTTGGATATCAATGTCAGTTTAACTTCAGGCTATCACCCACAAGCCAACGGACAAGTCGAACGACTCAACCAGGAAGTAGGAAGGTATCTCCGAAGCTACTGCAGCCTTGAACAGCACAGATGGTCTGAGTTCTTGCCATGGGCGGAATACGCCCAAAACTCTCTGACTCACTCTTCTACAGGTCTAACCCCCTTCCAGTGCATCCTAGGATTCCAACCGCCTCTGTTCCCGTGGTCTGGTGAACCCTCCTCGGTTCCTGCAGTGGACGACTGGATTCAACGTAGTGAGAGGGTGTGGGACAGTGCTCATGTCCATCTCCAGCAAGCTGTGAGAACACAAGAATTCCAAGCCAATAGACGACGTCGCCCACACCCTCCCTACAAACCAGGACAACGGGTCTGGCTCTCCACGAAGAACATCAAGTTGCGGCTACCAAGCAGGAAGCTCAGTCCCAGGTATGTTGGCCCTTTCAAGATACTAAGACAGATCAATGATGTAACATACCAATTGGAGCTTCCTGCTAACTATCGTATCTCTCCCTCTTTCCATGTGTCCCTCCTCAAACTCATCCACTTGGGAGCTGTCCCTGGCCATGAAGCCCCAGAACCCCCACCTCCACTGGACTTTGATGGAACTCCGGCATATAGGGTGATTGTGTTACTGGACTCGAGACGAAGAGGGGGTCAGCTCCAGTATCTGGTGGACTGGGAAGGCTATGGACCTGAGGAGAGGTCATGGGTAGCCGCCCGGGACATTCTGGATCCATAACTCATCGAGAAGTTTCATCAAGCCAGACCCGATCGCCCAGCACCGAGACCACGGGGACGTCCACATCAAGCTCCAGGAGTCGCTCCTAGAGGGGTGGGGTTCTGTAACGCCAAGCCAGCAGAGGGAGCCCTCGCCCGAGTACCGACCATGCTCCACTCCCTCTGCTTTCACTTCCTGTTTGACTCTCATATAAACTGAGACCAGTCCATGTGCTGATAGCGAAATATTAGGTTAGGTATCCGTTATGTCCCTGAGGGGAAATTTGTCTTTAAGGCTCGAAAGTACAACACCACATCACATACACACCATATAGTAAAGGAAAAAAAAAAGATATTTCATTATTGTATGCATATAATTTACATACATACACACATATATATACATATATATATATATACACATACACACATACATGCATACACAACACAGTAAAACATACCATTTAAACAATAAAATAAATAAACAATCAATAAATAAATAACCTTACCTAGTGTTATTTAATAACTTAATTGCAGAAGGAATAAATTAATTCTTGTACCGATTCAATCTACATCTTGGAATTCTAAATCTCCTACCTGATGGCAGCATCACAAACTCACAGTTCAAAATGTGTGTTATATCATGCAGAATCTTATCTGCCTCCCTCAGCATAGACTTTTCATAAAGAGTCTGGAGATAGAGAGGTTCTATCCTGCCCAAGATTTTCATAGCTTGTTTGAATAAGACGTCCAAGCCTTGATTTCAGCTGTACTGTCAGATTACCATACCAAAGGTGTATACCGTATCTGATCACATTCTCTAGTACAGCTTGGTAAAACAACATCATAATCTTGCTACTGACACCATAAAATCTGAGCCTTCTCAAAAAATACATTCTTTGTTGTAGCCTGGTACATAAGCTTTCAACATGAACATGCCATGTAAGAGAGCAGTCAAGAAAAACACCAAGATATTTATATGAGGACACCTGTGCGATTTTAACATTATGAATATAAACGAATATCATCCCAAATCGAATATCATCTCCTCAGTTTTCTTCACATTCACAATTACGTGGTGAGCATCACACCACTCAGTAAATTTCTTGATTTCAGAGCGATAAGACAAAATGTCTTGATCTTTATATAATAAACTAAGAATAGCAGTGTCATCACTAAATTTCACAATGTGGTTATTATCATATTTGCTCACACAACCATCTGTATATAATGTGAAGAGAACTGAGGAACTCACACATCCTTGCGTACCCTATATACTAATATACTGTAAGTCAGAGATTGTCTTATTGACCTTAACCTGTTGGGTTCTACCCGATAAGAAAGAAAAAAACCATCTTATAATATTAGGATTTACATCCATGTGTTTCAATTTCTCTAATAATAAATAAGGTTGCATAGTGTTAAAAGCTGAGCTAAAATCAATAAAAAGACGACGTGTATATGCCTTTGGGTCCTTCAGATGTTTAGAGACTAAATGGATAATACTTCCAACTGCATCTTCTGCACTTCTGCCCTGTTTATAAGCAAACTGCCATGGATCTAGTTTTGAGGACACTTCACTTTTCAAAATGGATATATATTTCTCGAAGCATTTCATTATGATTGAAGTTAGTACTATGGGTCTAAAATCATTGTTCTCAGAAGGGTGTGACTTTTTTGGGATTGGTGTAATCAGTGATCTTTTCCAAAGTGCAGGAACTCTCTGCGAGTCCAGTGAATGCTGAAAGAGCGTAACCCACACCGGAGTGAGTTCTGCAGCACAAGTTTTTAAAAGTCGTGCAGAAATCCCATCAGGTCCTGTAGATTTATTTATACATAACTGTTGGAACAATGAATGCACCTTAGAGTAGTCTACCTCTAAACTATTGCCCATATCATATATCAAAGAACCTAAAACAGATTCACATTTGTCAGAGAAATCATGAGTTTGGAACCGGAAATAGAAGTCGTTCAGTTCATTAGCTTTCTGTAGATCATCAATTGTATCTATCTGTGATTTCCTTGAATCCATATTAGTAACAGCCTTCATTGTACTCCATAATTTTTTGGAATTTGAAGTTAAAAACTGTTGTTCAATAATATCCTTCTGTCATCCCCTAGCTTCCTTTAGTTGGTAGTTAAGCTCTCTTTGTATGATCTTCAGCCCCGCATTATCTTTGTTCTTAAACGCAACCTTTTTCCTATTAATACAAGTCTTATTGCCATCTGCCTTGCCAAGCGTTATTCTTCCTCTGTTCCTGATTGTTTTCCTGTGTATGATTCTGCCTGACTTCTTGACTCACGGTATTTGGGAATGACCTTCCCAACTTACAACAATGACAAACCATGGTTCACTGCAAAACTCAGACAGCTCCATCAGGCCAAAGAAGATGCTTACAGGATGGGGGATAATGTCTTGTATAAACAGGTTTAATACACACTGGAAAAGGAGATCAGATTGGCAAAGAGGAATTATTCAGAAAAAAATTAGGATTAAATTCTCTTCCAGTGACTCGTCATCAGTGTGGAAAAGTCTAAAAGAAATCACCAATTACAAGACACCATCCCCCAGCACTGTGGGGAATCAACACCTGGCAGATGATCTGAACGAGTTCTACTGCAGGTTTGAAAAAACACCCCACACCGCCCTGAACACCTCTCCACACAACCATTCACTCCTCCAGCAACCCCCCTCTCCCCCACTCCTGCAATTCAGATCAGCGAAGACGAAGTGCGCCATGTCTTCCGGAAGCAGAAAAGGAGAAATGCACCAGGCCCAGATTGTGTTACACCTGTCTGTCTGAAATCCTGTGGTGACCAGCTGGCCCCCATCTTCACACAAATCTTCAACAGATCACTGGAGCTGTGCTAAGTCCCTTCATGCTTCAAACGCTCCACCATCATCCCCGTCCCAAAGAAACCCAAATTTACTGGACTTAATGACTACAGACCTGTGGCTCTAACGTCTGTGGTCATGAAGTCTTTTGAAAAACTGGTGCTGGCCCACCTGAAGGACATCACTGGATCCTCTTCAGTTTGCCTACAGAGCAAACAGGTCTGTGGACGATGCAGTAAACATGGGACTGCATTATGTTCTGCAACATCTAAACAGACCAGGGACTTATGTGAGGATCCTGTTCGTTGACTTCAGCTCGGCCTTTAACACTATTATCCCAAACCTCCTCCTGCCCAAACTGACTCAGCTCTCCGTGCCCACCTCCATTCTGTCAGTGGATCAACAGCTTCCTGTCAGACAGGCAGCAGCTAGTGAGGATGGGAAAATACACATCCAGCACCCATATAACAAGCACTGGAGCTCCTCAGGGTTGTGTTTCTCGCTCCCCACTGCTCGTCTCCCTGTACACCAACGACTGCACCCCTAAAGACCCCTCTGTCAAGCTCCTGAAGTTTGCAGACGACACCACTCTCATCGGCCTCATTCAGGATGGTGATGAGTCTGCTTACAGACAAGAGGTTGAGCAGCTGGCTGTCTGGTGAAGTCTCAACAACCTGAAGCTCAACAAGCTCAAAACAGTGGAGATGACCATGGACTTCAGGAGAAAACCCCCAGCACTCCCACACCCCCTCACGCCCCACTCCACCTATCATGGAAAGCACTGTGACTGCAGTGGAGTCATTCAGATTCATGGGCACCACAATCTCTCAGGACCTGAAGTGGGACACTCACTTTGACTCCATTGTGAAAAAGGCCCAGCAGAGGTTGTACTTCCTTCGCCAGCTGAGGAAGTTCAACCTGCCACAGGAGCTGCTGCTAAGTTCTACTCTGCATTCATTGCACGTCAATAACTGTCTGGTTCAGCTCAGCTACCAAATCTGACCTCATAAGACTTCAGAGGGTAGTCCGGACTGCTGAGTGAATCATTGGTGCAACCCTCCCTTCTTTCCAAGAACTGTACTTATCCAGAGTGATCAAAAGGGCTGGCAAAATCACTCTGGCCCCTCACATCCAGCACACTCCCTCTTTGAACTGTTGCCATCTTGTCGACGCTACAGAGCTCTGAGCACCAGAACAACCAGAAACAGGAACAGTTTCTTCCCTCAGGCATTCCATCTCATGAACACTTGACAATAAGCGTGGAACACACATTATTTATTCACTCATACATTTATTTATCTAACACACATACTCAGTCTATACCTCAAATTTGCACTGTACATACAAAATTACCTGTACATACAAAAACTGCTATTGTATATACCTCACATACAACTGTCATTTATTTTTTTTATTCCTTATTTACTTGGTCTAGTTGTTTTTCTTATCTGTGTGTTTTTGTTCGTCCTGTCATTACTGGTACACTGTGTGAAGCTTGCGTTGCACAAAACAAATTCCTCGGAGGTGTACATAACCTTGAATAAAGCTCATTCTGATTCTGATTGTACTCTGCCCCTTTTGTTCTGACGCCTGATAGGACTGATGTTTGTGTTTGGACTCATTGCCTGCCTCTCCACTATTGTCTCTGCTTCTGCGCTTGTGTATGACGAACGATCTGCTTGCTTCTCTGTCTTTGACCCTCTGCCTGATTATCGACATCCGTTTAATGCCTTGACCTTTAATAAACTTCCGCTCATGGATTCTAACCAAACTCCAGCGTCTCTGTTACAAAACCACATCAAATTACCTTAGAAATAATCATACGACACTATATTCCAAGTCTTCTAAAGTCATACGAGCAACAGAATGCAATTTTCCGCCATTGAAACCTGCCATATTAATTGTACACACAAACGTCATTACATAAGTATACTATACCATATAAGGAGAAGGAGGAGGAGCGGAAGAAACTGTGCACAAACGTCATTGGTTCTCTCTTGTATCAATTTGGCCATTTGAATTTGAAATGTAAGGAAGTGACCTCTGCAGATCTCTAGGGGGCGCGGCCCACAACTTTGAGAAGCACTGATGGCTGATAGGTTGCAGTAGCAGTTTCTTTAATATTCATATTACACATCTTTTAGCTCATATGCTTAAACTGTAAAACCTGTAAATGTCCTACTGTCATAAATTACTACTCATTATGATCAAAAATAATAAACAGATATTTTAGCTAATATTTTTATCCTTATGAAAAAAAAAACAGATTTATTGGTTGTGTATAAAGAGGATATTGTGCAATCTGTTTAAAAAGTCTGCTAAAAAGTTTTTAATATGGAATATATAGTTGAATATAGCCTGTCAGACAAAATAACTACTTGAGTGAAAACCGAGAAGAACCAAAAAACTAGGAATTATTTTATTACTATTTATGTTTTGTTGTGGTTTGAAAACTATTTAAATTGACAGAACTGAATAAGCAGGAGACTGATTCATACGTTTTGTGATTTGTGTCTTTGGGGGGAAAAACCCCCAAAGCACATGCAGAAAAATTCACAACACACATTTACTAATAGTTTATATTATTATTGAAATTTCTTCAGAAATTTGACTGACTGAAACTACAATAGAAAATATCCTAGAAGCACAAGAAAAGTCTCCATTTGCTCTCCCGTTGTTGTATAGGAGATGCAATTGAGATTTTTGCAATATTTTTTTTTCTTTCCATGCTCTCTCCCTTCCTTGTTCTTCTATATCTTTCTTCCACCAGAGAATATATACATGAGCACAATTTGTGAGTGTCTTAAAGACAGAAATTAAGTTCCTGTGGATCATCTCCCACCGCAGTATGGAAAGAAACACCAATAATTGTACGAGTTCTTGGAATTCACAGAACACAGTTCAAAATACAGATTACTAGCCTGATGTCATCTGTGTTCTCACAAAAATTCTCTACTCATACAAAACAAATGGGGGAACTTATAAGGTGGAATTGCTCAGTGACGGAAGCCAGGAAGGACACATTCTGACAAAAAATCTGTTGTGTTCTGATGTCTCTATCTGTGAGTCAAAAACTGTATCAGAACAGAGGAAGCAATTCCAGCTCTTCACATCAATTATGTAAGAAGATAACAGTCAGTAAACACTTCACACAACAAACACTGTATTCTCCCGATACCTCCTTCAAAAACATGACAATATGTGCAAATAAACTCCCATGTTCATCAAGCTGTCAGAGTAAAACGCCACCATGTTTCTTCTCATTCTTTTTATGCAAATCCGTCCCATCACGTCAGTCTCAAACCCACAGTGAGTAAATATCATCCGTGTGATTATTCTTCATATGCAATGCCATCACACACCGTTTAGCAACAGTGGATTAAAATTAAAGAACTCATTCGGATGATGTCACATTCTGTATTTAATGAACCAAATAAACCCCAGATTTCAACACAGGAGAAGAGCGGGAAATGCTCCAGGTCAGGGGTATCCAACCCTGCTCCTGGAGAGCTACCATCCTGCAGACTTCAATTCTCTAACCCCAATCACACCAAGGCCTTAACCAGCTCTCGGGGTTTCATGGTTGCTTGAATACTTACAGACAGGTGTGCTGGAGCAGTTTGGAGCTGAAATCTGCAGGAAGGTAGCTCTCCAGGAGCAGGGTTGGACACCCCTGCTCTAGGTGGTGAGGTGCCAAAGAGGGTTGAGGGATTGGGACATGACCTTAAATATTCCAGCTTATGAATGCCAAATACATCTGCTTGTGAGTGATAGAGAGAGAGAGAGAAAGAAAGAAATAGAGCATCTCTATTTTGGTTGAGGGGGAAAAAAAACATTACAAGAAGAAATGGTTCAAAATGTGCTTTAATGTCTTTGAACAAATGAACATGCTTTCAAAAATAAAAATTAGGGTGAATCAGTTGAAACGATCAGTAAAATATATTTACATAAATCATAACCCCAGGTATTTGTATCCAGTACTAATGTATACTTTTGTACAATTAAATATTTTTAATGTTAGGGGCTAAAATTAATATAAATAGGTGCGGACTTCTGATCACTATGAAAATTGTCTTGCCTTTGTGCTCACATGTTCGAAGAATTCTCCTTGAAAAACTTCTGCAATTTTCTTTTTGAGAATCTGCCCTGTTATTTCTGCATAAAACCATTAGCCTTCCATTTCTGTCCTTGGTTTACCAGGCATCATAACAAACATTTCTTTCTTTATCTGTGGAAACTATCACTGCTGTGCCTCTGCGTTTCCTCTTGACAACTCGGAAATTACAGATTTTTTTTGGCCAGTGATCTCCAAATATCATATTTGCCCTTTTTTCATTTGAGTTCCTCTGGATTTATTTCCTTATGCTTCAAGATGCAAATGAGAAGATCTGCTCATGGCTGGGAGAGATAGGAGGCCGAGACTGTATTTAATTATGTCGGAGTTCACATACTGTAGACAGACCATGATCCAATTTGGAGTTTGGAACAGGAACAGCAAATTTTCAGATACTTTCTTTTTGGACAAGTTTTCAGAATGATTCCCACCACCACTAATATTTGCAACCATGAATGCATGCAGCCCAGAAAAAAAATTCTGGGCTCAGTACAAATTATGTTCAATCAAAAGCATTTGAGGCAGTCACAGTCCCCAGTCACCAGTCCATTCACTCTCCACTGGGAACTACATTTCCCAGCATCCTCTCTGGTCAACACCTGCACTCAGTCAGCCATCACCACACCTACCATAGATGATCTCATCAAGACCTGTATAAGAGCAGTTACTCTCCACTTCTTCCTTGTGTGATCTTGTCTCTCCATGTAGGAGTACTTACCTGTCTTCAGTTCCACTCTTCAATAAGCCTTCACTGTACACCCACCAGCACCTGCAGCAAATAAAGAACTCTTTATGCTAATGTAGCAAGAGGCCCAGTTGTAGTGACTACACCACCCCGGACTACCGGGGAAAATAACCCAAAAAAGGTCACGCAAATACGTTCCACATGAAAAGAGCAAGGAGGCGTGAATCTCCGTACAAACAATCTTTTATTAAGGCTAAAAGAATTGGCTGATATTAAATTTAAAACCCACAGCCGGCACACACCTATGCCATCGGTCCAAAAAAGAAAAAGAAAACATCACATTAAAAATAAACCACAAATTGAATGTCCATATTCACAACAAAAGGAACAAAAGAAAACAATCAACTTTTGTAAAAGAATTCACAAAGTAAGAGAAAACTAAATTACAAATCACTCAAAACCAAATCAAAAACAAACAGTTAAACGAACAAACATCAAGCCCACTTAGATACTAGACATGGGCGTAATTAAACTCCCAAAAAGCAGCAGCGTGGCTCGAACAATGTAGAATAGGAAACGAGCTGTATTAATTACCGCTTCCGCTCAACCTATTCCAAAACACACACAGCACAATTACAACTACAATAAAACATCCGAAGTTATTTAGCTATTAGAGCGATTTACCTACCCGTTAATACGATGGTGTAATGCTCATGACAACAGACTTAAGAATCATACAACAACCTTTTTAAAGGCTCCTCTTTAAAAGGTGACCGTGACAACAGCTGGTGCTACGACCTGGGCTACGTTACACTGCGAGGCTACAATCAATGGGGGCCGTGAAGGCACACCGCACTGAAACACAAAAACTCATATTAAGCTGAATACAATTTCCCCCAGCTTCCCATATGTCATTACTTACCTGAGCAAACAACGCATGCACCCAGTATGTCTCAGCAGCCTAACAACACACATGGAAGGCCATAACAGGAGGGAAGGGGCGGGCTTTCAACTATGACGCACTCCAAGAGGCAGAACCAACCAACTTATATACCCTAACCGGGCAGTCGCTCATTGGCCATCTAATTAATGATGGTGACGTTTTGACAACATCACTACACTAAGTTACAGTGATCCATCAATGGAAGTAAACGGGACAGTTTCTGGAAGACCTAACAACAGAAATGTGAACCTGAATGAAAAGCACTCGCATTAATTCTTCTATTAAAACCTGTGTAAGGTAAGATTTATGTCAATTTTCAAATAATTTTAGGGTTTTAGGTGTTCCTAAAAAGTAGTAAAATTCAATTTTTTCATAACTTTACAGAAAATGGAGAAGTTATTTTTCCCCTCATTAAAATAAAATATATGGATATATTAATGAAACGGTGAGTATTTTAACTAGCCTCATTCACTTTTACTGTAAGTGCCTTTTTTAAAGATTTTTTTATTTTATATAGAGGAGGTGAGTCAAAATAAAATGGTGGTTATCAACATTATTCCACAACCATTTTAGATTGAGCTTAACTTGTACTGAATGTGGAATATTCCTTTAAAACCACAAACGTTCCGTGTCATCCATACATAAATATCTGTACATCTGTGATGTTTTAACACACCAATCCCATGCATACCTGAACCATGTGTGCATATTTAGATCTGGGTCAACATTTCCTTCAAAACATCCTTTAGAAAACAATCATCTGGATTCCATTTCTCATGCTTGCATAGCATAACACACACACTCCTATTCAGGAGAGGCACGTTGAGAGTGGCCCAGACTGCAGGTATACACATGCAATTATAATTATAAATGACAGAGAACTAAGTCTCTCAGCTCTCAGCCAGTAGAGTAGGAGTAATAAGGAGCTACAGTACGTGATGTATTGCTGATCATGCAGGACTGGAGTCATGCTGTGACTGCGCCCCTTTAGTCTTAACCCCAGTAAGATACTAGGGGTCCGCTGATCTATTAACATCATCATAAATAATCTCCACATGCTTATTGCTGGTAGATGACACATCCGGTGGGTTTCGCAGATGGGTGGAATCATACATGCTGTGATAACTGTATTCAATGTATCATTCAAGATTCTGGGAGCAGTGTGTCACACAAGTTGGTTTTTTATGAAGCATATAAAGAAAACAAAAGCTCACTCTGTTTATGGAAAGTCCTCTTGGTGAATTTACAAACAACAGACAAATATTTTTTCCTTTTTGATTTCTAGCAGAACAGTGCAGATTCAGTGCAACAAAGTGTTTCTTAAGTGTTGAGATTGGCCAGACTGTTGCACAACTTACTTCCAGGCAGGTCTTGGCCTCAAAACACACCGGAGATAAATCCAAGCAAACATCGTGCCTTTCAACACACACACGCACACACAGTTACAGTTGCTCTGGAATTTCCTCATTGGACTTTATCCATTACCAAAACAGCCTAGCTCTCTTTTCCTAAATCTAAACCTCCCACTGAGCTGTGGGCAGGTCACAGGATAATAAATAAATGCCTCTCACACACACATGCTCATAAACCGGCGAGAAACAGCCTCAGTCCCGCAAAGAAACGCCAGTGGATAAAAGAGAAATTACGGAAGAACTAAAGAATAAGAGTAAAAGCTGGTTTTGATGATCACATTGCATTGCCAAGCAGCTTTTGGGGATATGAACACCGTTATTGGCACAGACGATTCAGAAAATCTGCAATAAAATCACACTCTTAGTCAGTGATTTCAACAGTCAGGATCTGATTCTACAAGAGATCAGTGGATTTTTCAGAGACGGGCACAATTTCCTGAAAATTAATTTCTTTAACATCTTCTTTAAAGATTAACATCTTTATCGGTGAGCATTTGTTGATTCTTCTTAGCATATTTTATTTGATTTGATTTTATTATTTAATTTAATTTAATTTGCTGATTCTTTTAAAAAGTCTTTTAGGATTATTTAGGTTTTAGTTTTTTGCCTTTAGGTTGTAATCAGTGTGTATTTTGCAATATATCAGCCTATGTACTTTTAAAGTAACAAAATAAACCATAAAATAACTGGTGCACCCAAATGTACTGTGTGCAGACCATAATCAAATTTGATTATACCATCATCGCCTGTGGTGGCCCCAAAAAAAAAACAAGCATTTAAATAACTCAAGCAGAAATATAATCATCTACAGCCACAGCACTTGTACCAAATCTGAAATGAAAAGTGTAAATAGTGTTCTTTTAATGCACGTTTTTAGTGCAACTTTATTTATCTTACTGTGTATGGTGTCATCTCTTATTTTTTAGAAATGAATTCAGACTCGGTTGCAATGACAGATCTCAGTGAAAAGATGCATAAACCGGAGACAGTGTGTATCTTTGGAACGGGTGATTTTGGACACTCACTGGGGCTCCGTTTGCTCCAGTCAGGATACAATGTTGTGTATGGATCCAGGGGCCCTAAAAACTCTCTGTTGCTGCCTAAGGGGTCAAAGGTCATGACTCATGCAGAAGCAGCTTGTGAAGCTCGTGTGGTATTCGTGGCTGTGCAGAGGGAGCACTATGGATTTTTGAGCTCCCTGGCTTCAGATCTTGAGGGAAAGGTGCTGGTAGACGTCAGCAATAATCTCAGGAGGGGTCTGTACCCAGAATCCAATGCAGAATACCTGAGCAGGCTGGTTCCAGGGGCGACGGTAGTCAAAGCCTTCAACACCATCTCTGCCTGGGCACTGCAGTCTGCAGGACTAGATGCCAACAGACAGGTAAAACACACACAAACACAATTCAATCAGGTGGACAGAATATACTAACAGGCAGGTAAAAAGTAAATAAATGTAATATTGTTTCATGCTTCCACAAATTCACAAAAATAAACACATTTTGTTCAGACGAAGCAATCAAAGAGCTATAAAATTAGTGAGAGAAAATGATTAAGACCGAAATTCTCATGCATGAGTCCCCAAATTTTTCAAAATGTTGTTAATCATTTAAGCAACAAGTGGCAAAGCACAAATAAGCTGTTTTGAACAGGGCTGTCTAAAATTTAATGAATCAAGCTTAACAGACTTGTCTCACAAAACAGCCTTGAATGAAGGTGTTTGTATGAGCTTTTGTCATTATAATATAAACAGAAAGACAAATCAGACATGACAAATGGCATACCGCTGCACATATTTGTTGCATCTCTACTGTAAGGCAGCTGGATGACATATATCATCCAACAAAAACAAACACTGTGTTTCTACACAGTACAAAAGAGGCATTAATGTATGTATAAATGTCTGTGTCCATGTCATAATGCTCTGTTTTAGCAGTTCATTGTTCATGAAATGAGGCAAGCATCTCCCTCTTAGCGATAGAGTCTTTATGTAGGAAAGTCATATTTACATCAGCAGGTGGTGGTTGAGAAACTGGCCAGATGGAATCTGACCTCTGGCAAACTATTATTATCGTTATGTTAGTGCGTATGTTCTTTGACACCTGTTTGTGTGTTTCTCAATAAAAATGAATTGTCACACACGGCCAAGCAGTCTATTTGTTATTATTTCTCATTTTGATTATAATTTCTTGTTCTTTTTTCTAAAGGCCAACTGTGACAACATATTGTATTGGTTAGGCCCAGACTGCGCATTGCTGTGAACTAAATTTAATTCCCAGAGGATATTTCACTGCTGTCTGAAACTATTAAAGATGCATTTTGTTTCAAAAGGTTGTGTAGGTCAACAGAATGGAAACTTGTTAGAATAAGTCAAAAATAATCAAAACCCTTGAAAATAATTTGCTGCATGAGTAGTTTTTGTTGTAACACTTTACAATAAGGTAAACATTAGGTACCATGAACTATGAACGACTTAGGTTACTGTTTAGAATTTACAAATATAGTATTGATTTATTAATTCATAATAAATCAATGTCAATTTAAACTTGAAATCTTAAGAATCTATGAATATATGTAAAAATTAACATTAAATGTGATTAAATGTGCACTACGATTTTCCATTACTTGATGAAAAAAACCATCAATGTTCAAAACTGTGTTCCTGCCTTTACCCTGATTCACTACGACAAGCCTACAGTAATGTTTCCGACCAATCGGGTCAGATTTGGCCAACCAACTATACAAGTAACTTGCCATTTTGTGTTTCATGTCCCCGGTTTGTTGTAGCAGTGGGATATATAAAACTAATATTGACTTAACAATATCTCTCGTCTCTAAGTGATCAATTTGTTTCTGGTTCATTCATTCTAATTACGTTAAATTGTATACACTGTTTTTCTTCTTCTTCATCATAATTTGATTAGGTACTTCTCTGTGGAGACCGTTCTGACGCTAAACAGCAATTGATGGACATTGCTCAAAGTCTCGGTTTCCACTAGCTGTGGACAGAGCGCGCTCAACCCTCTGGGCGGATCTGACCTGATTTAGAATAATCTGCCTTTACGCTCCTCTTGTTCTTCCCTTCTCCCTGCGATAGCTGTCACCCTCAACATCGGCCCATTTGTTTACAGCTTTCTTAGGCTTCTACCGCTCACAAAGATGTTCTCCTAGACGCTGTAAATGGTAAGGACATCGATTTTTCGGATTGCACAGCGTCTCGTTCCTCTGGTGTCACTTCGCGTCTCCCCTTCTGTGACCTTCCAGGCGCGCTGTGGGCTGATCTTAACTGCCACTCGTTAATGGCACTAAGTATCGTCGCTTCCCTGATTGGTTGGATCGCTGGATGCTGTGCAGGAAGCAGCTGGGTCTGCTAGCACTGGCCTTCGGTTTTCTACATGTTCTCTACACTTTAGTTATACCCATCAGATACTATGTACGCTACAGGATAAATGTCTACACTATATCACTGGTAAGTTAAATACTTTTAAGAATACTATTCTTATTCTTAATTTGGGGGCAGCAGACCGAGTTAGTGGTCCGCTAGGTATACGATTCTTTTAGTTTTGGTGATTTTAAATATCAACGGTGTTTCTCAGAAATCTCTTACTTCACATTTATTAAAAATATAATCCACTAAATTTAGATCCTGGTTGACGTCAAGACATATATGGAACGCCCACTTTTCAAGATCCAACAAATTCCTGAGTTAATCAAATTAAGTCCCGCCCTTATTTATTAAATTTTTTTCTTGTGGTCTTTACAAAGCCCCCTGTCTCCTTCCCCTAATCACCAACGTCACAATTATAAAGTAATTGGGTGCAAGTGTTGATGACTTTCCTCTAGTTTACTACAGGCGGGTGGGCAAAAGATTCGCAACATGTATCTTAAAATCAATACAAATACTTAATGTTCCGACTGGTCAAATAACTACAACATAACCGCACCACCCAAGTTCGAATACATTACTGTTTTGTGTATTTTACAATACGAAAACAGACTTTTACAAGGCGAGCCTGACATTTCCTTCGCAAACACCGCTTCCAGAAGTTTTGGAGGCTTACTTGAATCCCATACTCCCTATTACACCATTACACCTGACCATGTTTTTTATAGACAACATTCTCTTTCTCTGCCCGAAGTCATTCTCAATAAATCCGGACTAATCCAACTTGAACAATAAAATTGTCCACTATCACTCTCCTCAAATGTATTGGTCTTTTAGTGCCTTAAAGGGTAAACCATTAATTTCAGTTGCGAAGACGCATCAGCTCTCTGCTTACTTACGTTAATTGGTCTTCCGTTGCTCCCTTGGTACGAGGGCCTACGTTGCATCATCACACTGACTTATAATGCATACAAGTCATTCTCAGAACACTATGGAACCGTAGTCACGAGCACAATAGTTAGCTCATCTAATCAATTTTGATTGTTAATCATTCTATTACATACTAATTTGTTATGCGGCAGTCTGTCTCTTCTGCCAATGGCTATCCCAAAAGACATTCACATCCTAACGAAACCTACTTAATTATGGTACAACTATTTAGCATTCACTTAATGTATTATCCACCTCATATGCGACACCCCTATTTAGAAGTTGAAAAAACAAACTTTTAGCCTTACGCATCTATTAAACCGTCACTACGTTTGATTTAAATATAGCCAGAAACATATTCAGAAGTAGCACAGAACCTGGCAAGATGATTAATCCAACTCCACCACTGAATCAGTGAGAGGCCTAGAATTAAAGTAACACATACACACTTGTACACTTAAATAAGTGCCATGCACCACACCGCACATTCTATCACCCATCGCATTCGCTCTTCCCTTTTCCAACAGCACCAACGTTCCATAAATAATTCCGTACGCCCATCTAAAAGCTGCAGCAGCGAATATATTTGCTTACCCCGACGGCCTAGCTTGGTAAACCGATGCATTCTACCACCTTAGACAAAAGTTCGACTCGATTCACATTCACTTTATATCAGTCGCCACGATATTATTGTCTATCAACCACCCTAACTGCACATTTCCTTTTGTAACACCTTTGGCGAACTCATTGATAAACACAACACCGTTAACTTATTACACAACTGATTGATAACCTATTGCTTTCCCCTTGTCAGTGCCAATTTCAGGTTCATATTAACTTGAAGGGAACTCTCTGAATTAAGCCCCATAGTTAAACTAAATCCATGTAATTCTGACCATGGCCCTCCACTCCCTTAGTCTTATTCCAAGGTCCCTACACCCAATGCCCGACCTAGTTGCTCACCTGGTAACAGGCTGCAGCCTCACTTTGATGAATCGTTATGGTCGGGGAGGGGTGTGTCTGAACTCAACGCCCCGCTCAGAGGTGACTGGCAACAAGTATTTAATGTTTCCTTGAAATGTCAAAAATACACTTCTTAAATTTATTTGAATACAATGTAACTTTGATTTTTACCAAGGATTAAAATTCAAATTATATATTGTATTTTCAATCACGTATTTTACACATCTGATACCGCCCATCCCTGACTACAGGCGACATTAAAAGCTGTAATGGTGTGCACCATCGCCCAATTAAACAACTCACAGCATACCACACAAAAATTGACCACTACTAAAAGGTAAAAAAACAAACTCACGCTAGTTTATTGCAGGTAAAAGCTAATAAAACCTATGAATGGACAATGGCTCCTGGCTTTATACTCCTACGATTCCATGTGCTTCTTGGATTTGGCTGTTTGTCCTATTAGGACTTACAGCCCTTCATCTTGACATTCCCCAAACCTGGCGGAGTCTTCCCGGGTGGGCGACTAATAGTTTTAAAATATCTTGACACTATTGGACAATGAAAGGCTTCTTTTTGTCTGTTATAGCTGAAAGACATATATTATAGTACTTATATATAATATGCAGATTGATCAGACAAGGAGTCCGCATAGGTTGTTTAAGGTTGAACTATGATCAAAGAACACATTGACAATGATTTTCGATGCTTTTCTCTTCTTCTTTACAGTCTAAACTAGCTACATCACCCTGCTTCTCCTGTACTGCTGCTCACACTTTCTGATGGACCAACCCCTGGGACAGCTTGTTGAAACCTTCATCTATAGTGTGGATGCCTCCAGCTACACTTTAGTCTCATTTGTTTTCCCCTTGTGGTTTCTGATTCTAAAGCTACATCCTCCTGATCACACCGGCGTGAACCAGCACAGGTCCCCTATCCGTCAGGCTTGAGAGACGGGCAAGCACTTCAGCAACGGCAAGAATGTGCTATATCAAAGACAAACCAACCCCTCTGTGCGTAGCCCTCTTAACTTTATGAAAACGGTTGTTTGGACTGGCCCCGCACCCACTGCTGAAGTGGTTTGAACTGTTGCAATGGAAGAGTGCAGAGACAAAGACTACTCTTGTACACTGCTTTGCTGACTCTGCTTGGGGCTCAATTAGACACATACAGCTTTAGGCTCTACAGAAAGGATAATTTTCCTCCTATACAGCAGTGGGCCTCATTCATGAAGCATTTGTAATATGAGTGAATTCGATTTGTACCTAAATCGGACCTCCCAAACCTCCTCCGGTTCACAAATACTTTGTAAGGTCAGATTTTGATAGTTAATGTGTGTATGTTATTGAAACTTCAACCATACTTTCCGAAATAGGGTCGCAGCACCTCATACCTCACAACTTGCATAGCCATCCCCTGCATTATGAATACGCGCACATAATTACGTATCTAGAGGTGTGAATTCCTGAAACCAATTCTCAGGTTAGCCACGTTTATATGCATAACTGCCGTAGAGACTAAGTGTTACGGGAGCAAAACAAACGCGAGACCTCGGACGATCCTTGCAAGCTTTATTAAGGCGTTGTCACACGGAGGGTCAGTCAACTGGCAAACCGGTATATACAGACAAACAGAGCAGTCCATTAAGCAACGGGGTCATCAAAGGCGAACGATCCAACAGTGTGAGCTAGAGGGATATCGGTACAAAGCAAGTCCGCAGGGCAAACGTATCCGAACAGGCAAGATGAGAGAGGGTATCCAAAGTACACAGGCAATATTCAAGACGAGAAATAGACAAGGCACGACTAAAAGCTTAAAGCAGGCCCCGAACGCACTATCACCTAGCGATATGCCTGAGCCGTGACGGGATCAGAGTGAGTGTTTATATAGTGAATGTGTGATTAGTTGCAGCTGTGTGCAATCTGCCTGGTGTGGCACTCAGTGCAATGGATATGTGCAGAGCTGTTATAGGATGACAGTCGACAGCTTTTGTGTATTGCGAGAGTCAATAGTAATAGATGGTTGCCCTTCTGGGTGATTGAACGGATCCATGGACAGGATTTCGTGACATACACCCCCCCCCCCCCCAAGGAGCGCTTCCAGACTCTCCGACACTTTAGCCGGTTCAGAGGCGTTGGGCGGCGGTGGAACAGGGGAAGGGCCATAGGGCCAGGTCCACGAGTGGAGAGACCGGCTGGGCAGGACCACGAGCATGGAGCCCAGGGTCTGTCCGGCAAGTTACAGGGAGCTGAGGACCACCACAGCGAGCTAGACTGGAACCAAAATCCCCACAGCGGAGCATAAGACCACCAGAGCCAAGCGAACACCACGGCAGAACAGACGCCACCCAGGCCAAGCATGGGACCGAATCCCCAGGGGGGAGCAGACATAATCAGAAGCCCACCACGGATGGCCCGCTTGATCAGTGAGACCCTGCAAGACTGAGAATTCTGAACGGCCCTTGTAGGCTGCAGCAGATCAGTCAGTAAGTTACAGACAGCTCTTCAGTTGTGACGATAGCAGAGATTTCAGAAACACTTGTCTTTGGCTGGATTGCGACGGATCCATAGTTCCAAATGTCCCTTTGGCCAGTTCAGGATGAGACAATTTCGTAGAACGGCTCCTACCGTACAGGACGAGGACGAGGATTCGCAGATACCCTCTATAGGCCATGCCAGGACAGATAGAGGTTCCCCGAACGCCTTCATATCCGTTTCCGGACGGTTGGAAGTTCGCAGGCGCCTCCTTACTTTGACAGAATGTCAGAGAGTTCACAGATGGCCCCTTGTCCGGAACGACCCGTACAAGATTCATAGTGGATCCACGATACTCTGGAGGTTCTGCGGCGAGATGCCGCCACCTCCCTCGAGTTTGCTACATTACAGACACACGGATACAGAGAGTTCAGATGTTTCTTCATCGACCCGTGCGACGGCCTGAGGTTGCGTTTACTGGCGCCGACCTCACCGTTCAATTACTGAGGCGCGCACACACGCCCCCATGCAGGAGTTCTGCCGCATGGGCTGCCACCCTCTGGAGGAATCTCAGGGCTCCTCGCCGGGAACTGGCAGCGTTGCGGCCTCTACCTCGGAAGGAACTCTCAGCATCAACCGCACCCCCATTTTTCCTTCTGAGACATCGCAGTGTCCACCGCCATCTCTAACTTTCATTGGGGTACCAGCCCAAATACACCACAAGCGATCCCCATTGTGGAACGCTACAGGACGTTAAACAGTTCGACTGGAAGCTTAGAGCACGGTTTAGGATCCCTCACTTGCCGACCCCAGCGTTGGTCCCCCCACGCTGAGCAGTCTGTGATTACTGAATGTACAAGACATTGAGGATCCGGGTGCACAGGCAGCGTGACGTGACTCTTGATGCTCGCTGTCGCTGTGACTGACTCTGTATGATCAGCTGTTTATGTTTCAGGCCTCTGGGCAGAACAGCTAGACTTGACTTGACTCGGATGGAACTGTACTTGACTCAAAAAATGAAGATCTATTGTGACTTAGACTTGACTCAGAATGATCAGATGGACTTGAATTCCTCATGAGATCACTGTGCTATGAACTTTTGCCTCATGAAAGATCACTTGACTTGACTTGCTTGACTCATGACAATAATGACTTGACTCTGAGATCTGTTGTGATTTGACTTGACTCATGACGATCAACTGCAACTTGACTTGACTCATGATTATCAACTGTGATTTGACTTGACTCATGATGATCAACTGTCTTGACTTGACTCATGAAGATCAGCTATGACTAGACTTGACCCATGACCATCAACTGTGACTTGACTAGACTCATCAGTTTGACTCGCTTGCTCTGAGATCAGTTTGGACTCCACTTGCCTCATGACGATCATTGTGACTCGACCTTGCTCTGACGATCAGTTGTGACTTGACTCCATAACTATCAACTGTGACTGCTACCTTGCCTCATGACGTGATCAACTGTGACTTGACTTGACTCTGGAAGATCAACCATGACTTGACTTGACATCAGTTGGACTTGCCTCATGACGATCATATTGGACTCTGCTCATGACGTCGCTTGTGACTTGAGTTACTCATTACGATCAGTTGTACTTTGCTGACTCATGCTTCAGTTGTGGCTTGACTCATCACTATCACCTGTGACTCGAGTTGCCTCATGACGATCAACTGTCGACTTGACTGCCTTCATGAGACAGCTTTGACTCTCTTGACTCATGACAATCACTGTGACTTGACTCCATGACGATCAACGGGGAACTTGACTGATTCATGAAGATCAGCTGATGGACTATCGAGCCTGTTTTGTCCGCCATTTTTTTACGATCAGCTCCGCTGTCGCCACCATTTTGTGAGTGTATTCTAGTGCGGCCGCCATTACACAAGCAGACTCGGTGTCATGTTTCTCCGCAATACCCACCGTGAACACGGAGTCGACACAGAGCAGAGCAAAATCCAAAAAATAGCTTAGAGAAGAACAAGGACCCTCACGGGTTAATCATGACTTTAAAGGTTCATTTACTCCATCACAAAAAAAAAGTCTATCAGTACACAGTCTGGCAAATCAGAATAACACGCAATGTCCAAATACTCTTGAATATAGCCTTCAAGCGGACGTGTGCCCTGCTTTAAGGCTAATCAAAGTTTTGCAGTGTCCATACCTGGCCAATGTCCACATGAAAAGACGCTGGATCCTTGGTTGGCCGAGTATTCTGTTACGGGGCACACCATTTTGCAAGCTTTATTAAGGGCATGCTCAAACAGCTAGGGTCAGGCATGGGCAACAGGTAGAGAAAGCCCAACAGAGCAGTCCAGTAAACAGTGAGGGTCGTCCAACAGCGAACGTTATCCAACAGGGCGAGACTAGAGAAATAAACCTGGTACAAAGCAAAGGTCCAGGCAGGGGCAAACAGAATCTGAACGGTCAGACTAGAGGTCATCCAAAGTACCCATGTCATGATCAGAAGACGAGGAAACAGGCAAGACTAGGCTAGACTAAGAAACTTAAAGCAGGCTCCGTAACGTAGCTATCACAACTAGCGATATGCGCATACAATACCCGGCCATTTGAAAGGTATCTGAGTGAGTGTTATATAGTGAATGTTTGATTGGTTACAGCTGTGTGCAATCAGTTGCAATGGATGATGGGAAATGTAGTCCGGGGATGACATGCAAAATTTTGTGTAGTGTGAGAGTCAATGTAATGGATGGGTGACCTCTGGTGGTGATTGAACGGATGTCCATGGACAGGATTCGTGACAAATAGGTTATATGCCTAACAATAAATTAATAAATTAACGCGTGTGAGGTCGGTGTCACACATTGTCTTTTTAGCCAGCTGACATAGCCTAATGCCTGGTGCTCTTCTGAAAACAACCAGCTGGTGGTGCTTGAGAGAGCTTTGGAGGCACTGCATTTTTCTGGAGTGACACGTTGTTTGCTATTATTTGGAATATTCACGGCAGTAAAATGTAATGAGTATCTTATTTTGAAGAATATTACTGAAAATAAAAATGCAGTAACTAGCCATATTAACTGTTCCATTGTTGTGTTGTACAAGTATGATGGTTTGTCAATGTAGTGGTTGTCCCGCCCCTACCTTCCTATGTGGATTGTGACGGCTGTGTCAGAAAACGTGACAATCTCTGCGTTACCAAAGTTAACAAGTAAAAACACCACAAAAGACCTGCACATTACTTGGTATATCATTATAATACATAATGCATACAAATGCAGTGTCATCAGTTTGTCTAAAAGAATACAGAACGTTTTAATGTTTTATGCACCATTTACACGTGGTAGGGAGCAGGTGTACATTTCTTTCGTACCAACAAACATTTTTAAAATACGAAAATTTTCATGAATCCGAAAATTTACATCAGAGCGACTTTCTGAATGATTTACACACAAATTTGTTCTGCTCGTGTTTCATGAATGAGGCCCATTGTCCATTAGGCACAAAATTTTCAATTAATCCCACTGGTGATTACATCTCACATGATCTCATATTACTCTATAACCTTCAAATTCCATTTAAAAGCCTATTTTCACTTGGGACAATATTTATATTGACCATATATTTATAGTGCATCACAACATAACCAATTTATATAATCTGTGTTCATGTTAGAAATCGTCAATCCCCTTTAAAGTATACAAAGCCAGCAATGATGGGGCTGTTATTAGAGCACACTCTTCTGTATTGAGTAAAGTACTTGTCTTTTTTTATTACCTGCTTCCTCTGGGCTATTTCCTCTCAAGAGCCTCCCAGTGGGCTTTTCCCTTTAGATATTATCGATCCAAAATTGAGCAGCAACTTACTTCTTGATCTGTTTCCAGGTCTGGGCTTTCCTGTCTGCAGGAAAGCTCATCTTTCTCTCTCTTGTGAAGTATAAAGGAGCTGTCAATCACATAGGCATTCACCTTCACTGGTGGATGGTCCTTTCTGTTTAGTGCTTTTATGAAGAATTGCAGGCTGCAAAGAGTGTAGCTTAGGCTAAAATAGCAAGGCTCATTTTGTGACATATTACTGAAAACCTGTAGGCGCACCTTTGAAGAAAAATAATAGCTTCACTTATTCTGAGCACAACAGCACAACTGTGAGTGTGTTTATCAATAAATATTGGATATTCACTTTGATTTTATTTTTGTATTACATATATCTCAAATAAAAAAAAATGGCATAGCATTCTGAAATTTACATTTGCATTAAGGTTAAAAAAAATTATTATGCATTGATGTTTGGAAGGTCTTACTAGCATACACAATCAGCTGAAATAATTTCAATAAGATTTGTTGTATCTGTTTTGGAAAATTAGGAACACTTTTTGGTTTTATTTGGCTTAGTAATATTTTTTATATCTATATTATATATATATATATATATATATTCTCATATATATTATATATATAATATATATGTATAGATACACACACACACCACACACCACACACATTTTAGCTTTTTGAATGCAATCAATATGTTTGATCGTTTTAGCTCGTAAACTTTACCATCCTCCCCTTGGTTATAACTACATTACCGATGCAATTCAGATGCATGTATAACTTCCCCCCGGTTTACAAAAGCGTTATCACACTCTGCATCTTCTATGCAAGAAGGGACAGTTGTCAACCTTTTCTTTGTGCTTCAAAGAGATTCCAGGGGGAAGGAACGATTCCCCCATCCCCATGAGGAGCCACTAACCGTGGCCCAGACATTCTCAAAAGCCACTTAACACATAGGAAAGGACATTGACTCCTTTATTCACAATCACTGTTCAAATGTATATAGTGTCTCCTGCGTTGTATGCATGTTTCCAGGTTATAGTCGACTTAGTTATAACTCTGGGACTGGTATGAAGCTACAATTCTTGTCTAGACATATTGACTTCATCACTTCCTAAATGTTTTCCAAACCCTGGCATGTAAGGTATCAAAATTACCGTCTTCTGATTCCTGGATTAATGGTGTATATGTCGTCACCATAATTTGCACCATGTTGTTTTTACCATACTTTGACTTAATATTGGATAACATTAATAATCCTCCAGACCACCATAAACCATGCAAATAAGGTGTTGCGTGAGACAAAGGAACCTCTCCCGCTCAAAATTCACACCTCTACATTGGTCAGTCTGCCAAAGATGGGTGTGACTGGTAGATCCTTAAATGTCCCTAACCCAAACCAATCATTGCTCAAGCCCTTTGAGACACACTCTCCAAGACTAATCACCCTGGAGTCTGACTTTCCGGCAGTTTTTATCTTCAAGAAACTTTGTCGATTCGCTGTGGACTCTCCGATCTTCAGAACTCAACGAAAGCTTCCAGCTCACTCAGAACTCATCAAGAACCTCCATTGTCTACCGCATCCGGATGCTTGTTCAGCAACAAAGCCAATGCAAGTAACCTTTTTCCACTAGTTAGATGCGTGTTTGTGTTCTATGTTTTGTCAAGGTCTGGGAAGTTTGGATTCTCTGATGATTTTCAAAGGTTGTGGTTAAGTGATGTGTAATACTGCCATTCTTTTCTATTCTCTCTCTTTTTCTTACTTTGTTTCATTCTGTATATATGTGTGTTTTGCTTAGTCTTGTATATTAGCTGTAGTTTCATTTATTAAATCCCTTATATTCCCAATTGTTTGCCTCTGTGTGCTGCTCACAATTCGGAGTCACTGAATGTTGATCTTGCTACATGCTAAGTTAATGCTAGTACTTTATGAAGTAGGAAAGTTATTCTTTCTTGGCCAGGAAAATAATATTTCCTAGAATTGATAAATGATTATACTGTCGTGTACGCACAATTATCATTGTAATGTTGATTCTGCTACAGTTAATTCTAAGATCTGATCTAAATATTCATAATTTTTTTTACTTAATAACCCAGTTATATTTACTTATAAATATGATTCACTTTTGAGCTAATTGCACACATACAATACACTCCTTAAACTTAAAAGCTTAATACACTGAATGTCTGTATCTTTGCTTTGACATTTAAAACCGATTCAGAGTTGAATTTAATTCCATTGCATTATCCCTTTCATATCATTGCATTTTTAGCAAAATCATTAAACGCCCATTAAGGACTTGTCCTCAGGACCATTGGTTATGACCTTGCATGTCACCATAATATACTAAGACCAATGACAATTTTGTAGCAGTCCAAATACTTTTAATTATATCTACTGTATGCGGTCACCCAAGTTACTGTTATCTTGTGCCGTAATGCTGTGTTCTACGTCATTTATATAGACATACTTTGAGACAAAAGAATTATTACTCACATACATGACAGCATCACCAATGAGATGGCAGGATTAACTTTTAATTAGAGAGAGCATAATGCAATATAAGATGTAATTTCTGTTTTTGCCATGAATCATATCAAAGATGAGCAGGTAGAAGAAGACAGAAGTCAAGCCTGTGGCAATGCCGAGATGACGTCTCCCGAGTGTGAAAAGTCTTCCATCTCATAGCTGCTCAGAAAGAGCTTCTGTCCTAACCAAAACTCAATGTCCATCACTAGTCTTATCTCCACAGATAAAACTCTGACCATGGTGAAACTATGAAACTATATCATTTATCATCAGGCACAGTTTCAGTTCACTTAAACTATGTGCTTTCACAAGAAACAATAGTCTTTTTGAATTATTTAGGCTTGAGGAAAAAGGCAAACTAGTGTCTCTTTGAATGAAACCATGTGCCTTTTGGGACTGCGATCAAACAATCTGCAACACACACCAAGCTTAGTTGTTGTTGCCTCACCACAGACATCTCTCAGGTGATACAAAGTATCGTCATAGAGGGAAGTGATGAAAGGCTGTTTGGGTTACAACTCAAAAGTGCCTGAGCACTGAGGATTCTGTGAGCGTTTGTGTTTGTCTCTATTGCCTGTGTATATTTCCTCAAAAAATGCAGCTCTTCTCTTGCAGAATGAAGCTGGCCCCGTTTCATAGGCACTTTAAAAGCAACTAGAATACAGCATCCTTCCTCCTCTTCCCCCCACAACTCTCTCTATTGCACACACACACCCATGTAACTACATCACAGTGTAATCTATTCTGGATTCCATGCAGACCTGCCTCGGTTTCATGTGATGGGTTTTCAAAAATTCTACCTCTCAAATTCATTTCCTCTCTAGCTCTCTACAGACCAACTGCAAGTCAAAATATTGTCTCTCTATGCTGATGAAAAGATGTTAGTTTGCTTTGACAATCATATAAAACCAGCTAGTAATGTAAACCAATCTGCATTAATTGGACAAAATAGAATTTGTAGCCTCTCAGCAAACTGAATTAAATTGGCAGAAACAGAAAACCATTTTCTTGGCTAAATGATCACAGAACAGGCAGCAAAGATCAGACGTATCTGTAGCACATCAAGTGGGATGACATGATGCTTTCTTTAATTGCTTTTAATCTCATCAGTATCTTCTGAATAATGAAAAATGACATGCTGCTGATTATGTAAATCGACCCAAACTGTTCCAAAAATATCTTAAAAGAATAGTTCACCCAAAAACGAAAATTTGCTGAAAATCCACTACTCACGTCCTCAGTGCCATTCAAGACTGTAATTGTTTTTTTTTGGGTTTCTTTCTTCATTGGAACAGATCTGGAAAAATGTAGCATTACATCACCGCTCCCATGGCTCCTCTGATGATGGTGCCGTTCGAAACTGCGAGTTCAACAGTAGCTGAGAAAGTCACGTCATCCACATGACCTCAGTCTAATCATTAACAGCTTGTGACAAAGCTGGTGGTTTGTAAGAAATCATTTTTTCTTTAAGGTATTTTAACTTTAACTATTGCTTCCGGACAAATACACCATCCATAATCCATAATAATGCTGTCCTCAGTGAAGTCCCATCTCGTTGTCCTCCTCCATTAACAACCACCAACCTATTTGTGTAGAACTGTTTAGCTCCAACACACCTGCCTAAGCTTCTACTGAGTCTGAAGACCTTGATTAGATTATTCAGGTGTTGTTTTAATTAGTGTTGAAGCCACTATGAAGGACAGTGTCCTCCAGGAACAGGTTTGGACACTCCTACACTAGAGAAAGCAACATTTTGCATAGAGGACTTGTGTTTTAGCTGAAAGCAATGGTAACATACACTCTTAAAAATAAAGGTGCTTCAAAAGGTTCTTCACAGCGATGCCATAGAAGAACCATTTTTGGTTCCACAAAGAACCATTCAGTCAAAGGTTCTTTAAAGAACCATCTCTTTCTTACCTTTTTATAATCTGAAGAACCTCCTTTCACCACAAAGAACCTTTTGTGAAACAGAAAGGTTCTTCAGATGTTTAAAGTTCTTTATGGAACCATTTTGTACAAAAGGTTCTCTATGGCATCGTGAGCACCTTTTATTTTTAAGAGTGTAAAATGGTCTTAAAGGGGAGTTCACACAAAAATATAAATTCTATCATCATTTACTTACCCTCATGTTGTTCCAAGCCTGTATGACTTTTGTGGAAACTATTTAAGAAATGTCTCAGTATTTTTTCCATCCATAAAATTTAGGTTCAAGTAAAACAGTAACAACACTCAAAATATCTTAATTTTATGTTCCACTAAAGAGAGTCATACAGGTTGGGAACATTTTACAGGTGAGTGCATTTTTGACATTTTTCATTTTTCTACTTTCACTAGTCAGCTAAGCTGTTGACTGTGCAATTTTTTTAAATGTTTTTTTGGGGACTTGTTCTTCCTGCTATTCAATCGGAGCACCTAGACTCCAAACTAGTTTGACCATCTTAAATTACTGTAAACCAGCTAAGACCAGCTAACCATCTGAGGCTTGTCTATGCTGTTATTTTCAGCAGCGTTATATAAAAAAATGTGTTTGGAAGTGATAAGAGGTGCCTGATTTTACACCTATTATTAACTATGGCTTATAATATCACAGTACGTGCTTGGAGAATAAAATGATTCAGTGGCTCTGTTTGTGCCCACTCACTTGTGTTTATTGAGTTATTGTGTTGACATATGGTGATGTAATTTTACCTTTGTGCCTTTCACCCTTCATCTAAACATAGACAACACCATATGCATATAAGTACAGCACATGCGTGCAACTAATATAATAAAATACAATGAATGATCAATTAATAATCAAATACACCCCATTCTATGTATAGCCAATAGCATTTATTAACACCATTCTCACTTCTGCTCTCAAGTGGATGGAGTACATAATGTCTGCCATTGAGACCCACCAATGGCTTCACTTCCTTAGGCAACTAAGAAAATATTGTGTCCACTGCAGTCCTGGCTAGCTTTTACATGTACACTGTAGACTCCATCTACAGGGGCATTACATTCTAGTACGGCAGCTGCTCTGCAGAGGGTGTTAAAACAGCTCAAATGATCATGGGCATACTGTTCTCAGCAAACCAGGACATCTATTCTAAACGCTGTCTCAGGAAAGCTGAATGCATTAAGAAGGACTTCAGTCAGCCAGCACCAACACTTTCCCCCCTTATGCCCTCTAGGGTATTTCCTGCCTCTGGAAAGCAAGTCAGGTCCATCAGCAGATGCACATCGAAATACAAGGACAGCTTACGCCCATCCCTATGGCAACCTGTTTGTCCATGGCCCATACACTAAATTACGGACCCATCGCAGTCACATCCCAAAGACTAATTACTGCCAGTCACTGTGCTCATTTTACATCTTGCTCTGTCGCTTTATACTTCCCTTACTCTCTCTTACTATACTGCTGCAAATCAGTCTTGGGAGACCTCTCTAGAAAAATAAGTGATCATCATCATAATGGCAAAGCAGACATAATTTATTGTGCTACAAGTCCAGAGCAGTAAAATACATCACTGAGATTTTAGAAAATATATCCAACACACAATCCATGCTGCCTATATTAAAAAAAAAAAAAAAGCCAAGTACTTCAAAAATTTGGGTTGGTAAGGTTTTTTTAATGTTTTTGAAAGAAGTAATGCAATGAAAAAATTTAATGTAATATATTTCATGATGCCAAAGCTGAATTTTCAGCATCATTACTCCAGTCTTCAGTGTCACATGATTCTTCAGAAATTTGGTGCTCAGACCACACCATTTTTTCTTCATTTTGGTTTTTGTTTTTTCGAAATTTTGAAAACATATGTGCTACTTAATATTTTGTGGATTTTGTGAAACAGGACATCTGATTTTATAAGCTGCTTCAGAAATCACAATGGCAAAACATAAATTGAAATTATGAGAATGAATTTAGAAATCACAATTTGATTCATGTAGAATTCTGTTCAATGCATTTCTTTGAAAATGTTTTTTATTAAATGTATTCAAATAAATTTAAATAATTTTGAATTATGCATTGCATTGTGATTTAGGGGTAAAGGATATGTCCACAATTTCAGAAAAAAAAGATACAAAAGCTGTCACTGCATGGGGTTTAACCTTTAAGTAACCAATATGCACCCTCTAAGTATAAAGGTGTACCTTCTGAAAAAGGTACCACCCCAGTGACAGCTTTTGTACCTTTTTTTCTGAGAGTGCATAAATGTAACTGTTATCTTGGCAGAACTTAATGTCCTGGCAGAAAATTACCAGTAGTATTTTTTTTTCTTAAGTGTTTTGAACTTTGTTCAAAAGGAATATTGTACAAACTTGTGGAGTTCATGCAGCTTGAATGTTGGTGTCATTAAAGCAACATTGGAACAGACCAAATATAAGAAATTCTGTATTTGTTTTTTTCCAGTGCAAATTTTCCATGTTTTAAAGTCAACAAAGATTTATGCTGATAATATGAAGTGACAAATATCTAAACAGTAGCATTTTCTCCAGGAGCCCACTGTACTTTCACTGTAGAATAAAAGTGCATTATGTGGATATGCTGCTCTATATATTGTTTGCGTAAAGTGGCATGATATCCCTGATCTCCAAAGTCAGACATCCTTTATCCTTTGAGGAATAAGCTGTATTCTGCTGTTGTGTAGAGTGTCCTAAAATACAAATGTGTACTGAATTAGTTCTAATTTACTTGAGAAATATTTTGTAAAGTTTGTGCTGATATGGTTCTCTGATGTGTGTATAGAACTTGAAGACTGACAGCCTTTGAAAATTAATAAGGCATAGCATCACGTTTGATAACCTTGCAGAATGGTGAAAAAAACGCATGTATTTCTGCAGTAACAAATTGTATCATTATTTCACAATCTCCCATCAGTTCTGACATTAGACTGATTATACAAACCTGCCCTTTCCATCATTAAAAGCTTCAGAGTTCAACAACTAAGCAAGGCTGTTTTTTTTTAAACAGAAACCACAGTTAACCCCAAAAAGGCACTTCTGAAAGAACAGAACGCACAAAGAAAACATGATTATATTTCTTGACAGGAAGCACATGTAATTCACTTAATGGGAATGACATAGACAAAGATAACCTAATCTAAACACTGGAACTAGTGGTCAAAATCCTGGATGCCTGTGTTGCCTTGTTACTTTACAACATGTTTCATGGTGCTAAAAAAACAGTGGCAAAGGAGAAATATCTATAGCACTTCTTCAGTTCTTGGTTACTTAAAACCTTTAAAAATACATATTAATGTTTAATCTATCACAAATCCTAGAATAAAGTTCTTATCATGGCCTTGATCAACATTCAAGTAAATGCTGATATTATTCATGATGATGTGTGATGTTATTTTTTGAAGAAAAACGTGGATAAGCCTTGAACTAATTAAAAGTTAGATGGCAATCAGTTTTTAACACATGAAATTAAATTGACTGTTTCTAAAAAAAAAAAACACTTTGGTACAGTGTTAATGACATCGGTATTTCATTCATTTGCAAAGTAACATTTTATAAATTTATTCTGGAGGGAAAGTTAAAAAGTTCACACTGGGAAAGTAATTAAACAGACAACATAAATTTTAAATTTAGTGTACAATGTATTTAAAAAAGACTGTCTGGTTTATGAATAGAACAAAAACAAAGTCACCCTGGGGTGACAGAAGAGAATAAAATAAGACTGAAATCCAATGATTACCCAGAACTTTCAAAGCAAGCTTATGTTATTTCATATATTTTACTGACATCAGAATGAGCTTATTGTTTGATATAGAAAAAATATAGCCTATAACAAAGGACTTGAAACTGAATTCGACACTATTGTCACAGACAGGAGCGCCTGAAGATAACCAAAGGCCCCTGGGTTACAGCATTAAGGTTTGCCCCCCTACCCTAGATTTTGTTTTTTTTTTAGCTTCCTGAAAATTACATGTGTCAAATTTAGATTTTTTTTTCTTATTGATATACTAGTTAACATTTACAACACTGTTTTACGTAAAATGTGAATATAAGTGAACATGCAAATTCTCTCTTTGCCAGAAGGTAGCACTTGTGGAACAGCAGAATTATAGTCATTACATACAGTACAGTAGACAATACATCACAGGCATTATACATAGGTAATATGAAAAGAAAATGGTTGCTAACTGCTTTCTTATTTTGAAACATGCTTGCGTTTGATTAATTAAATCATAGCCATTTAATGATCACATTTAAGCAATATGATCCCAGTTTTTCCGTTCCCGGATTTAAAATTGAGACTTTGACGCAACACCTCTGATGGAGCACAGTGACTGAATCTAAAACCTTCATCTGACACACAGATTATATCCACGCATTTGTAAATTACTGAACCAAAGACTATAGAATACCCAAGACATGTCACTCGTAAAGTTTTGAATGGGGAACAATGCAACTCTCAATATGGCCGCACTATTGAAGGAAGACCCGCCTTCAGAATAAGAGCAAGCGCCATTGGCAAAAGTCATTGCATCACTGCAGCTGCCATTAGAAGTCCCGGTTGCTATAGAAACAGTCAGCATTCTGAAACGCACGCTTAAGAGGGTCGCACACCGGACGAGAAGCACAGCGTCACATCACGTCACGCCACGCCACGCCACGCCACGCCACGTCTTTAAAATTCAAACACATTGTTTTCTATGAGTGTACGCACACCAGCGGCACCGTTCGCCATCTGTCCGCGGTGCAAGCAGTCAATGTGACTTGGTTACGGAATTGGTTTTAATTCTCGTCCGGTGTGCGACTGCCTTTAGGACTGTGCATGTGCATTGGCTGGTCTAGCCTGAATAATAAGCTTTTTTAATGTATGTATGTATTAGTTTTGGAGAATTTAATGTTTCCCCATTCAAAGAGATAGGAGCTGCACTTGCATGCCCTAGAGGCGTTTCAGAGATGGTCGTTGAGTGAAATGACTTGCCTTAAAGGGACTTTGACTGAACTCGCACTGTATGACGTTACAGAAAGTTATTCGGTCCGGTTCCTTTCACATAGCAGTGTTGTGTCTCTTGTTAATCTGCATATTAACATAGGCTGCATTTACACTGCATGGTTCAAGTGACCCAATTCCGATTTTGTGGCACAGATCGGATAGGGCACACGAACGTGTAAGCAGGAAAAAAAGCACATGGATTCCGATATTCTCAGATTCAGGCCTCATTCATATGTGGAAATAAATCTGATATGAATTGGAAACGTGCATTTGTGCCGTGTCGTGTAAGCAGCCAGATTGGATATTCCGTTTGTACAGTTTGTATAGTTGGTATGTTCCACCGATATACTGTGAGCGGAATGCACAATGCGCTAGTAAAGCCTATTATGAGAGCTGCTCTGTGTGCCCAAATCAGATTTTTTGAATATCCCATTTTTTTTGACGACCCGCTTACACATTCTTTTAAAAGTGACCCTAATCCGATATCTGCACCTAAATGCAGATATCGGATACGGGGTCACTTTACTAGCACATTGTGCATTCCGCTCACAGTATATCGGTGGAGCATACCAAATATACAAACTGTATTGGGGAAAACTAAACCATTCACTACATATACTACAAGCTGGGCATCGCTGAAAATGAGTGTGTGAGTTTGTTTACAGAATGCTGTTGTCACTTTTGCAAACTTCCATATATATACAAATAATTATTCCAAAAAACATATTGTCCCAGCAGCCAGTAGGCCCCTCCACAGTGTAGGTCCCTGGGCTTCAGTCCGTTAAAGCATGTGTTAATGCACCCCTGGTCACAGAGTTGGGCTACTCCAAAGAAAAAAAAGGAGATCTCCAGCATTTCCTTGTCCTGATCTAGCTGATTAAATCGCAGCCAGAGTTAAGACAAGACTATTTCCTTCATCATTGTTCCTCTGTTAGAGCGCGCTGCGGCCGGGGTCAAGATATGTACGCCTCCGCGCAGTCACCAGTCAAACAGCTTGTCCTGCGAGAGCATGCGCCAGACAACATCAAAGGAATTTTTATCCTCAGTGATCTGCGTTACCACGGCAACTCGACACCTAACCCTCATTACCGTATCTTCATATTTAATAGAGCCTCTTTTCTGCCTTTTTGCTCGGAAACAAAACTCCCGATGAATTATTAAGCACTCATCTATAATAAATATGAGCAAGCTCTCGAGTCGCTATATGACAGTTTTTCATAGGAGACATCCAGTGTCTTCACACTAACATCGCTCTGATCGTACTTCTATAATGGGTCAGAGCCCCATAGCAGTTACTGGAGTGGCTCTTTACAAAATCTATTTGAATGTGAAGTTTTATAGTATCAATTTTGTGCCAAGACAAGTGTGTTAGACAATGTTAAAGAGAGGTTACAAAAGGACAAGCGTGTCTGCTCTATCTGTTTTATCGATCTATCTATCTAGCTATCTAGCTATCTAACTATGGTTGCATTGTTCTCTCGTTCTTGCCTCTAGATAGACAGATAGATAGAAAGATAGCTAGAGTGATAGAACGATAAAAAAATAGATAAAGAGATGATAGATAGATAGATAGATAGATAGATAGATAGATAGATAGATAGATAGATAGATAGATACGGATCGATGGAGGACAAACAGATGAGATGGATGGATGATGGATAGACATGTCCATCCAATTATCCTCAAAAAAACAGCACAGTGCATACATACAGAGACTGGCTGACAAGAGTAGACAAGTTTCCTCTGAAATTTTATACAGCCCCACACCTTCTTAAAGACAGCCAGAGACAGCCTCAAATAAGAGACGATATTCTCCAGTTTCGCACAATGGGAAACAATAAACTTAATGTTCCACCATGATCAGAGATGTGCACTTCACATATTAGTTAAACTCAACTTTCTTTCAGATTCACATTATGTGTATCAAAGCATCTCACAAGCTTGTATGCGATGTTTACAGCCTCCCCAAAAAGAGCAGGAGCGGGTATCAAAATTTTTACCAGCTGTGATGTGGCCGCACGGCTACACACCATCACCAACACTCCCCCATTTAACCTGCAATCCTTAGAGGTGATATTCAGCTCAGGTTCTCTCATTTTGAATGTGCTAACTTTTTACCTTTAAGTTTGATACTACTGTTACATTAGAACATACCGATGAGATCATACAGGCTATACATGTGTCAGATGTATCTTTCCTGAATGCTGCAAAACATTATTATTATTATTATCAATAAACAAAGATTATTAGAATGTTTTACAACACTTTTTCTAATATAAAATGTCATGTTATATTCCAATTTACTTGCTGTTTCTTTGAAAGATTTGGGAATTTCTACGTAAAGTTTTTCAGGTACCCCGAGATTTGAAAATAATCAATAATTAACAAACATATTTCAATGCGGCTCTCTGGAGTGGTACTGGTCACGGAATATATAAACAATATTTCATCATATTTTAGTAAGTGTTTCATTTTGATTGGTTTTATTTTAAAATTTTGTATTTATTTTACTTTTACATTTTTAAGATTTAATTAATTGTAAGCTTTTATGAACTCAAAAATAGTTTGGGAAGTCCTGCTTTAATGCAACAAAAAAGCACCGTGTTTGCAACTGTGTTTGCAACTGTGTCGCTGCTGTTAAATAAACAGGTCAGTGTAAGGTCACATGGGTTTTGCTATAAAAGCACAGAGACATTATTATATCCACACTCAGGGGGAAAAATAGCTCTACCCAAGACAGCCTTAGTCTGGTCAAACATGCCTGTGTTGCCTTGTTACTTTAAAGCAATGCTGTGAATTTTGATGCAAAGTTCAGTAATGTGTGATAGAATATGCTTGTAAACTTTTGTCTGTAAAATTATGTATATTCAGTTTCTCATATTAGACCTGTGTTACACTGCACATATAAGCAACACTGCAGCATAACTCCGTTTTCATTGCTTTCATGTTTCTGCGATGTACGGAGCTCTGTAGAGAAAATAAAGTGATCTTACTATATTGAATATTTTTAATAATGGTTAATGTGCCTGTTGAAAATTATAATTACAAACTTTATAATTTGACTATCAAATTTATGCCCAACTGGTAGTTAATCTACACTGAACAGTGCTTAAAACTGATTAAATTAATTCAGTTAGATTTATTGAATAGAATAATAAATTATTTACATGTAAACATTTTACCTTTTCACGTGTATGGTGTATAGGCCTCAGGAGGTCAAGAAAACATATTCTTCTCACACACACACCAACAAACCACTATATCTATGGCTTTTTCCAGTGCCGACCCCCAGCGTCTGTGAGCCATTTCATCCATAACAACCCGGGGGTCTAGGTAAAGAGCCCTATGATCACACACTGACCTGTGAGTTAAAAGGCAAAAGCTTTTCCCTCACTCCCCCTCACACACACACACACAACACAGCACGTGTTGTCCGACCATCGGTTATTAGAGGTTGAAGTCAAACTGCAGCAGCATCCTGTTTTGCATCACTGACAGAATGTTTCTTAAGTAAGCAAGGAGTAAAAAAAAAAGAACAGTTTGAACCTTCAAAAGTAATACATTATTTTCAAAATAAACATTAAAGGGGTCATATGATGGTGCTAAAAAGAACATTGTTTTGTGTATTTGGTGTAATGAAATGTGTTTATGCCATTTAAGGTTAAAAAAACACATTATTTTCCACATACTGTACATTATTGTTTCTCCTCTATGCCTCTATGTTGATTTTTACAAAGCTCATCGGTCTGAAAAGAGAGGTGTGCTCTGATTGGCCAGCTATCCAGTGCGTTGTAATTGGCCGAATACCTCAAGCGTGTGACGGAAATGTTACGCCCCTTACCATACTGTGATGCCCTGTCCGGCCGGAGCAACGAGACCAAAACATTAAAACCCATTACAAAACGAGGCATTTGTAGCACTCCAGTGAGGGACAAATACTGATTATCAAGGACTATACGTTCTTTTTACGTGTGCGTTGAATCGCACCGCGGTAAACAAAGCACTATGTCTGCATTGTGATTGGAGAAATGGGACAAAACACTAACGAGCTACCTAACATGCCAAAACTCTCGTTTGAATCATCAGTGGCAATTCCTTTAAATATGAAAACGTACTTACAGTCTGTAATCTACTCTACCAGAAAACAGTCCTCCATAAAATGCGCCGCACACATCTGAATATTTAGGTTGAAATGTTCTGGAACAGTGTTGAAAATACAAATTAACCACTGATTTCTACTCGTGTCCATTTTTGGAAGACCAAACAAAATAGTTTAGCTTTCACAACAAAACACACAGAGTCTTCACGACATGGCGGCGGCAGCAACAATAAGAATGCTCTTTTCTTTGCGTTGAAAATTGGGGTGGTGTGCAAATCTTCCACATTGTGAGTCCAAGTTAAGTCAAGTCACCTTTATTTATATTGTGCTTTTAACAATACAGATTGTGTCGAAGCAACTGTACAGCATTAATTAGGAGAATAGTGCGTCAATGATGCAAAGGGACAATAGTAAACACTCATTTTTCAGTTAAAAGACAGTTCATCATTGAATTCAGTGATGTCAACCTCCAGCTCAGTTTAAATAATATCTTTACAATCATGTCAACGATAACGCTGGAAATGAAGTGTCCCCAACTAAGCATGCCAGAGTCGACAGCGGCAAGGAACCAAAAACTCCATCAGTGACAGAATGGAGGGGGGGGGGGGAGGGAATGATAACCTTGGGAGGAGAAACCAGGCTCAGTCGGGGGGCAAGTTCTCCTCTGACCAGACGAAACAGCAGTACGGAAAAATCAATATAAGAGGTAATAAAACAGACGATGAATAATATAAACAGCAATTATTATATGATGCAATCAAAAACTTATAGCAAAATTTGGTAGTTCAGTATGTTGTTTCAGAGTTGGCATCATCTGAGGTCCTCCGAGGAGTTGCATCATCTCTTCTCAGGTGTTCTGGATCCCGACTGAAGCTTGTGTAAATCCTAGTTCCCACGGGATGTTAATCCCGTGGCAAAAAACAGAGAAACAAATACAACATAATTAGCGTAGCTGCTGTTCCAACCAAGCAAAAATTATTTGTTTAACCCAAACTAACAAATAATAATGTACATTTGATTAGATATAACTGCAGTAAAATATTATGACTGCAGTAAAAGATTATGAAATGCATTATTTTAATCCTTGGCCAAAGAGATGTGTCTTTAATATAGATTTAAACAGAGAGAGTGTTTCTGAACCCCAAAAGTTATCAGGAATGCTATTCCAGAGTTTGGGAACCAAATGCGAAAAAGCTCTACATCCTTTAGTGGACTTTGATATCCTAGGTACTACCAAAAATCCAGAATTTTGCGACCTTAGGGAGCGTGATGGATTGTAGCGTGGTAGAAGAATAGTTAGGTACGCAGGAGCTAAACCAATGAGGGCCTTGTATGCAAGTAATAATATTTTGTAACTGATAAAGAACTTAACAGGTAGCCAGTGCAGAGAATGTAAAAATGGGGTAATAAGATCATATTTTCTTGACCTGGTAAAGACACTAGCCGCTGCATTTTGGACTACCTGAAGCTTGTTTATTGAAGATGCAGGACAACCACATAGCAGTGCATTACAATAGTCCAGTCTAGAGGTCATGAATGCAATGAACTAGCTTTTCTGCATCAGAAACAGGTAAATGTTTCGTAACTTGGCAATGTTTCTAAGATGGAAGAATGCCGTTTTTGTAACATGGGAAATATGATTTTCAAAAGACAAGTTGCTATCTAATATAATACCTAGATTTTTGACTGTAGAGGAAGTAACCGTGCATCCGTCTAGTTGCAAATTGTAATCCACGAGATTCGGAGTACTGTCTTTTGGTCCAATAAGTAAAATCTCTGTCTTATCCGAATTTAATAAAAGAAAAATAATTAGTCATCCAATCTTTTACATTTTTAACACACTCCGTTAGCTCCGTTAGATAATTTAGAAGTTTCATCTGGTCTTGTTGAGATGTAGTTGAGTATCATCAGCATAACAGTGTAAACTAATTCCGTATTTTCTGATAATATTACCAAGTGGCAACATGTACAGTATATCGAAAATAGCAGAGGACCTAGGAAAGATCCTTGTGGCACTCCATACTTTAATGATTTAATTGAGATGACTCCCCATTTAAATGAACAAGGTGGTAACGATCGGACAGTTAGGATCTAGTGGATTACAGATGTAGACATTGGTGGCGGTTAAATGAGGCGTTTAGGAGGGCGTGGACCAGTCTTAACTTTTATAAAGAATGACTCTTGGGTTGAGAGCTTGTAACAATCCAAAGAGAAAGGAAATCTTGAAATCGCATCATATGACCCCTTTAACATAGATAACACATCAATGGCCTGAGAATAATGGCCAAATATTCTGCTTAAATTATTTATATTATTAATTACTTATTAGAATACAGTAAATAAATAAATATCACATTGGGAAAATTCTAATCATTTAAAAAAATGCAACAAAAAAAAGTTAATATTTCATAGTCAAGTATTTAATATGTTTTTATGACTGACAAGTCAAGGGAAGTGTTTGTCACCATATTTTCAGAATGACCCAAAGGATATAAACTTCTTGATTAGGCATTTTAGCTGGGTCATACTAGTGAACATTGCCCAGATGGTCAACAGCCTCTTGAGCCTGAGTGTGGTGAAGCAATTTAATAAGGGAAATGACATGTATCAGATATATTTTAATGAGCAAAGGAAACATGGATCAACTTGGCACTGTCCTTTCCCTTGACAGTTTGTCATTTCTCTAATGAAAATCAGCACGGATGCTTTTGCATGTGTGGGTGAGTGTGTGTTCCTAGCAGCTTGTCCAAAGGTTCTCGCTGCCTTCTCTCCAATTTCCTTCAATGCTCAATATGCGACATGCTTGTATTTATTCCATCTTTTGTAGAGAGGAACTTAGCTGTCCTTAATTCATGGTTTTGTTTTTTTTGATTATCCTCCTGCTGTCATCAGCTCAGGGTTACAGATGTTGCTCAGGCTTTTGAAAAAAAATTTCCATGCCTTATCGCTTTCTCTCTCTCTCTCTCTCTCTCTCTCTCTCTCTCTCTCTCTCTCGCCCTCTCACGATCTCTCTCTCTTTCATTTGAAGAGCAGGCCTTATCCATTTCAGACATCTTATTTTCTCAAGGGAAAGACATTGTCCTCTGCCCCATACCTAACCAAATTCATGTCTGTTTCTTATCAGTTACTTTTCTTTCACTCAAGGTTATCACAATGCATCACAGCCCCCAGGTTTGCTCTTCTCTTTCTTTTTCAAAAAATAAAAGAGATACAATTTTCCATGGATCTTCAGCCGCTCAAAATGGCAACATTTTGTCCTTCACTCAAAAAATGCAGTGTGAAAAGCACAGATAACACCCAGTGAGACAGTGTCTGTAAATCTGAAAGAGTTTTTCCGCCTGTCTGCATGAGCATGAGAAACTAAAAGTGACATTGATTGGATGGCTGTTGAGCATGTGGGGTCATTTGTGTCTTTGTGCTGTTCAAATGCACCTGTGCAGATCAGAGCTCAATCTCTCTCTGTAGTCACTTTTTTCATGTCTGCCCATTAACTGCTGAAAAGGGACATTGTGCAATCTCACAGTGTTTACTGCCTTTAAAAACGCTCATCTGCACGTTCCTACTCAATAACACTACTGTGTTGAGTCATTGAAAGTACCTTTTTGTTTCAAAGCTACCTCACGACTTTCTGCCCCGTCATCAGATGTTTTGCTTCCATTTAAAACTCTTCTTTTTCACTTATCACAGTGTTTTCATACTGTGTGGAGTAGAACAGTAAAAATCCCATTCATTTACTCCATAGAGGAATATATTTTGAACAATAACTTATAAACCTTTCAAGACAAGCCTACTGTGAGCTACAAGGTTGTTAATTGATGGTTTATACTTTTGTTGAAACTGGTTTATACTTTTGTTGAAACTGGTTTATACTTTTGTTGAAACCATCAGCATTATTTCAACTTATTTTTTTAAATAATGTGTAACACACATTAATTTCATGCATCACTCATGATTCTGTAGAGAACTACTCATGATTCTGCTCTCAAACTAATTAAATATTTGTATATAATAAATATTAAAGATGTTAAGTACAGAGTCTTGCACCTTTGTCTTTTGTCATATTTTCAAATACTTTTTTGTTTCAAATTAATATTCAAAATGTTTTTAAAAATCCAGATGGGAAAAATACATTAGGAACTAAGGCTGAAAAAGTGGCACTGTTGAACTCGATTACAAAGCGCTGTGGAATTCTGACTCGTCACTCGCAGAATTCAGCTGTCATGCATTTACAAATATTCATCTCAGTAATCAATTTTGGTGAAAATGACCTCAGATGCCTTCAGTTTAAATTTTATTATAATATTTTTGCACTTGTATATTATCCACCTTATTTTTCCCATAAGAGCGGGTGCAGCCATTTGTAAATTGAATGTGTCTTGCTTCCAGTCTAGCTATTTTTAGCCATACAAAACAGATCGTTTTGCTATATGATATCACAAACTGGTGTGTCTTACCATATTATTTTAATGTATTATCTTAATTATGAACACACATGTCTGTAATGCAAACAGTTTTACCGTTTACTGCACTTCGTTATTCTTCTCGTTATTTCCCAACAGTGGCTAATGAACTGGAAGTCTCACACATTCACAGAAAACGGCTTACTTCCACGTTAAAAAAAAATAAGGTAAATAGTGGACTATTTATACAGGTAAAATTAATACAATACAATATTTTCAATTCAAATCAATATGTCCAAGTATTTATTTATTTGGCGAGTTGTCATGTAATGAGAGGGATGATGTAGGCCTACACGTTATTTTGCGACAACGCTAGACCTAGATACCTTAGATAATGACCAGCTGAGTGTACATTACTCCATACATTATTCACTACCTCAGTTCTCATTATCAATGCTTTGCCTACACATTTAAACGAGGAACAGAGGAGCTGACAACAGAACATTTTGCTCTCTGAATCTTTCAAATTAGACATTGTTGATCACAGGTCATTTCATTTGCTCATACACAAGACCGCCGACAACCAAAAGCACAGGAATTGCTTAACGGCTGCCCCCCCCCCCCGATTAAAATAACGTCTAAAAAAGTTAAGAGGGAGTGAAATCATGTGCATGTCAACCACACACACAGGGAGTCTCACATTTAGAGGTCACGCTCCTCACCATGTCCCCCTGGTCCCTCTTCCTCTCAGACTTATTTTATTTCAAACAGTTATTTCCTTCACTTTTTCAAGGAATGGAGTTGAAGGTCACGTCTCTAAAGGCTTAAGCCCGTTTGAAAGAGGATGTGTATGACGTTTGTGGTGCGGGTATGTGTGCAAACATGTGTGTCTGAGGGAGAGAGGACTCACACTCAGTAATCACACCTATGTGGTGTAATCCGTGTTCTTCAGGCCGCACTACAAAACACATTTACCAGATTTATACAACCATGCTTGTGTGTACCAGTGAAAAGGTAAAAAAGGGTCATACACACTTCTTTGTTTTATATGTCCAAAAGCTGACATTGAGCAAGGTCACTTGTGATCGAAACGTTTGCCATTTCTCCACTAAAACTTTGGTTTTATCTTGCTTTTTTGTGTGTTGTTTTTTTTTCATTTTTATAGCATGCAGGTCTTTTCTTTTTTTTTTACATTTCTTGCCATGTACAAAAGCTAGCCACGGTGGGGTTATGGTCATGCTAAGATCACGATGGATTCCAGCTCCACTTAAAGTAGATTCTGTTTTTAAAATTCTAAAGTGGTTTGGTGCTGGCCAACTGATGATATGAAAAATCCACAGTAGTGCACAGCATGTTCACCCAGAACCGATTTTCTTCAATATAAGACCATTATCGACATGGTGAAAGCTAAAAGGGTTAATACCAACTGTAAACAGAACAATTCACTGATTCAAAACAAGCAGATGAATCACATAATTTCCAATAACTGAAGCTGCACTGTGAACAACTGTGTTGTTAGACACATCTCTAAAATAAATCCAGTACATAAAACCACTGAGGTTAACGTTTCACTTAAGAGGAATATTATCAGAGTAACAACAACATTTTGTGTGACTTCAGAAGACTTGAAGATTGATGCATGTATTTGCCCAAGAAACACATGAGTATAGCTCATATAGCTATAATCATGAAATGAGGACATTGTTCAAATTGTTCCTTTCATTCATTTTAAATCACTTCAAAAAGTGACTTTTATTACTTTAAAACAAAATAAAATCAAATGTTCATGAAGAATCAGTTGCAGAACCAGATACAAAATTTATGGTACGTGCAATTCATTTGCTTTATCTAAAGCAAAATCATCACTGTGTTGAAAAGCCACAAAGCTTTGTTTCGTCATCACTAGAATAAAATGCACAAGTCGTCTGGGCCATTTTTATGATATTTTTATGGTGATTTGAGTCCTTTTTGAAGCTTCAACGCCTCAATCCCTATTCATTGTAATGAAAAGAGCGACCAGTGCTATTCTTCAAAACGACTCCTTTTGTGTTTCCCCAAAAAAAGAACAGTTTGAACTGAGTAAATGATGACGAAATCTTCATTTCTCTGAGAGCTAAACCTTTACTGTCTTGAACGCCTGTGGCTTGGTCAGAATAATTTCTTTAGCAACAGGCTCAAATAGACTACTATGAATTTTTTCAATGATGTGAGAAAAGCAGCAAACATGGGCAAAACATTCACATAGCTCTCTGTTTTAAAAGAACTGTTATTAGCAGCTTGGCTGCAGCAGATAATAACAGCTGTAGTATAGTGGACATATACATAGTGTGAACATGTTTCTAAACACATTTTTATAGAATGGCATAGTACAGCGCTTGGAATTCAGAGCTGATATCTTCCTGTCTCCATCTTCGCCAAACAGGTCACAAAGAGCAATGCAGTTGGAGAACAGAAAAATAAGGCTGTGAAAAAATTGAAAAAAAAATAAAATGTAACTAAAACCAACAAACTTTTGAGCCAAAGGAGAGATACACTTCAGATGGGCTCTCAGAGCCATCATCATGTCGTAATGGAACTTGCAAACACCAGGCAGAGAAAGACAGGAACAACAACCTTAAAGTTAAGAGAGGTGGTGATACAACAATACAACAGGGAGAGTGAGTGAAAAAGATAGAGGGGGTAGAAGAAGATGAAAAGAATGGGGTCTGATTTGCTTTAGTGGAGAGATATACATTGCTTCCACGTTACACAAGAAAAGCAATCTGGCAGTGTGAGAGTGTGTTTGGTCACCATACCTGAAAGAACAATGCAAGACACAAAATAATTTTCTAACACACAGACACAAACATATGGAAGCCCGTTTCCACCATGGAATAAAAAATAAATAAATAAAGGTAAGTTTAAATCTCCCCATTCTAACTTTTTTCCCTTGCAGTTCTGAGGTTACAGTATATCTTGCAATTCTAAAACTCTCAATTCTGATAAGAAAAGTCTCTACAAAAAAATGTTTCGCAATTATTTGTTTATTTACTTTATGTGATGGGCAGTGTTGGGCTAGTTACTCAAAGAATGTAATATATTACTCATTACTAGTTACTATGTGGGTGGGATGTAATGCCAGAGTAAAGTAAAGCCACAACTTACACAACAGTGTTCAGATCATCTTTTTTCCTGACAAAATCAACTAAAATGCCATTCTATTCTGTGAATGTAAGCATTTCCTAATTCCCAAGCTCGCCTGCTGCACTGGGGACATCACATGCATGTGCGAGTCGTGAAAATTATGAAAATAAATCTAGGAATTATTTGATTGTTGGATTTTGAGGCATCAAAAGTAACTAAGTAACTAAGCTGTTTTATGGATGTTAACTGTAATATTATTACTGAAATCTTATTAGTAATTAGTTACACTACTAGTTACTGCAAAAAGTAATATTATTACAGTAACTAAGTTACTAGTAACTAGTTAATGCCCAACACTGATGATATCACGAATTCTGTCCATGAACTTCCGTCTGCTTGCCACCAGAGGTCGCCCTCCCATTATAGTGACTCTCACACCATACAGACTGTTACACATCACCCTGGACTACATTTCCCATCAACCATTGCATAGTGATGGGAAGTTCGAATCATTTTACCGACTCTGACTTTTGAGTCTCATTCAGCAAAATGAACGAATCTTTTTTCGAGTCATTTCTTTCATTTCGTTCATTTTAGCAAAATATATAATTAAAATGTTACTTCCCTAACACATCTACTTACCTAAACATTGATCACACTACAAACAATACATAACTGCTATAAGAAAAAGAAAAGATTAATTAATTGTTTACCTTCAGTCCATGATCAGCTCATCTCACCTCTTATCTGACAAGTCTTTGGGTTTGGACTTATGGGGCTGTCACGTGATGAATGAACGACTCAAATCTGAAGACTCGAGAGATGAACTAATCAATTATCTTTCTGGCTCAGACTGCATTGGTTAAGCTTATGTGGCTGTCACGTGATGAACGAACGACTAAAACCCGAAGACTCGAGAGATGAACATTGTTCAATTCTCTTTCCGGCTCAGACTGCTTTGGTTAAAGCTTATGGGGCTGTCACGTGGTGAACGAACAACTTGAAAAAAAACCCGCGCAAAGACACTGTTTGAAACAGGTGAACTACTTGACTAATTCCAGTACAGAACCTATGATGTTGCGCATGCGCGACTGAACGAATCGCTCCCCGAGACGACTCGTTCTTCCCGTGTCACATTAAAGATTCGTTCAAAATGAATGAATCATTCAAGAACGACCCAACACTAATCACAATTCAAGTCACCTGAAACCATCACACCAGCTGTACAATAATAACACACAATATATAAATCAGTCTCACACCACCATTCAACGCTGAGTATTGTTTAGCGTTTATCACTGTTTAGTTGATAGCTACTTTATGGAGCCTGCTCTATCTTTCCCAGTTTAGTCATAGTCTTGTTCTGATTCTCGCCTGTGTATTTAAGATTACCCCTATCATCTTGCCATTCGGACTCTGCTTGCCCCTGCCTGGATTATTGCTGCGTACCTGGATTATCTCTCTTTGCCTTGTCCTGTTGGATATTGTTCGCCGGAGATTGATCACGTCTGTCCTTGGATTACTCTTTTGTCTTGCCTGTGCCATACCTGTTTGCTGGTGTTTCGACCCTGCCTGTGTTTGACCACGTCTTTTAATAAAAAGCTTGCATATGGATCCGCACGTCTCATCTCGTCTGCTAGTAAGGTGATGGGCTTTCATAAAAACACGTAGTGTTTGCAAAATTTCGTAGTGCTGTTGGACTGTATCAGCTTTTGAAACGACACTCTGCCAGTCAAATTCGCAGACCAGAACTAACTGTTGTATTGATTTCTGAAATATACATTTGCAATAGAAATAAAATATGTCTGTACTAACAGACCTCTAAAATAAGATCCTTAGAGAGGGCCAGAGCTCAGAGCTTATTACTGTTAAACTATCATGAGTGTGATTGAAAGATACTTAACTTCACTTAACCCGGCCAACTAACTACCCTTCTGCTCTGTTTAAGAGACATTCAAATGCACCTCAGTTTTACAAGAAGCTTGGATTGAGTTCTGAAATTTCGGTTAAAATATGCCTTTCTTCAAACGGCATAAAACATTACACAAATCTATCTCAAAGTCTTATGGGAACCGTCTCTAAGCACCTTGAGGTACATATTGGAAGCGTATGCAAATTGACCCGACTTACCACGAAGCATGTCAAAGTTCTGATGTGTGCATTAAAGACTGTAAAACTGGCTGCACCTCTCTGTGTCATTAATGTAAATCACACCATTAACCAGATGACTATGCAGGCTGCGGAGGAGAGCTGATGGAATGGAGCATAAATCACCAGATAAAGGTTCAATCAGTGACTGTAACTCTCCGTTCTTCTCTTTGTGTCTCACTTTAACTCTCTCTTTCCAAAGTGCCACTTGAAAAGGGTAGTTAATGGAACTGCTCCACATTGCACTGCCTCTAAAAATTTATCCTTTCCATTCACCTCCAGTTGAGCTGCCTCATTACTGAAAAATGTTTCACTTGCCCTTTTCTATCTCTTAAATTCAATATATAAAAACAGCCTTGTATAAGATTTAACCATTTCCCATCTCCCCTGCCTGGCACATGATCTTTAAGGAGAAAAATAGCTAAATCTACTTTTTCATTCATAACACAAACATGGCTGTCTTTACAAACCAGTGTAACCAGTTTCCAGACCAGAACTTCCTTGAGATGCTACTAAATGCTGGCATACTATCATGTAGTCTTACATTATATTTCCAAAGGACATTGTACTACTCATTTACCAAATTCCAGAGTCCCTTTCTTCTGACCACTAATGCAGTAATCAATCAAAAATTATATTATATAATTGTAATATAATATTTAATATAAATATATTATATATTCTCCTAAATTGTCATAACATTTGAGCGTGTCACTATCCTTCCAGAGTGCCATAAGACCTTCCACACTACATAGAACTGGAATATCCTGAAAATAATCAGCCAAACTACAAAATAAATTAAACTTGCAACTACCTCCAGAAACAATGTATTATTCGTACCTCTGTCTGAATAAACAGAATGTATAATTTTCTATTTTCTTCTTGGACTTTTACGTTTTGCTATCTTGACTGTTGCAGCACTCCATTATAGACAGTTTGATTTAGACGAAATTATCCTCTGCAAAATGTTCATTTTGTTTGCTGCTTTCATGCTATTACTGAACCCAGAATAGACCTCTATTGTGCATGTGTGCACCCTGTTCCCATTAGAGAATAATACCACTGGAGCAGTTAACGAAGGATTTGATCAATTCAATCAGTTTATATTGTTCGGTACACAAAATCTGGAGCTTTTTGGCTGAGCTTACAATCACCAAACTAGCTCAAATATGATTTCAATCAAGACAGCTTTTTGAAAAAGTAATAGATGTATGTGTATCACCATAAAAAAATAATGTAAAAAAAAAACATTCCTGACCAACTAAACAAGTGGGAAGTGAATTAAATTGATTAATTAATTAATCAATGTTGCCATCTGCTGGTCGTCTTGATGAATAGCTTTTTCTCGACTGCAATAGTTCTCTCGCTTGCTAGATTGCAAAACTCTCCTTAAATTAATGAATATATATTTAGCGAATATTAAAAAAACATTATTAAGGTTTGTTAATAACGTATTTCAAAACTTGACTGCACATTTTAAGTGGTTTACTGCTTAATTTCAGATGCAGACAAATTAGTGTTGCTATTTGGTTTAATTCATTTATTTATTTTTCCCACCGGTGAATTTATGTTTTTGACTTTGCTAAAATGAATATAAGATTAATAAGATAAAATTGCTTTTGCTTCTTTGGTCACCAAATTCACATGTTCACACAGCAGGTATTTCCAAAGTAACTGAAAGTGTTAAGTGTATAAGTTAAAAGAAACTCCAAAATATATTGGTAAAATGACAATAATACATGTGTAATGTAATTATTAGCTAGGTAAAATTGTATTTACTGTAAGTAAATAAAAGTATTAACCAGATCTTTCCCCCACTTTACATTATCTGCTAAGGGAACTGACCTCCAGTCAACAAGGCTCAGTTTCTCTTTGTAATTCATAGGCATGCCGACCAATCACAATGCGCTGTCGAAATCACGTGTTGCCGGTTCACTGACGCAAAACCTCCGCGACTCCTACTGCTGTTTCCTCCATGTGAATGTCGTCGCTGCTCTTATAAAAGCTGATTTGACACGGTAAGAAGGCAATATTTGGTTTATCGGTAGTTACAGCGTAGTCCTGTTCAGTTTCGATAAAACATGTTTATTAAACTGTATCGGTGTTTACTGGGTTGCCGAAAAGTCTTGCTGATAATGTTGACAGTTCCATAAGCTTATCGCGGCGCCTGCCCAAATCGGCAAGGTCAGAATAGACTTTAACCCATGACAGACAGCCAGGTAATTCAGACATTTGACAGATCTTTATATGGTGGTTAGATTCAGTATATTCGGGGAGTGTTGAAGTTCAGTGCTATTCTTTTGAAAGCAACAGTACTAGTAAAACACGTTTTAAAAAAAATGCTATTTGCTATATGATATTTTAAATGCTTGATTAAAGGCAAAACACCACCACATAAATTATATTTTAACATCAATATCTGACTGGTGCTATTTTTATACAAGGTGCACTCATTTTCTTACATCTGAGACTTTTCTTATATGTGCTGTCTGGTCGATTCTTAGGTGCTCAGGTGAGGTGTGGGGGCAGATGCTTTGACTGGTTGTTGAATACAGGAGGTCCTCTTTTCAAAATGACCACCAGGCTGCTGTGCAGATGGACACGATTATTTCCTCGCTGTCCTCAGGCTGCTACAGCCTCAGCCCGACTACAGACCTGCACAGTCCACCAGACAGAGCCAATGTGCCAGATGTCCCTGTCTTGGATCCGTCCTTCTGCTAGGCACCTCTGTCAGGGCAGTGAACTAGCTAGGATGGAGGAGACGACATTACCATATGAACAAACACAACTAGTCCGACTTGTTGAAAAGGTATCCACCCCAGAGGAAGTGCTTCAGTTGTGGGCAGAACATGGCGGATCTGCTAGTGATGCTGCCAGGTGTCTGGTCCAGCTGAACCTGCGGGTCATGGAGAAGGGTGGTGAAGGAATCCTGCAGGATCCGCGGTGCAAGAGCATGCTGGAGACCGTACACGCTCAGGTAGCCAAGATTGAATTGAAAGTCTGCTTGTCACTGATATTGAGACAGCAGAAGATTATCTTTGTTGTTGTTCTCTCACAGGTGTCCTCAGTGTGGAATGGTTCTCTGGTGGGTCTTCTACGTGCTCTCACTATGTTGGGTCTCCCTTCTGATGCCCCTCTACTCTGCTCCATCCAGAATGAAGTGCTCTGGAGGATCCGGCGCCTCACCTACCGGCACCTGGCGTACCTGGTGGACTGGGTAGCCTTTCAGCAAAGACAAGGGTGGGATTCACATGCTTGACAGAGCTTGATTCCTAATTATAGTCATTACTACCGCAACATAATGTAAAATTTAACATTTAAAATTTTTTTTTACATTTTATCCCTGTCTTTATTTACATATTTTAAAATGTATTTGATTTGACTAAATTAAATAACTGCGATCTATTACATTACTGGTAAAAAGTTTGGGGTCTATAAGACATTTTTGCAGAAATTAACAGTTTTATTCAGTCAGGATGCATAAAATTGATCAAAAGTGGTGGTAAAAACTTCAATTAAATGCTTCTCTTTTGAGCTTTCTATTCTAAGAGAATCCTAAAATAGGTATCATGGCAGCATAACTGCTTTCAATATTTATAATATGTGTTTCTTGAACACCAAATCAGCATATTAGAATGATTTCTGAAGGATCTTGTGACACTGGAGTAAGACTTGTGGAGACTGGTGTAAAAGGCTACTGAAAATTCAGCTTTGCCATCACAAGAATACAGTAAAATACATTTAAAAATATATTATAACAGAAAACAGTTATTTTAAATTGTAATCATTTTCACAATATTACTGTTTTTACTGTATTAGCCTTGCTGAGCATAAGAGACTTCTTACAAAAACAAATCAACCCCAAACGTAAGTATTTGTATGCGTTTGCTTTGAATGAACTGATATGAATGAATATCTATGTCAGTCATTTTTCTTAAAAGTTTCTTAAGTTCTTGATGCTGTAGTTGGTCCAGTAAGTAGCTGGTCTGTTCTCATAATGTTGTTGTTCGTGTTGTAATAGGTATGAAAATGAAGCGCTTACCACAGCCCTGCTGAAACAACTGGAGCTGCGATGGACAGAGCTGTGTGACAGTCGTACCATCAGCATTCTCATGGGCCGTGCTTCGCTCTTCACCCCCTCTCTCATGGACAAACTGGAGGACAAAGTGAGTGCACACACACAAACACCTTTAGCCACCTACACACTTTTGAACACATTTGCTTTATGTTGTATTAGGCTTGTGTAACTTGATTGTCTAGCACTGAACTGTATCGTGTGTTTTCTAGGCTCTGGAATTGGCAGAGAGCTTCACCGCAGAGGATATCCGGAGGGTGGCATTTGCACTGGCCTCTCAAAACAGGCGTGCCGTTCCTTTATTACGTGCTCTTTCATACCACCTGAACCAGAAACCCTCTTTTGAACTCAAAACACCATTGCTGCTTGACATCACATACGTTTATGGTCAGTGAGGTTTTTTTTCCAATTAACCTCATTAAACAGCTTTTTGCCTAGACTTGTATAAATAACTCTAAAAATCTAATTGTGTTCTCATCTTTCTCTAAATAAAAGGTAAGCTGAATTTTCATCAGACACATGTGCTCCAGAGAATAGTGGCAGAGCTGTTGCCTAGGTTATCAGAACTGAGTTCCCTCGATGTCACCCGCTGTGCCAAATCTCTAGCCTTTCTCAAGTGGCTCCACTTGCCAATGTTTGAAGGCTTTGCTCAGGTTGGAATAATTTTTTTATCAAATCAGCACCATCAAATAAATTATACTTTCCTTGAAGGCAACCTTTTATTTAGTTTGATTTCAGTTGTCTTTCACCATTCTCCATCAACTTGTTTATTATTTTTCCCCTCTCTGTTGTTTTTCAGCACTATGTGAGTAATAGTGAAAACTACAGCACTCTGCAGGTGTGTAATCTCCTCATATCTTTCGCCAAACTCAACTTCCAACTCGGCAAAGGAGAGGAGTTTTACCAAAAGGTAACCAATGAGAGTTGTAATATTGTATTGTTATTATCCTTGATTAACTGCAATGCTGGGTGTGTATGTATGTGCATGTACGTATTATGTTTTATTGTGTGGCTATAGGTACACAAAGCTTTGGAAGGTTCCTTTCAGAATTTAGAGCCATTCCTGAAAACAGACGTGGTCTGGTCGCTGTGTGTGCTGAACCAAGCCAATCCTTATTACATCTCTTCTGTTACCAAGTATGACTTTCAGAAGAAACTTACAGGTGCGTAGGCATGAATATGCTAAAAATATTCAGAAAAGCCTGTACTCTCCATTTAGGGAAAACTGCTGAATACACATTTCTTACATAGCACTTTGATTAATATAATTTGATGTTCTCATCCGAAACACATGGTGGCAGTATAGCCTCATTGTCCAGTGTCTGTCTTTACTTTCATTAGAGGCAGATTTAACATACACTACCCTTCAAAGGTTTGTGGCAAGTAAGATTTTTATTTTATTCAGCAAGAACACGTTAACTTTTACATTGTAATCTCTACTTCAAATAATGCTGTTTTGAATGTTCTATTAATCAAAGAATCCTAAAAAAAATTTTGGTTTCCATAAAAATATTATGCAGCACAATTAATAATTAATTAGCATTAAGAAGAATAATACACATTTCTTCAGCACCAAATCACTGAAGACTGGAGTAATGGCTGCTGAAAATTCAGCTTTGTAATCACAGGAATACATTTAATTTTAAAATGTATAAAAATTTAATTTATTGTAATATTTCACAATATTGCTGTTTTTACTGTATTTTGATTAAATAAATGCAGAATTGGTGAGTGTAAGGGACTTCTTTCAAAAACATTTTAAATAACTTATCAACCGCAAACCTTTGAAATGGTACTGCGTTGTAAGGAATGGTTCACCCCAAAATGAAAATACTCTCATTATTTATTCACCCTCATGTCGATTTAAACTTGTATGCTGTAATTTTTTTCCATGGAACACATAAGCACAAATGTCAATCACCACACTTTTTTTTTCATACAAGGACAGTTCATAGTGACCAAGGCTGTCAGTCTGTGCACTATAGTCAGTCTGCAGTTGTATGATGTCATGATAAAGTTTTCCTGACCTATCCAGCAGGTGGCATTGTGGATCGGACTGAGAGCTATCGGATGAAATTGCTGCATATCTCTGCCTTTGCTCAGCTGGAGCCTCTAGGAATCACTATTGAATCCCCCACTGTGCTGCTGCCAGCTCCCCAGGGGAAAGTGGAGGTCAGCACCCCTCTGCAGAGCAGCCTACACACAGCCCTCCAGAGCCTGACAAACGGCCAGACACAGGCCCTCCGCACTGCTGTCAAAACCATATACGGCTGGACAATAGGTAAGTAGCAACTGTGAGCACCAGAGTGATGCAAGTTAAATACTTTTTCCAAGGTAACAGAGGGCATATTTGTTTCCCATTCATGGATCATGAATACTTAAGCAGTAGTCTAACAGAATCTCCTGTTAATATGTGAATCTGTTGATTGTTTTCACCACAGATGGAGAGCTTATGGTAGATTCAGAAAGTAAGCCTATTGATTTGGAGAACTTGCAAGCCCCTCATTTACCTGGAGGCGGTGGACGTGATGCCTTACCTGCAGGGGCACGGAGGTGAGTGTTAAAGTGAAAGCCTTGTCCTAAGTTCACATACAGATGATTTCTAAATTTGTCAGTTGTGTATGTCTATTTGCAGAATAGCATTTGTGGCTTGGGAGTTTCCTAACTTTTGTCTCAGGAGCAAGGATCTGCTGGGCCGCTTTGCCATGCAAAAACGCCACCTACAGCTGGCTGGGTTCATATTGGTGGAGGTGAGACAGTGAAATACAAGGATAGGATATGTAAACATGTCTGTTCATTTTAAGTATTAAAAGCCCATTCTCACCAAGAATGATAACTAGTGTCCACACCAATAGATAATAACATGTCATCTAGCACTTCAAATTTTTAAGCTCTTTGAAGTTGAATGGGTTTTGATTGGCTGTCCATGTTTTTACTGTTAATCAGCTGAAAAAATCATTCTGAAAGTGACTCCAATGCTATCTTTCCTACGGTGCCCATAAGGTGACATGTTCGGTTCACTTAGTTTTGTCGTGGCCATGACATAGTAACCCGTGGGAACGTGATAATATGTCGTGGCCATGAGATATTAATTTGAGGGAACGTCATATTAACTTGTGGGAACGTGATATTATGTCGTGGCCTCAAGATCATTTTGTCGAGGTAACGACATCCTTATGTCGTGGCCTAGAGGTGCTATGTTGAGGGTGGGGGGAACGACATCCATTTCTCGTGGCCATGAGTTTAATACGTAAAACAAACCTGAGTGACCATAGCAACCCCGGATTATCAGAGATGGATTCATTAATATTTTATTTTGAATTAAGAAATTAATATATTTATTATAGAAATTATTACATTATTATATTAACCATATAGGCCTTGGCTACCGGTCTGTATTACATGCGATAGTCAGCATTCAAATTAAGTTTATCATGAATAAATGTTACATAAAGTGTATAATATAAAATAGGCCTACAAGAAAATTTTTTTATCCATCCTACAGTCTTGTAAGTCCATTAACTGATCGTCTTTTTCCCGTAATATTTGTATATTATTATTATTATTATTGGTTATATTTTTATATTAGTTTATATTCATTTTTTCCCTTCATTTCGATCTCTTTACTTAACATTCTGAATATTTTTGTAAATAATAGCCTACTGTAAATGCTCAACATGCCAATAAAGCTTTGAATATGCTGACGGAAATTTTTTCTGGAGTGCAGCTTATATTTAACATATTTCATTTTATTTCAGCTAATTAATAGACCATAATTATAAATACTATAGTGTTTCGTTAAGGAATTAATCATTCACGTAGTTTCATTTGTAAATGAAAACACAACACGCTCCTTTTATCATCACACATGGGCATAAATACAATAATAAAGTCAAAACTTTATTGGCATAACTGTCAGGCATTTATTTGCAAAATATATGGTAGGCTAGCAAATGCTATCATAATTATACAATACGTTAACTAGGTAAAGCGATATCACCATGAAGGGGAAATAAGGCAATATTTATAACAATAAATAAAAAATATAGGCCACTAATAAGGTAGTAATAATAAAAATAATAATATACAAATAGCCTCGACAAAATGATCTCGTTGCCACGACATATCACGTTCCCACGAGTTAATATGACGCTCCCTCAAATTAATATCTCATGGCCACAACATATTATCACGTTCCCACGAGTTATGTCGCAGGCGTATTTTATGACGCCTGCCGCTTTAACCTTTCAAGCTCTTTGATGTTGATGTTAATGTTTTTAATGTTCATCAACTGGAAAGGAAAACGGCCTGAACGTGATTCCAACAATAGTGTTCCTCTTTGTCTTTATAGTTATAGTTGTGATGATGACCTCTTTATTGCCATAGAATTAGAACAGTTATTAAAACATTTATCATTACAGTTATACTTGTTGCGAAACGATACTAAAACTTTATAGTAAATATTATAGTTATTGTACCTGGTAGATGAGTTTTAAAGAAGTGCAAGGTTAGCAGTGTTTACTGCGCTAAAGTAAGCTACTTTTGTAAGTATACTTTAATTAAGGATAAGTTATGTGGGCATTAGGGGTTAGATGGTCAGTATTAGCTGTATATCATTTACTGATGGTCTTCCAACTCGCAATACCACTTCTTATTAGATATACTCTCCGTTTTATAATACTGGTGTAGTTAGCCTGATTAGCCGTATTCCTGTTGTCACGGTTATTACATGGCAGGCAGTCCCCCGGGCTTTGGGTTATAAATAGCGGCAATAAAGACAGAACTGTGGAAAAGGACTCAGGCTCTGTCTGCAGCATGTAGGCCAATCCTGTTAGCCCTCTGCCTCCTGGGGTACAGTTAGAGTTGGCTGGACTCGTCTTGACTTCCAACTGAGCACAGGGCTGACATAATGCTCTTGCCATTTGATGCGCTAGCTGGCAACAGCCATTTTAATACACCAGAGTTCATAACACTGCTCCACTTTCTGAGATTAATTTTGAGTTCCAATTCCTTTGTCAATTATGTAGTAGTGTATGAAACACAGTTTACACAGAAGTCATTTTCAAACCAAAAGCAGCTTACTGTTGGCCAATGCAGCAAATCCTAGGTCATGAACATGTTGAACCTGTTCTGGAATCTTTCAACCTTGTGCAAAATGTCAGATTCCATTGATTTCTGTTGAATTATAGAATATTCTATTCCATCACCGAAAAAACTTAAATGTTGACCATACACCTTCACTCTCAAGTATACCAATGAGTCACAACCTCACCCCTTATGTGTTCCCCTACAGGTGCCGTACTTTGAATGGCTGGAGCTAAAGTCCGACTGGCAGAAAGTGGCTTACTTGAAAGACAAATTAGGGAAGGCAGTGGCTGAGGACATGGCTAAATGAGCCATCAAGCCTGTCAATAACTTTAAATACTTTTGACACAGGCTACTCATAGACATCAACAGCGCCAGACAATAACATGACTTACAGGTGAAGGAATGACATCGATATTGAGTACTACATATACACACAACAGAGAGATTGCTGCAGCATCCTCAAGTCCCATAACCCACCTGAACATCAGAGTGGAAATCAAATGCGTCTGGGAACTGTGATCAATCTCTGCAGGAACAGAAAGCGGAGCCTCCAGAAATCAGCAGATGCTCGGAAGCAACAGAGTTGTGTATCTGCTGCCTTCCCAAAAAAGAAACACTGAGCCAAAGAGTTAGGCATATGTTATAAAATGAAAGCGTGACTGATTTGAAGGGCATAAGAAATGTTCACCACAGGGGGAAACAACTAAATTATCAGAGCTTTGTGTTAATTGTCCACGTCCTCACAAACAACTGGATGTTCACACTCTCTCCTTCCACTTATAATAAATACATACACCTTTTGGTTTTGATGCAGTTGCCTAGACAACACATGGGCTTTCCTTGTTGCCAAGGAGACAGTTATGTTGGAAATATTTATGGCGAAAGGGATTGAGAGTTCAGTACTAAAATATACTTTTATTACACTTAGAAAGCACCACTCTATTGTTGTTAATTAAAAAGAAAAAGTAAAATAACTCTACTTGCTTCACCTGATATCTGAACATTTGTGAATATGCTTGCGATTTAATAAAATATATGTAAAACAAGGCAGTATGTAATAATAAATATTGGATTTTTATATTTTATTTTAAATATTTATTTTGGAAAGGTTGTCTCTGCATTCTGGTATGTTGCAGACTCATTATTTGCTGTCGGGTAAGCCTGACTTGTCAGTCCTCATGGAGAATAGACCTTCCTGTTGAAATCTTGAAAGATTTTGTGCAGAGAATGGGTTTTTCCATTTAGACTTTCACCTCAGTGTTTGCAATGTGTGGTATCAATAATAAAAACTAATCTCGGATTTTCATCAAAGAGCATATGGTGACTTATTGCTGTATTTTGTGAGTGTGGTTTGTTAATGTTGGCTGTCTGCAGTCATGCTGTGATGTTCTATATCTCAAAATATTTGTGCAATGTGCATAGAGTTGAATGATGAAATGTGAAACTGGTCTTAATTTATTTTCCTATCAGTTACTATGATTTAAGACTTCATAAACAGACTCTGAGGTATGGTTTTGTTGTGGTGCTGCACAAAGTCCTGACATGGATCATAATCTAATAAACGTCTTTTTAATAATGACCTGTCCATTATCAATAAACATAGAAGTTTATCTGACGTTAGCTCAAAAATGCAGTATTTTTTAGTGGGAATTTTTTTTTTTTACTAAAACTGCAGTAAGTTCCCCTCACGTTCACAGCAGGGTAAACACGTGGTTCATCACAGTAAATATGAACGTTCAACTTTCTTCTTAATTATATCTATTGATTTAGAATTTGGAGCCTAACGAAATGAAATGTTGCTTTTAAAGTCTTTGGTCTATATTTCTTTCAAATAAATATCACTTGGCTGGTATAACGCAACACCTTTGCATTGTTTTGAGTATCCAAATATTTTTGGGACAGACCTCAAAAAAGACCTAAGTTACCTCTTTTCTGGACAGATTTCCAACCCGACACAACTTAAAAATGAACAATAGTTAATATTGAGTAACTTACATTTTAGACACAATTACAGGTTACTTTATCGGGTTTGCTCCGCCAGCGAAAACGTTTCGGAGCAACATGGAAGCAATCTGCGTTCTGAACGAATCGGTTTAATAAATGATTCAATTGAGTCGCTCATAAAGAACAGTCACTTGTTGCCATCTACTGGCAATATTAGATGAAATCCATCTTGGAATCACCACCAAGCAGACAACAATTTGTCAAAAACACAAACAATCGGAATGATACAAACAGTGAAGTTTCAGCGCTTTGAACAGCTCCATCACGTCCGAGGACTTGACTGTTGTATAATATAGACATAGTTCAAAGTATGCCAAATAATTTGACTTAATGACTCTATTGAAACGAATAATCTCGGACATCAACACAGACACCTGCGTCTCAATGTTCATACTATCCATCCTAAATAGTATGTGAGATTATAATAAGTGTGTCCCAAAGCATAGTACGTTGAAAAGAGTATGCCAAAAGTCCCCGTATTGGTCTACTATTTCAGGTCGATTTTTGAAGTGTGGATCCGTGCACACTCTTAATGGCTTTGGCGAAGGATTCGGTCCAGAACTACAAACACGAATCAAACGCGTTAGAAAAACTACAAATGTCGTGGATGCGCGCAATCGATGGTAGAGAGGTTTACAAAAAGGGGGTTAAGTTACTAATAATCAACATTTAACCTGGTCAAAAATATTTATTTATTGTTATCCGTGTTATATTTCATCTGCAACAGCAATGTGAACTTTTATAAACATCCATTTGGTCGTTAACTTTTAAATGCATCATTATGCAGAAAATATGAGCAGAGTTCTCCGCATGAAAGACCCGAGACTGGCAGATCAACGAGCTACTTCTTTTCTCTCCAGTACGGTAGGAAGTTAAGTTAAATTAAATTAAATGTGGAGGATGTTAACTGTGACAAGATGATTGACAGACCAGTTTACAGTGACAGGGTGCGTGGTGCGACAGAGGGTCCTTTAAAGACGCAATTGTGTGACGTGATAGTATGTCCCAAAGCTTGCCTACTCTTCTACTACACACTCAAAAGTGTGTACTTTTTCTTAACCAAAAGAGTACATACGTTAAGGGCATAGTATAAGTAGGCACATTGGGACGCAGCAACAGACTCCAGGTCCAGGGCCCATTATTTGAGGAGAGTTTCACGAGATTGTGCCGGTTGTTTAGCCTGCCCGGCCCTCTCACTGAAAATGAACTCTGGGTAAAAAAAAAATCCCCCGAACTGCTCGCTGTGCCAAATTTTACCATCCCCTGCTAAAAGAAAAAGTCTGTTCACCTGCTAGAAAAAAGAAAATTGTCAAGGGATGAAGGTTATTTTAATGCCATATACTTCTAAAAGATAAAGGTTCTTTAGTAAGTAAGTACATTTTATTTATATAGCACATTTAAACATAGCAAAGTTATCCAAAGTGCCAAATAATATAAAATAAATTTAAAAGAGAGAAGGAAAAAAAACTAAACAAGACAGACAATGAAACATTACAATAAACAACAATAAAGTGAGATTAAAATGCTAAAGAGAAGAGATACGTTTTCAACCTCGATTGGTAATGGAATGGAAGATGATAATGGAAGATGCAAGGCAGATGTCCAGATGCAATTGGTTCCACAGACAGAAGGGCAGTGACAGAAAAAGCTCTGTCACCCTTTGTTTTCAAATGGGAACGAGGGACAAATAAAAAAGCCCTATCAGCGGATCTTACAAGTTTGGTAGATGACAAAGGGATAAGAAGATCTTTGAGATAAGATGGAGCTTGATGGTTAAGAGCTTTAAAATCAAACAACAGAATCTTAAACTGAATTCTAAAATGAACCGTCCTGAAGCCAGTGAAGGGAAGCTAAATTTGGGGTGACATGGTCATATTTCTTTGCCCCAGTCAGCAGCCTTGCAGCTGCATTTTGTTCCAACTGGAGGCGTGAAAGCGACGACTGAGGAAGACCTGAGTACAATGAATTACAGTAATCTAAGCGAGAGGTAATAAAAGCATGAATAAACTTCTCCAAATCTTGAAAAGACAAAAAATATTTAAGTTTGGAAATGACCCGCAATTGATGAAAACTGTTCCTAACAACAGGATTGATTTGTTTGGATAAACCTAATTCTGAGTCTATGATAACACCCAGGTTTCTAACCTGTGAGGAAATTGAGGTGAAATGATTGCCCAGCTCCTTAATGATATCTGTCCTCATTTTGGGGGGACCAAAAACAATAATTTCTGTTTTGTTCTCATTTAGTTGGAGAAAGTTATTTGATAACCATTTTTACATTTCTGAGATACATTCCAACAAGGGTTGAATGGAATCATCACCAGCTTTTAGTGGGAGGTACAACTGTGTATCATCAGCATATAAATTAAAAGAAACATTGTGCTTCCTAATAATATCCCCCAGAGGGCGCATATATAAGTTAAAAAGAAGCTGCCCCAGGATAGAGCCCTGAGGTACTCCACTAATAATTGGGGCAGATGATGAGGAAAACTTGCCTAGCTCTACAGAAAAAGACCTGTCTTTGAGATATGAGCTGAACCATCGTGAGGCTGTGCCCCTGATACTGATCAAATGTTCTAAATACCAAATAAGAACATTATGATCAACAGTTTCAAAGGCAGCTGTAAGATCAAGTAGAATCAGTACCGCATTTTTACCGGCATCGACTGCAACCAAAATATCATTGAACACTTTAAGCAAAGCAGACTGTACTGTGATAAGCAGTGAAACCAGATCGAAAAGGTTCTGATAAGTTAGCTGTATTTAAGAATGGGATCAACTGTAATTGCATGACTTTTTCTAAAAGTTTTGACAAAAATTATGACTTTGAGACAGGCCGAAAATTATTAAAGCAACTTTCATCCAAACCTTGCTTCTTAAGCAAAGGTTGAACAACCGCATGCTTAAAGCAGTTTGGAACCACACCAGTGTCCAAAGATGAGTTAATCAACACTTGGATACTAGGGCCAATTACTGGAAAGGCTGCTTTTATGATCTCTGGGGGAACAACATCGAGTGAGGAGTTAGTTGTCTTCATTTTGTTAACGAGATCAGAGAGTTCTATTAAAGAGACATGTTGAAAACGACAAAAGAAAAATGGACTGGCCAGCGAGTTCAAAGACTGTGGAGTAAAAGATATACGAATGGCACTCACTTTATCAACAACATTTTTTAAACATTTCTCACAGAGCTCTGGTGATGGCTCCCTGGAAAACTGGGAATTCGGGTTAATTACTGAATTTATTGTGGAGAATAAGATCCTAGGTCTATGACAGTGTGCAGTAATCAGATCTGAAAAATATTTTGATCTAGCTGACTTAGCAGCACTCTGAAACTTAACCAGACACTCTTTAAAAATCTCAAAAGACACAGTCAGACGATCATGCTTCCATTTCCTCTCTGCTTTACGGCATGCCTGTCTAAGAGAGCGAGCGTTGTCATCCAACCAGTAATAAGATTTTTATCTTTGGCTGTTTCAGTTTAAAAGGAGCAATAAAATCTAAAATATTAGAACAAACTGTGTAAAAAAGGGAAATTTATTGGCATATATGGTTTCATGAAGAAACTTTAAGATAATTGGAAACTTTCCATAGCACGAAAGGTTCTTTATAGTGGAAAAAGGTTATTTGGAGTATTAAAATGATTTTCACAATAACAAAAAAAGAAAAGAAAAAGAACATATTTTTTTTTAGAACTGTTCACTGAAAGGTTCTTTGGGGAATCATGCATTATGGCATCACTGCCACTGCCATTGTAAGAAAAATAGTCCTCCAGTTTGAATTATTTGCTTATTATTGAATTTTTTACTTATAAATTTGTTTGTAGCTTTGCGTTATGATATGACATTAATGAGATCAGCCCCTGTCATGTATATTTATAGAGGGCTGTTTTTTGTAAAGGCTTTCATTGCATGTTTGTATAGCCAGGAAGAGAGTGACATCAGAGCAAGAGGCAACACATTTTTGTTTTAGTCCTTCTAGTCTTCCTTACCTTGAAGGGCAGGTTGACCCCAGCTCGGGTTAGCTCAGTCAGACTACGTTATGCAGGAGCCCCTCTGAAGAGCCTTGAAGAAGGAAGGAGAGCTGACCTCTCTGCAGGCTACAGGGAAGGTGACTAGTAGTTATTCTTCCCCATTTGATCTATACATCTCTCATACTGTTTATTTGACCATTTATCTATTATGATAGATGGCCCTCTCATATCTCTTTTCATGGGGTCATCTGAATTTAGGACCTATTTCAAATGTTTTATTGAGTCTGGTGTCGAAAAACATGACTGGCCTGCATAAAACTGTTATACAGTTGTAGCAGCAAAAGCAGAACAAACTTCCTATTAATGCACATGGTTTTGACAGTAAATGTTCAATAAGCATACTTTTAGTGTCTGTGCAGAGTAAACAGATGCATCATTTTACCAGGAAAACCTTTGACCCTTTCTCTGGATTTAATCAAATTAGAGACTTATCTTTACGCTTTTATTCACTTTCACTTTTATTATAATTGCATTGAGAGAAGGGAATAAGTACTTTATTCACACTGTTCCAGCCACCCAGTTCCCTAAAATTCCAGCAAAATATCCGGATATTTGAAACAGAAAGTGAGAGCAGAAAGAGAAGAGTAACTCAGGAAAGTCCCTAAGTCTTACCAGTGCTGGAACCTGATGAATATTGGATTCCCTTTCTAAAGCATCCATGAGTTCTCCCCCACAGTTGCCGTGGAAACATAGCCCTGTACGCTGTAGCTACATTTACTGCAGTATCCCTCACGCTCACTTTCATGAAGCTCAGTTACATTGATTTTTAAAGATGTTGTTTTTATCTTGTTGATTTGAAACAACAATATTATAGAGAGAGTATTTCTCCGGCTTCTCGTGTTTTTTGTCATTTTACAATAATCCAAAACACTTAGAAATTGCATTATGAATTTAACACATTACAAATATATTTTAGTTACAGTATCTCACTCTAACAACCTGTCACAACCAAACACACATCTGTGCCTGGGACAAACTTTTTATCAAATGCATGATGCTAAAACTGATGCCATGCTCTCTGGGGAGGGAGAGAGGGTTGTGGAGAATAAGATTTCATTGTTTCTCTGCAGTATGGCTATCATGTAACCACTTCTTGCTGAAAAAATAAATAAATAAACGCCCAACGCTGGTTTGCTGGTCTTAAAATTGGCATGAAATAGAAATTGCATTTTCTTTTCATTTTTTTCCCTACTGTGAAATGTAGTGAAACGTCTTCTCGAACAAGAAAACCTGTAAATCATGAATACATCATGATTAAATAAATCATATAAAAAATCATATATTGAATAAATCATGACTTAAATGTGTCCACTGAGAATTGATTGGATTGTTGTCGTTTTCTAATTGCTGCATTCTCATGTGAGTGACAGGTTGCTGAAGGGTTATGAATTATTGTTCCACCCTCATGCCAGTGAATGTGTCATGAATGAGAGATGTCATTGCAAGGGGGCATTAATAGGGACATTAATGTTTTTGACTAAAAATTGTTTGGACACATGAATTAAAAAAATAATTATGTGCATGGTTAAATCATTCATTTAAACAAATCAAAATGTACAATTATTATTTTTATATGGAATATTGTAGTGTTTATTATAAATGAATTATCCATGCACATGCACTTCCATGTTAAATATTTGTAATGATCATGATGTAATGACATGTTCACCGACTCAAGGACAGGACAATAACCCTCCCCTCCAGCAACCTGTCACTCACATGGGATTGCAAGAATAGCCAACAACAATAATCCAATCAATTCCCAATAGAAAAAATTAAATCCCGCCCTATATTTTTTCTTGTTCGGGAATCCGTTTCACTTGGATATACAGCACAAAAATAACAACTTCTGTTTCATGCCGATGTGGTGACAAATCAAGTCCTCCCTCAAAATCAGATCTCCATTAGGAGCCCAAGCAATCCTATTGGCTCAAATTACTTTTAATGGGTACTCTCTTTAGTGCCTGATTACAGGTCTTACAAAATAATGATATGATAAATGTTGAACTGTTATAATGACCATTAATGTCTGTTTTAGTTACCTTATGTACTAGCATAGCATACAGATACCAGGTTAGCCTGATACCTTTGCACTTATTCATAAATATTAAATGTATAATTTATTTTGGTTATTAAATGAACAATGTAATGATGTTCAATTATTAGGTTTTAATATTATTACTAATTAGCAGTTTATCAAGTGAAAGAAATTACATCAAATTAGTTGTCATTTGCCAATTTAATAGATTTTATAAATGATTTACATTATTAAAATCATTTCTATGTACTTTGTAATTAATGATATGTGATGGAGACCCAAAACCCAACTTGATCAGGTCTCCCAATATTGGGATGTTGTAGCGGAGTTTTAGACATAAAAAGCTTCGCCAGGCTGGGAGACCATCTTTATACAGCAAACATACACCAAATTAGGCTGGTTTAAACATTATTTTTCAGCATGGCTATTGGAATTAAGATTAAATTTTTTCAGTGCACAGCCTCTATTTTTTTGCCTGCTGTATTTTGTGGTACTTATCTCCCAGCCGCCACAGAGATAGAAAAATCTGGGACTCATTGTCCACGACCCACTGCTGAAAGGAGAGCAGGAGGGAAGGAGAAGAGAAGAGGACGAGAGAATGAGAGAGAGAGACGGAGAGGAGAGCGAGAGCGATGAGCGAGAGAGAGAGGGAGGGGGAGGGGGAGGGAGGAGAGCGGAGAGAGAGAGGGGGGGGGGGGAGAGGGAGGGGAGGGGGAGAGAGACAGAGCGAGCCCGAGGGAGGGGGAGAGAGAGAGGAGAGAGAGAGAGAGATGAGAGAGAGATGAGAGAGAGAGAGAGAGAGAGGGAGGGGGAGGGGGGAGAGAGCGTAAAGCACTCTTACATTTAATTGAAATTGAGAGAGAGAGGGGGGGAGCGATGCTGAGAGCTCGCGAGAGCCGGACGGAGAGGGGGCGGAGAGAGAGAGGAAAGCACTCTTACCTTCATTGAAATTGAGAGCGGATGAGAGAAGAGATCGACAGAGGAGGGGATGGAGAGAGAGAGAGAGAGGGGAGAGAGGGAGAGGGGAGAGAGGGAGAGGGAGAGGGAGGGGAGAGCGGGTTTATGAAGCAGCACAGCAGTGAGAAGGAGGGGTAATGAGAGCGACAGAGAGTCCGATTGGGGCGGGCTCTCTCGTAATCAGAGAGAATACTGCAGCTCACGCTCAGATTTCCCGTGCTGTTACCGGCGTGGCTCTGCAGCCCCTCTCTCTCTTTCTCACGTGCACGCTGACATTAATGCACAAACCGTGAACACGGATCTGTATCTTTGCGCTGAGGAGGCAACATCCCATATTCGTTTTCTCTGTCCTCGGTTTACTGGCTCCTGTTTTTTAGGCAGTGCGTCAGAGGCTGTGCCACACAGATATGCCCGGTGAGACTACACATCGGAGCGTCCCCACACAGGGCCTTTTGGACTCTGGAGACCCACAATCAGAGCTGCCAGGACCAGGTAAGCAAACACACACCTCACAGCATGCTACATGAGGGACAGAGAAGGACATACGTGGAAGTACACTAAGGATGCTCGGCTGAAAGCATGTGTCTAATTAATATAATTATTTGCTAAGACATTGAGCCAGAAATCAGGTACAGCCGCACCCAGAAACATCATCCAGCAGAGTCCTAAAAGAGCATTATGTACATTATGTGCACTAAGTGGTTGTAGTACATAAACTCCTCCTTCCTGCCTGCAATTACAAGCGCATGACACAGCATCACTCCCAGGACCCCAAGTTACAGCATCAGTTGGAATCAAGGCTGTTTAGGACAAGTGCATAGGTGTCCATAACATGCCTGCATGAAATGACACTGATCTGATTTAAGATGTTACTTTCGGATAAGATATAGATGTTGTTTGTCGATTTGTTCAAAAAATAATAAAATTTGTTAAAGGAATGACACCCATATGTTATTTACAAAAAATAATAACATCTGTTAAGGGAATGACACCCATATTTTATGTACAAAAAATAATAAATAACATTGTCACAAATGACAGAGTATCTATGTATAGTTGAACTACATTTAAATGAGCTTGATTAACACAAACAGTTTTTGTTACTCCATCTTGTGCTAATGGCAGGTGGTTAAATTCTGGGCACATGGTTTGTAATTGAGTTAATTGTCTTGATGCAGTGAATGCTTATCAAACTGTCTGATGTTTTTGACTCTTAGTGTGCTTATAAATTAGGGCTGCACAATTAATCGCATGTGATATTTAATGCACATCTTGCCAGTAAAGCTGGTTCTGTAATCAGTGGTAAATCTCCATCACGTGCGTGCTTTCACATGGAGCAGCATTTACTACACAGAACCGTTGTTCACTGACAAGCTGTGCAAAACCACGATCATATTTTGCGCATGTTTTGCGCAGCTTGTCAGTGATTTACTACCGATTACAGAACCAGCTTTACTGGCAAGATGTGCATTAAATATCACATGCGATTAATCGTGCAGCCCTGTTATGCAGGCTTATCACTTTTAACATTGAATAATTAGCGAAGAATACAAAAACAAGGCCTTTCCATTTCCAATTGATGTCTTTATTCACATCTCATTGTTATTGAACTGCTATTGAATATTTAAAGGCACTGTGAACTAAATAGATGTTCTTTAATTGAATAATATGTTGGCACAGTATGAGAGATAAGCTGAGTGGATGTCGGGTTTGCCTGGCCTGCTTCTATTCTGTCCCTCTCAATTACATCACACACACACATACCAAGGGTTCAGATAGGTCTGACTTTAGATGATCAGAAATTTGGGGTTAATTTGTCTTTGCTGAAGGCTGCTCTGTACAGCATACACCAGTTCCATACATAACCCTCTGTGACTTTCTCAGAATAAAAGCTATGAAACATTAAAGTTTTTAGCCATGAAAGTATTATCAAAGCTTTATTTGTTGACAAACTTGTATCATATTGCAGCTGACACAACAGACCTACCATTAGGGAATCTATTGGTAAGTTAACAGGGATGTTTCATAATTTAGATTCACTTGTCTCTAAGAACAAAACCTTGTTCAGTCAGCCACTGCTTCAGAAAGTCTCATTAGCATTTGTTTTAAACCTAAGCAATGCATATCTTTCTTCACCGCAATAATAGTTACTTCAATGAACAAATTCGCATGGTTTGACGTCAATTGAAAGTAGGGCTGCACGATAAATCGCATGCGATATTTAATATTTCTCTTGTCAGAGAGCCGGGTCTGTAATCAGCGGTAAAACTCAATCACCTGCGGGCTTTCACATGGAGCAGCATTAACTACACAGAGCCGTTGTTCACCGACAAGCTGCGCAAAAAATTCGCGCGAATATGAACGTGGTTTTGCGCAGCTCGTCAGTGAACAACGGCTCTGTGTAGTTAATGCTGCTCCATGTGAAAGCACGCAGGTGATGGAGATTTACCGCCGATTACAGACCCGGCTTTACCGATAAGATGCGCATTAAATATCGCATGCGATTTATCGTGCAGCCCTAATTGAAAGCAATGGAAAAGGAAAGATTTTATAGAATGCCCATGCATCAGATATTCCTCAGGACTTGCTGTATTACGTAAGTATGAAAGTGTATGGCATTTGAAACTGCATTCGGAATGGTGATGATGTCTACTCACTTCCATTGTTCCAGCTCATGTTTAACAATAAATCATAGTTTTTAGATCATCCTACCATACAAACAACAGAGGTCTGAGATTGAAGGCCAATCAAGAAAGAGGTCAGACATAACTCCATCTGTTGTTTTATTTGAGGAGGTGCCTCGAGCAGGTGTAACTTGGAGTAGGACAAAAGTGTGCAAAACTTGCACACACATGTTCAAACAAAAACACACTTTTGCCTTTCCCTGTAGTGATTTTGCTCTGCAAATGACGTTTTTGAGGCAACAAAGGCCCCTCTTATTTGTGAATACTCTCTCTCTCTCTCTCACACACACACACACACACACACACACACACACACAGTGATCGCTTTTGCATACAGCTCCAAAACAGTGCTGCCTTCTTGTGCAGAATACAGAAGGCGTGACATTATCTTTTTGAATCATGACTAAGCCGAACAATTAGCCTATAGTCTCACAGACACACATACACAAAAACATACAGTCGAGTATGCACACACACACACTCACAATTTAGCTTGAATGGTTTGGGTGATGTGTACACACAATGAAACACACTATTATGGCACAATATGATGGATCTGCCCTCTGGTGACGTTTTTAGAACACAGAAGGAGCGACAAGTGGGAGGGAATAAGATTGTGATACAGAGAAGAAAATTTAGAGGGAGAGAGGATCGAAGAGTGATACACATGATGAGAAGGGAAAAGAAGACAATGGACAAAATAATAATAAAAAAACAATGTACAATTACTGTAAACAGTTACTGTATATGTGGAACATGTTGTTAAGCAAAGAAGCTGAGAATACAACAAAATGTTAATGGCAATGCAGCAGTGTGAATTAGAGTCAACCAGAAGAGATTGTGATGATAATCCACATCGAGTCTATTGGAAGGTTATTGTGATGCTGAGAGAATTTAGGAGATTGAAGTGAGGAGGAGGAAATAATCTAATTTTGCCACAGACCTGTCAGATAATCAATGCAGTGGGTGAAGAGCTGACGGGAACTACTCTGTGCTAATCATGTTAGAAAAATGTAACATTTAAATGCACTAAATGTCATGTGAATGTCATGCTTCTGTTTAGTGTAATGAGTTACATGACTGTCACTGGCTGTATCTCTTGACTATTGCAGCTATGACAGGTGACAGGTGCTCTTCAACAATAAAGTGTTAGGTTAAAAAAAAACAAAAAAAACGATAATTTAGTTGTCCGAGTACATGTACTCACACATACACTTGTCTAACTATTTTGATTTTTAACTTTTCCATCCTTTTCACGTAGATACATTGTGTGTGTATGCGTTGGTATTAGAAATCCAGAGAGAAAAAAGAGATTTCTGCTGACACTGCTGCTTATTTTGCTCTCTTTAAAATCCATGCTGTCACTTCCGAGTTTGCTGTGCAGGCAAAAAAGATCCTTGTTTAACAAAGACGTCCAATTCCTCTCTGGACATTAAAATGCTCCCCACGGGGTTGACCATTCAGGCCTCATCACACCCCCACCAAAAACCCTCACTTCTCCTGAATACAAGTACAATAGTTTACAATAGTGTTTATGGGGTGCAGTCTAACATGTGTTAATGCTTTGTTTGTTAAAAAACTTATTCTTTTTCACATCCTTTACCTTTATTCCACACCGCTCTGTCCCTTCTCCTCTGAACGCACTGATCATTTCCTGCTTTTATGAAGCCCCTCCCTCAGAAATACACGATGGGCTCTGATTGATTAGCTGGCACAGTGTGTTGTGATTGGCTAAACCGCCTCTAGTGTGCGTCTAAACGTCCCGCCCCTCACCTCAGCAGCATATGCTCTGGTTGTATTGTAAACAATGACGTCGTCTATATTGCTTATCAATTTGAGCCCGATTGAGACACAGAGGATATTATTGAAGAGGATCGTGCAGAACCTGTTGCAAGCACTGCTCTCAATGGTATGATTTTTGTTTGTTGTTGCCTCATAATTTTAGATACGCTGTTATTTGTAAATGATACTGCTTCTGTTAGCTTTTAATATAACGTATGGTTTTAATCTGATTAAAGCTTTAATACAGTACGGAAACCGCACGTGCGTCCATGTATAATATCTATAAACTCATAGTATGTGTGAAAAAAGTTTTATTCACTGAATGAGAGAGAGAGAGAGATGCTGAGTGTGTGCAGAGCAGGGCGAGGCCAGGAACAGGATGAGAATGCTGCTTTTGAACATTGATTTTGAAACTTGTGAATCCATTAGAATCGTTAGAAGACAAAATCGCGATTCATATATGAATAGATTTTTACATGCACCTCTAGTTTTCTCTTCCTCTTCTCTAAAGCAGCGCAGCATGGCCTCGCCTCCTTTGCTGCATGTTCCCGGAGGCAGGGTTTATGTAAAATTCTGGGTTCTTGACGTAACGGACCCAGGAAGTAACTCGTTGTAGTCCCTTACCAGTCGTTTTTGTAGGCATTAAACTGCCAGAATTTGATTGATGAAAGACGATATCTCCGTTTGCATTGAACTTTCTGCTTCGTGACTTTGCAGATATTGTTTATGATCAAACAGCAACATTACACACTAACTAACGTTTAAAAAAGTGAAATCGCAATCAACCACCCCTTTAAGTATGATCAGAGCTTGTGGAAACACTCGTACCAAATGGCTATGGTATCACAACTTGCATAAGTATGTTCTGGCATGTAATGTTATCCCATCCTACATTATACTACTTTTGGATAGTTCTGCTAGTTGTCATATAAAATTGAAATTAATTTGTTCTGCTGGATTTATTGCATACAGTTCAGTTTAAAACACTTTATATAACTGCAGTTCAGACGACCTTTTGCAATACTGTATTGATTATTTAATACAGTGACATTTCAGTGGCACTACTATTCATGTTTGGGGCAACATAGATTGATAAAGAGATCAGCTGGCTGATTCAATTTAAAGTCATTTTATTAGGCATTTCATAATACTTTTTCATAAATGATTTTTATAATATACAATATTGTCAGGATGTTTTTGAGTGTTGTAAAACACAGTATAAAGATTTTCTTTGCCAAAAATGGAAGATTTTGCAGATTTTCATGTATAGAACAAAATGTAATAATTTTTCCTTTAATCTTTTAGATCTGTCTGGTCAAACATACAGCTCTTCAGCCTCAACTCCAACAGACAGTGCCTCCAGTCCTTCTCCAAGCAGCCCTCCAAAACTCTCCCCAATATGTACTCCTTTTGGACCCCGCCTGATAATGGCCATACCAACCACATCTCCTCGCCCACAGCCTGAGGGTGCAAGTTTTGAATTAGAAGGGCATTCTGGAAATATCAGCCGACCAACAGGGCGGTTTGGTAGAGTAGCCTGCAGACGAGGTCCTGTGAAAATGGAACGGATCAAAGTCCTAACTGGATCAGAAATAGAAAGTGACTTTCAAGAGCCAGAGACCATGGACTCAAGGGTGGTAATGGGGCAAGAGGCTCTGCTGAGAAACATGGACACACAAAGTGGAGTGCTGCTAGGAAAGCAGATAGGTCAAGAAACACCTAGTTCAGGACACCAGCCCTCAGAACCGTCCATGAAAAGGCACATTGGGCTAGATGAAAATGCAAAGCTAGATACTGGTCAGGTGAGTTCTACTGCAGATCAGGCTAAGAGTTTGAATTCAGTTCCAGAACAGGAGAAAAGCATAGGTCAGATACTTGAATGTCAAGTCCTAGAGTCCAAAGTGAGAGATGCCGAATTGACAGACAGCAGTAATCTTTTCCCAGACAACGAGGGAGAGCCACTGTCTTTATCTCAGGGTGAAGTGCCTTCCTTGTCATTTTCCGAGCCTCCCTATGTAGTTGACCCACAACGCATTGGTGTCCTTCCAGGACTGGATCCTGATCGCTATTATACAGCCCCTTCCACCCCCATTAAGATGGCTTACTGCTCACATCTCAAGCAACAGTGGCGCCCAGGGAGCCCAAGCCAAAGTCCAGGATCTCCAACTGATGAGTCTGATCTGTGCTCCCCTCCTACCTCTCCCTCTGGTTCCTACATGACTGCTGAGGGAGGCAGCTGGACTTCATACACCTCCAGCACCTCCCACTCATGCTCCCCAAACTTAACAGCTGAGGCAGAGTTGCAAGAAGCTCCTGCTTGCTATGTGGAGTCCCTCTCAGAGATCGGCGATGAGGTTGGAGATGATCGAACTGGTAACGAGAGGGATGCTTGTCTGGGTAAACCTGATATGCCGGAGCTGCTGCAAGATGTTGCCTGTGAAGTGGATATACTAACAAGGGACACCTGTAGTCCTCATTGGGTGATAGAACATGTTTCCACACAAGAGAGCAGCAGCAACAGAAGAAAAACAGACCGCCAGGGGGACACAGGGGTGTCTGAGGGCTCTCTGAGGCCTAGAGATTTCCAGAAAGCCCCTGATGCAACTCAAAATTTTAATGATTCACATCAAAGTCTTGAAATAGATTTCAATGCCTGTTTCTTAGAGCCATCTGTGAGCCTGGATCACCCTATAATACCAGACGATAATGCATCTGCTGCACTGGATACAGGGAGCAAAACCCCTGTCACCCACTCTCCAGAGACTGTAGACATAGAAAGTAATAGCAGTGATAGTTTATATCTTGGTTCCTCTGCTCCTCTGTTCCATGGCTATTCTAGAGAGGATGGGCTTGGGAATGATGCAATGATTCCTGCTTCTATGTTGCCTTTCCATGGAAGCCTGATAATCCAGGCAGATTCCATGGATATAACCCTGTTCCCCACTGATGATGAGCAGGGGAATGATGTGGATGCATATGGTGCTGGAGAGGAGGAAGCCGATGTAGATGAGGATGAGGATGATGAAGATGAGTGCGATGTTGAAGATGTGGCTAATGACGAGGCACAGCAACAAGAGGCAGCTTGGAGGGTTGGAAGGGAAGTGGAAGACCCAAATGAAGATGACACCTCTGCATCTTTCCTAAATTCCCTTTCAGAGAATTCAATAAACGAGGGTGTAGATGAGTCCTTTGCTTTTCAGGATGACACCGAGGGCTCAATTGATTCCACGTCTTATAACGGGGATGAAGACGACCATCTGTACTGCACAGAGAAGCATGCAGAACTCTCCCAACAGTTCCCTGGGCCAGATGAACCTGTGCAGTCAGTAAGCCATGCAAAACCCGAATCTTCTGGCAGTGAGAGTGAAATGGAGATATCCTCTGGATCATCTGAACTTCCACGTGTAGAACTTCAAGAGAATCTGGCAGACTGCAATGTTCATGGTGAAAGCGTAATCACACAACAAATTTCAGAAACAACGTTGCTGAAGGGTGAGCTTTCAAAAGAATTGACTGCACAGATCAAAACAATGGATAAGGAAGGCAAACAGAGTACAGATCCCTCAACAGTCACGGTAACATCAGAGAAAGGACAGCAGATTGCCACAGATGATCCAACATTACCTGTTGATCAAGACGAAGTAGAACAAAATTATAGTACAATTGATTCCTGTGTGGCAGGTGCTACAGCTGCTGACATGTGCTACAAGACTAACGTAGATGATAGCCAGGAACTGGATCAGAAAAATGGAAATAGTATAGAGTTGGACACATCATTGCAGTTAGCAGAAACTGCAACCAATGACCTAAATAAGGGAGTCCCCCAACTAACATACCTGGATGACTGCAGCCCCACAAACATTCCAGTTTGTGCCTATCCTGAACTGTGTGAGGTGTCAGATAATTTAACATCAACTGATGTTTTACCATTTGAACGTTCCATGAATCAAGATAATCTGACAGAGAATCAACCTGGCAATGATGATGTAAACCATACCTCTCAAAATATGTCCTGCTCCACATACAGCAGACTTGTCATTTCGCCAAAGAAAGAGAACTCTGAGAGCTATATGACAGAAAGGGAACTTTACTCTGAGAGTTGGACACCAAGGGACCCCTTGTCTTTAGGTGAATGCTGTGACTTTGAGGCTGAAAATCTGCTCATGTGTGAGATAGCTAGATCAGTGCACAGTAAAGGTTTACCTGTCTCTCATAACATTGCCACTGGAGAAGACATCATGGGTGATGATGAGGACAACAACCAATATTGTGACCTCCAAGCGAAAATGACAGACATTGATGTTGGTGTGGTTGAGTCAAACATTGCCAGCTGGAGATCGATTCAAGATCTTTCAGAGGCAGGAGGGGGTGAGGATGATGCAAATAACCTTCAAAATCCAGAGAGCAATCCGCTCATAGATTGCAGTTCAGATAAGGGTCTGGTGCCATTGTGGAATGATCCAGAAAAAACTTGCACACCCTTAATCCTGAGTGCTCCATCAGAACTTGCATTGAATATGCTTTCAGATGATGCGAAAGATGTGAAAGATCAAACTCCAAATACAGACTTCAACATTCCAGAGGATTTATCTTCAGACACATTAAGGAAGGAAAGTGATGAAATGACTTCTGAACGGCCTCAGGATCTGGGATCTTGTCACAAACCTGATATTGTCACATTAACAGCAACCATTTCCCCAGAACACGCTGATCTTTGTGGATCTTCTTCAAAAACATTGGTCATTTCTAACCAATCAGATAATCTTGGTCTGGTTTCAAATCAGGGTCATTCAAATTCTCAACAAATTACCCTAACAAACACTGACTCTGTCTTGGAAAACAAGCTCACATTCAACTTGCAAGGAGGATCGTTTGGCACCTTCACATTCAGAAAGAAACCAACTGATATAAAGATTGTTGACCCCTCCGAAGCAACAATTCCCCTACAGATTTCTGTCTCGCATAAAGAGACATCAAACTCCTATGATGTGGCTTCAAATGAGGTTCACATAAAAAATGAAACGGTAACAGATGAAGCTAAAACCACTGAGAGACAACATCTTGAACAAAAGACTACAACTGATGCTCAGGATCAGGAGACAGATAAATCTGACTCGCATGAGAAGGCAAAAGAGGGACTGAAAACATGTCAAAAGAGAGAGGAACAAGATTTTACGGAGAATGTTTCATTTCTGGAGCAGAACAAAAATCTTGATGGTGATTCACATAAATCAGGTCTTTCCCAAGCTGACAGTGATGAGGCAACACCAAAAACAGCACATATTGCTAATTCAGGTCGTGCCACAAAACCAAAGGTAATTGATGCCTTTAAAACCAACATTGCAGATTTAGCCTCAATGGAAAATAAAAAGATCCAGTGCCAAGGAAAGGAAATGAAGACTACAGGTAATCAAGCTCCACATTTTGATATATTTTCAGTGAGAGAGGAATTTGGTGAAACTCAGCAGAAAGATAACACCGAGATAACAGAGAACACTGAACTTAACCAAACACCAGAACAATCAATGTTTCACTCCCCTGACCCTAGCTGTATTGAGCCAAAAGAGTCTGTTCATACAGAGCCAGTGGTTGTAACTCAGACAACAGACCTTACAAGGCCAGATGGGCAGAAAGAACTTTCAGACAGTTCTTTGAGCAGAGTAAGTTTGGCAGAAAGCACAAGAGACATCAATGACAATCACGTAGGGGGCAGTTCATTCCTCAGGGTGGACAGCTCAGACCAAGACAGGGTCTCTCCAACATGTTCATCCACTGTTGTCCAGGAGGAGGATCTCTCTACCCCCATTCAGGAGTCACAGCCCATCCATGACATCTCCCAAACATCTGCTGCTTTCTCACATATTCAGCCAGCTCCTGACAGCAAACCCAGCCAACCTGACTATCAAAGTCCCCTTCGGACTCCTGAAATAAGCAGTATGGAATCAGCAGCATGGGAAACAGAGGAACAAACACCAACTTTGTTTCCTATTCAAGACACATATGATCATAAAACTGAGAGAACAGTCATGGCAGCAAGACCATGCAGACATGAGAACCCTCCAGGTAAGCTGTTGGTTGTTTGTTTCTTTATTTGTTTAGTTTGTTTCATCCTAGGAATCATTAGTATTTAACTATATACATGTGTTATGTGTTTTTCTTTAGTATGCAAGGGACACCGAACAGAACAGTCCCAGTCCACAACATCCACTGGACAAACAGACAGTACCCATGTCCAAAGAACACTGAATCAGTCAGATGAAAGAGAGATGCTCCCCTGCATCAGTCCACGACCAGACTCCTTGGTAAAAACTCAGCAAAAGCAAGCTGAGCGACTGAGTATAGAGCGAGACTTGTGCCCAATTAGCTACAGATCAAAAGGCCCAGAGGATGTGGATATCCCCTTCAAAAACAATAGTATGTTTATCATCTGTTTTAGCCATAAGGCATCAGCGTCTTTCTCAAGTACCTCTTTTATGGCCTCTATAGCAAAGCAAAGCAATTTATTATTTTTTTCTTTCTTTCTTTTAGTAGGTTCAGGTAATGAAACAGACAGTGATGGTTCAGTACCTGAGCTAGAGGAACCCAGTGGGACATTGCTGAGACCCTCAAATCCACAGGTGGGCTGTAGATTCATTAGCAATCGTCATAAAATGCATTACAGATGTAACTCACAGACCAAAAATAATTCTTGGCTGAACTAAGTTCTATCATGACAACTCTCGGGAGATTTTAGCACGGTAATGGAAATGACAGTGTTAATGTATTTGGCTTGGCGGAATAGATCTGCAACGCTGCTGCTGCTGAATTGCTGCTGCTGCTGTTGGTTATTGCTGTATTTGTAGATTATTGCTGCTGCTGCTGCTGTAAGCAAGTACAGGAACTTGCTACTGCCAATACATATGCCGATATGGTGCCGTGAGTGTTTAATACATACTGCTGCTGCACAAATAGCCTATAAAATAACCCGTAGCAGATCTATACAGGTGGAGCTGGGGAAGGTAGAGGGTTTCAGAGGAACTCTGAAAGCGCACGGCAATGCTCAAGCGAATGCTAACCAGCCATTTAAATGTGCCTAAATGTGTATGCAACATGAACCAATCAGCTTGTGACAAGTTGTTTAATGGTAAGAATATCATCAGTTTATGTTAAGGACTCATCAGCCTGCTCTCATCTAGTTACATGGCAGAACTTGGTATTTAAATTAAACTGTGATTTTCTGCTCAAACTGTGTGTGTGTAACAGAAAAGTACATGAATTGAGTAAAACTCAACATTATATGTCAAGCTATCCCAGTTGAGTATCTTACAATTAACTACTAGTTAGTATAACAGTAGCGCATGTTAGCATACTAATGTTACTTTGTTTTAACCATATGTCATGTAAAGTGTTTGTAAAAGAAAAAAACACATGGAACACATGCTTTACACTTAATTACAATCAGCTAGTGGAACTGGACAGCTAGTGTAAATGTTGAAATTAAGTAAATTGAACAAGCAGCAAAAAAAACTATTTTGAGTGCAGCATAGAACATTATTCAAAGGCATTAGCAAAGATATACTTGCATGCAACATTCTAAAAGAAAAAAACTGTATTTTTGCACTTTTGAATCTAGTTGAGTCTACTGTATGAACAATGTTAGGTCCTACTATGCTCTCTTCATACTTCATATCTTCTTTTTTTCATAGTTATCACACTCTCCTGCTGATGAGTCAGTGAGCAGAGCCAAACAGAGTCGAAGTGAGAAAAAAGCACGAAAGGTGGGACTGCACATCCAGTTTCATGCAGTTTTAAGACTCACTATATTGTTCACAAATTCCCTGACCTACTCTCTTTTCCTCCATGTGGTTGTTATCATTACAAGGCGATGTCAAAGCTCGGGCTGAAACAGATCCACGGAGTGACACGCATCACCATTCGGAAGTCCAAGAATATTCTCTTTGTTATTACACGTCCAGATGTGTTCAAAAGCCCTGCCTCAGATATTTACATAGTCTTTGGAGAGGCCAAGGTTGGTATTTTCCCATAATATTTTTTCTTATTCCATATGCAAGGATATCTTCCAAAATTTGCTGCCACGGGCCAGATTCCAATTGCAAGATGAATATTTAAAGTCCCCATGAAATCAAAATTAAAGTTTTTTTTGGGTGTTCGTATCAATGTTAGTCTTAAGGTTATCTATAAGGCAGTGTGCTCCAAAACAGTGACAAAATTTGCATTTAGAAGATATAAGCATTCAAAGCTTGCAGTTCGTCACTTCTGCCAAAACGGCTCAACGTTTTTTTTGACGTCACATTGTACTTCAGCTTCTCATCAAACTTTCAGTCCAATCAAACGCTCTCTAGAATCCGAAACCCCGCCCCCTACACTATAAATAGACACTAAAGCTGCGGCTGAAATCGGTCACTTGTCCACAGATTTAGTATTTTCTGTACAGTGAATAGCACGTAGCGCACTATATAGGGGACAGGGAACGATTCAAACAGTGTAAATATGCTTTCCATTGAGGAAAGAAAGAAGTCTGGTTTTGCGCTGTGTCACGCTAACCACCGCACACACACTCTGCTCCGGTCCAGAGACACGATAGCACGGAGCGGATCACATGTGCGAGTCGGCGCAGACCATAAAATGTATCGGAGCTATTTGAATTCTACACAGAATGCTATATTTTATAGCAATATGGATGAGATTGTAGCTGGCATACCCTGTCAAATGTGGCCTTACAGAACTCAACGGCTCCAGCCCAAGCTGTGATATAAACGAACGAACGCTATTGGCTATTTTTATAAAAGGGGTGGTGCTTGATATGTCCCGCCCTGTCTTCAAGTTTCAGTTAAAATGACGTCAACACAGAGTAACACTGCGTGTTTCTAAGCATTTCAGGGAACCTTTAAATATTTAAATCTTGATCTGTGTTTGTCTTCATCTGTGCACTCTGTCTGTCTCTTCTCTTTGTAAGATTGAAGACCTGTCACAGCAGGTACACAAGGCAGCAGCAGAGAAATTTAAGGTTCCTCTTGACCCCTCACCTCTCCCATCAGACATCACACCAAGCCTGACCATAAAAGAAGAGAGCGAGGAAGAAGAGGAGGTATAAATCTTTCATTTCCTCCATTAAAAGTATAGTTCACCAAAAAAAAAAAAGAACATTCTGGAATTATTTACTCAGCTTCATCTCGTTCCGAACTTTTGACTTTCTTTTTTTCTGTGGAAAAAAATTGTCAGTAAATAACAAAATTAATGACACCATTTTGGATGGCCTTTTCCTTTTAATAATATGCTTGCATGAATGAAGCAGCTGAATTAATATGAACCATATTCTCTTTTGCTCTTTGTAAGCTGGATGAGGGCGGGTTGGAGCAGAGAGATATCGAGTTGGTGATGGCACAGGCCAATGTGTCTCGAGCTAAAGCAGTCCGTGCACTGCGCCACAACAAGAATGACATCGTCAATGCCATTATGGTGAGAGATTGCTTTTATATTAGCCATTCAGCATTTGTACAAAGTTGCGCCGGGCTCGCAAAATTTCAAAATCCCTGGTAGCCCTTCGGGCAGGTACTCTTCAGATTTTGGTAGCCTGAAAATTTATTTAACTAGCCCAAATAAAAAAAATACCTTTTTTTTTTTTTAAAATATAGAAAATCAGATAGGAGTTTAAATGAAAATATTTTGGATTGACAATACACAAATATGAAGGAAGGAATTTTATTTCACTATTTACAGGGTATCTGCAGAATTAAAAAAAAAAATTTTTAAGGCAATTTATGACCCGTTTTAAGAGCTGCACAAGTAAAATGAACAGTACGAGTGGGGTTGAACAATGTCTATGGTAACACAGTATTGAGCCATAAAATTACATGATTTACAGTCAGATACAGGTTTTCACAAAAACAAAAAACTTATACAACAGCATTTCAGCCTTTAGACCAGGGGTTTTCAAACTGGGGTCCGTGACGCAAAGCAAGGGGGTCCGCAAAATAATTTGCTATACCGTATTTTCCGGACTACAACTTGCGTTTTTTTTTATCTTCTGAAATGTGCTATGATTTATATTCCAAAGTGACTTGTATATGCTAATCGGACCATTTTTATGAAAAGGGATAAATCAAGTATATAAATTGTAAATTTAAAACTTATAAATATTACTGTCTTGTTTAGATTTTTAGAAGGCACATTAACTTCTTTCTCATTTACAACTCTGTGTTTGCTACCTAAAAACATGAGTTGACTTTGCATTAATTTGACCATAAACCGCAAGAAAGGCTTATTGGAAATGCAAATTCATTCTCTGCCAGCAGGAGGAGAGATTTTAGAGCGGGAGAGATAGAGGTTTGTCTGGTAACGGTTGTACACAAAGCAGCTCAGCGCTCATAAATGCTGCTTTATCAGGAATTATAGGTCAAATGAACTTAAAATGCCAACGACACGTTTCTGAGGACAGTCGGTTCCCTTCAGATACATTCAAATAAAGACATCACCACTTTTTTAACTTGAAACGTGCAGTGCTCATATTTATTCATGAAATCATGCATTTTGACAGTTTAATCCAGCCGTATCGCGGACTCTTGTTATTTCAGTACACCACCTGTAAGACCTTCCTGACAAAAAATTATAATTAAGACATTTCTTATACATCGAACGTATTTAAAACTTTTTATGGCCTTAAGCTTGATACAACTCATTTGCGTTTAAGGACACGCGGGAGGGGATCTTTTGCATTTGGGACCTTTTTTTTTAAAAAAAGATAGTCCGCCGCCTTCCATTGGCCAGAGTGCTGATACATTTTGGTAGCCCGACTGGAAAACACAATTGCCCCAGGACCTCGGGCTAGCTAAAAAAGAAATTTTTAACTGTGAACACTTAATTTATGTGAATAATCCCTTCATTTAGTTTTTTCTGTATCAGTGATTACTGTTTTTTAAAGTGTTACTATATTTGTGAGAGCATTTTGAGTCATCTGGTCCCTGCAAATGCAACAATTCAAAGACATGAGCAAACCTTTTAATTGCTATCGATCTTTTGTTTTTTTGTGTCTATTCCCAGGAGCTGACCATGTAAAAGAGGAAAAGACTCCCCCCCCACCCCCCACCCCCCAGTAATGCTGCTATATTGCACCGCCAAAACTCCTGCTGAAATAAATCTGTTACAACCAGAGCTGTTCGTTTCCCTACATTATCTACGAATCATATAAATGCACCTTACAAACAAAAATGTATCGTTATACATTTTGAATAAACTTTTAATATTGCCTTAATGGCTCAGATGGTAGATCAGAAGATTGTAGAAATAAAAGCTTATATCCTCAAAGCTGATGGTTTGAATCTGACCTGAAGTTGTTTTTTTACAACTTTCCCCTGGGGTGTGTGTGTATTTCTTATCTTGAATGCAGAAATAGTGCACAGAAGCATGTTTTTAGCATGTTGTAATTGAGCAAATTATATGGATTGTGCAACTACAAATCAGAGATAATATTTTTACTCAATTTTGAATGCAAACATGACATCAGCTAGACTATTTGAACAGTCGATTTTAATCCACATCAATATACAAAAACAAAAAGATGACCAAAGTAATAATGATGAATTATCAGTCTATGATATAAAGGGATGAACATTAACAAAACTTTTTTCTGCAACATGCATTTAAATGTCCTGTGGAGTCACACACTTTTCACATTCAGCATGAAAACGGCATCCCAAAGAAATCTCCACATTAGATTTTAGTGCAGTGGAGGTACGTGATTATATCTGTGTTTGCTTCATTCATGAAAAATCATTTATAATACTGTTATGCTGACATCACCCATGCACACACAGGTACACAATGACCTTACCACTATGAGACTTTAGTTTTATGGAAAAGTTAACTATATAACCAGCATTAGCTTCAACATTTTAGTTTAATGTAAGCCTCTTTATATTCACGTTAATAAAAGCCTGAAATTGTAAAGATAGAAGCTCTTTATTCAAGTAAGATCTGTGTATTAAAGCCAACCATCACTGCGTTTGGTCCTCCAGGTAAACCAACCTCCAATTTCAGCTGTTCCCCATCCTCTTTCAGTTCCCCTCCCTACCTTCATTCTCACTGTGTCCAGATACATTTGAATCAGCTTTTAGGGGGCAGGACATTGGCCTGGAAGTGGCCCTGATTAGTAATGTTGCCGGCAGGGAAATAACGTGCCACTACGAAGGTAGAACCATCTGAGGCCACAGCTTTACCCACACCAAGTTCCTTTGAGCTTTTCCACACCATTGCAGTGAAGTGACCTAGAACAAAACAATGATTCCGACATTAATTGGTGTGTATTGTAATGAGGAATAGGATGTCCGTGTGGCTGTCACAAAGTATTTATGCATGTTTGCCTCACATAAACCATGTGGTGCTTGTGCCAAGTTAAATATTTATATGCTGAGAGACAAAGAGTGGAAACATTTGAGTGGCATAAGGGACTCAAGTACATTTTATGCATTTGGCAGATGCTTATCCAAAGCTAATTACTGGTGATTTCATCACTTTGTGTTTACTCTGGGAATCAAACCCCCAGTTTTGATGTTGACAACACCATATGCTTACAGGAACACCCAATCCTAAATTCCCAACCACATATTTACAGGTTTAGAGTCAGTATAGACATTATCCACAATCTATATAGTCACTTCAGAAGATTGTGATTCCTTCAAATGTGTTCTGTCCTCTTGAGGTGGTGGGTAGTATTACTCATTTCCTGCAGGCTGAAGCTGATAACAGGCGAGGTGAATAAAAGCTGAGGGGGTGAGTTAACAGCTGTAAGTCAGACATGACACTGTAAGAGACTTCTCATAGCTGAATTTCATGGGAAATTTCCTGTGCCTGGGAGGGCTTTGGAAAGCTTCATTCCAATAGGATGAGTCACGTTGTACAAATAAAAAAAAAAAATTGTATTACACTGTCTGGGCTAAACGTATCTGCTGTATGGGTTTGTATTATATTTGGTTATAAAACAGGGTTTATGAATATAAAAAAGGGTGCTCAATCCCGTTGATGTTAATCAACATGCCTGCAAAGTTTAAATCAATGCAAAATTATTTTGGATGACACAAGAGGACACAATGTCACTCACTAGTGCTTCTGTTTTAATAAACTATTAAACTGATGAGGTTAATAAAAAGTGTTAACATTCTCAGCTAAAAAAAACTTCTTAAACCAGGTATTCTGGTCTTAGTCATTTGACTGATTTTAGAGGGGTTTTGGGCAGTGTTTAGTTGGTCAGGCTGTATGGAATGGGAGTGAATGAAGTACAAAGTCTAGCATTAATGCACAGAAAGACCTTAAGATGCTGGTTCAGATGTGTTTGATAAGAGCTGGAAGTAAACTTTGCAAGCAAGTAGATCTCAAGGAGTGCCACTGCTGTAAATACTCTTACCAGTTGCAGAGGAGAATCCTGGCTGGTTGAAGTTGTACTGGTTCACTTCATTATACCAGCGATCAGACACATCTTTACCTGTTGGCACATGCACACAAACATACACAGATTCTCATGTGAAAAATTCAGTTATTATGAAGTTCAAGTTCAAATAATCCTGAATTCCTTATTTTGTAGAATGTTTGTTTGAACATTTTTGAAATCTGGTTTAATTACAATATTATAGTAAATCCAGCTGGAGATTCCAAGGTACAACTTAAAGCTTTATATGACCCACTATACATTTAGTGACATTTTACAAATCACCCCAGACTGGCCAGACATTCCAATCTACTTAGTTATTAGCTTTAGACTGAATATGGAAGTAGTCCATTCATAATGATTCCCAGCTGTTGCAAAGATGCAAAGAGGAGAGGACGGCAGTCTGCACTCACATCCATGTAAATATATTTCAGATGGTCATTTTGAAACGGAAGAGGATTCATACCTGATTGATCATAAGATGCCCATGCTAAATTTTCTCCACAGTTTCCTCGACTAGACTCGGCACTATGCTTTAGAATCCTGGTGCTAGCAAGGCTCTCAGCATATCTACAAGACACATGAGTTCAGCTTAATTGAAGAGCATTAAACTGTAGTAAAGATGCAGGACAAGCATATGAAAGAAATGATCTCACCGTGCTGCTTCACGGCTCAGTTTACTGCTGAGTTTTAAAGGTGGGGCTTGATGTTTTCTCCTGTACTCATTATGAGTCTTCATTACCTCCTCACAAAAAAGCCTGGAGGCTGCAAAGTCAACAGGGAATCAATAGCAAGAGATTAGAAAGCTCTGCAATTTTTTTTTACTCTTTGCTAAACTCAACAAACATACAGCATAAAATATGTATCACTTAAGGCTAGTACTAGCTTGAGAACAGAGATGTACAAACCAGGGCCCTTGATGTCCTTTCATTTGGCCCGCCGAAAAAACAAGCCGTATCTTAATTTCAAGCCATTTTTGTTTTGTTTTGCTTTGAAATGTAGAGAATGTAACTGAATTTGATTATTTTTAAATGTACATTTTAACAGTGTAGTTGGTTGCACAATAATGCAACATTTACACAGCCCTCAATCACGTGTGGTCCTTTGTGTTAGAATAAAATGTTGAAAGGTTTTCAGTATTTTTTTGATGATAAAATTTCAAAATGTATTTCTGCTAAAAATTAAAAATAAATAATATAATTACATTTAACTGTTTGAACAACACAATCGTTCTATCTATTATATATATAATATAATTTTATCATTTTGGAAATCATATAGTTTATTAAAAAAACACTGGACATTTGCAACAACTTTTAGACTGGACAAATGTTGCCAAACAGTTGTGCTTGCCACTCTTGCGGAGGCATAAATCCAACTACATGATGCTATCACTCAAACAAAGCAAGGATTGAGTAGCTAGCAATCCCCAGCAGACACATACAGCGTGATAAAGCTGGCATACACTCAACCTGTGCTGACAAAACTTCATTCAACAGCAGAGGATGGTAGTGACAGAGACTGAAGAAAATATGTATTTGACAACATCACAAATGCTAAAGCAAGACAGGGATTTGGAAGTGAATTGTGCACTTACCTGACTTCCCCATGGTAAGAAGACTACTCTAAGCTCAGTTCCCTCACTGTCACAGTTCCTGGCAGCTGTTACAATGCTTCACTCTTCTCTCTTGTGTTTTTCCAGTTTAACCAAGTAGCATCTAGCTTTTCATCCTCTGGTAGCCACACACTGAAACATCTTACAAGCAAGCTTCAGTTGAGTCCATTAAGCATTCCCTACAAATGTATGCTCTCTTCTTTCTCTTTCCTCTTCACCACACCTTCTTCCCTTTCTTTCTCACACTTTGTACAGGGCAAAGGAGATTCTCCAGTCAGGACTGTGATGATGACATCATCTGTATAAGCCACGTGACCTTATATGGTGTTGGCATTGCTGCTTTCAGCTGGAAGCATTGAGCTGAAACCACACACTTGAGTTAAACTAAATACAAACCGACAGCATGAATGTGCCGTACAAGCGTTTAAATTATACGTAACAAAAGTATACATCATTTTCTCTAATGACAATCACTTTCTATTGAGAGTGTGCCACTGACCTCGTTGCTCAAGGCATTTCTGTTGTTATCATTATTATCTCTATTTAAAGAAACATGGAAATAAAAAAGGGGTTTGGACATTGTGCCAAAATAATGTGAGTGTGGATGTATGAATCTTGCTTACCTACCAGATGAACACTAGAAAGCCTGCTACTGTGGTATAGTCATATTTACTGGATTAGCAACAGACCAACTAGACATCAAGTAATATCACTGATCAATGTTAATTCAGATCAGATTCAAAACAGTTTAAGTGATCAGATTCAAACAGGTAAACAGATTTTTTTAGTGCAATTAGACATTAGTTTTAAGTATATTAGACTAAAATGACATTTAAAAAAACAATAAACATTAAAAAAAGATATTTAAAAGAAAAACAATTACAGTTAAAAATCAAAGTAATAGTGACAGAAATTATCAGCAAGGTTTTAGTGAAAATGTGACAAAGCAATATAACCAGCTAGCCAACATAGACCTCTGGTGGAGAGAATTAAAAGTACTTTTTTTGTTGTTGAATAGTTTGTACAAAATATCTCAGTAGCTCATGGTAGAGGTTGTAAATACAATGTGAACGTACATGTAAAACAGAAAAGTTAATTCTATTTGAAAAAGCTTATTTAAGCATTATCTTGGCATCTGCATGAATGCTAAAATGTGATACATTCTTCACTTAATTATGATGATCAGTGCAAAGACGCATTAATAATTAATCAAACAAGCCAAAAACAGTAGGCTGCAACTAGATAATTGTTGCATAAGTTTGCATCATCAGCCTCAGAATGTTATTGCCAAGTTTACAATAGATATGAAATTAAAAAATGTATAAATGTCTTAAAAGTTTAAAATTGATTGAAAAAATATGGCACTGAAAAATTTTTTTTTTTAAGGTTTTGTATTTTTATCATGACATCTGTGCACCTAACCTATTTACTGAAGGCAAGTGGTAAAAACTAGCATGCATATGCAATTCCTTGTGAATGTAATATCTACATGGTCTGTGGTTTCAATCTAGCCTATTTTGGCCTTAAAATCAGCTATATGCTCAGGCTTGTGTAAACTCAGTGGAGTCTCAGAAGATAAGGTTTAGTCACGTTTCACACACATTCATTCTTTTTAACAGCCTGTCCTGGTCTACATGCAACACCCACCCTGGCTCCATGTGGAAAGCTACACACACATGATCCCACACATAATATTCATCTCTGTAATGAAGACTCAAAGCTGTTCACCTCAAATTTAAGATTATATGTTTCAAAGTGGGATTGACAGCGCCACCATATGGCCCCATCAGAGTACCCACAAACACCATCACCATGTTTTAGAAGCTGAGGACAATGGTCATAAATTGCCACGTAACAAGGGTACACTACAACCATATATTGAATTTGTTTGTTGTCTCTCTACTGGAGTTCTGCTCACTGCATTAAAATGATAAGCAGCTTCCACCCAGGATGTTCTCGCCTTCTGGTTTAAAGTAATCAACCACGAACCTATAAAACTGTAAACCGTTGATCAAGATTAATCATGATGACCAGTCCTTACTTAAGCCTAACATATTGTACTGTCCTTCACAATCTTGTGAAGTTGTCAGTCAAATACTCCCATGGTGCAGAGTACAGTACAAAGCCAATTCATTGCAAAAGCATGTAACAAGAGGTGCTAAGTGTAATAGTGTGTAGTGTAATAATGTATGTAAAGTAGTAGTCTACATGTAGAAAGTTGTATGTAGATTTAGAAGTATATGTAGAAAGTAGACCAGTCATTGCAAATAAGCAGAAATGATTTGCAAAATGTTATGTACAGTGCAAATTGAAAAAGGCGCATGAAGTACAGCAGCATAAGAGTGTAAAGTAACCCTTACCAAGTGCAACTGGAATGATGTGATAGTTTTTTGTCTTGTTTTGTTTTGACATATTGTTTTTTGAGATGTGTTCAGCAGGTGACCAGTGAAGGGGGCAAAAGCGTTTCCTGAGTATGCTGATTCAGCAGTGGAGACCCCTGTAGCGCTTGCCAAATGGAAGAAGAAAGAACGGTTTATGGTGGGAGTGAGAAGCGTCTTTGACTTCTCATCCTACGCAACGTCTGTAATAAGTGTCCTTAAAGGGATTAGGTTCACCCCCCCCCCCCCCCAAAAATGAAAATTTGATGTTTATCTGCTGATTACCCCCAGGGCATCCAAGATGTAGGTGACTTTGTTTCTTCAGTAGAACACAAATATGATGTTTACAGGTCAGCCGTTGCAGTCTATCGTCGTACATGCATGGCTAATGGTACAAAATCTGTGAGAGCAAACAACACATGCACAGACAAATCAAGATAACCCCCGGCAAGATCGTGGACGAACAGTGATGTCTAAGACACACAACGATCGGGTTTGGGCGAGAAACCGAACTTTATTATATAATTTTTTACCTCTAATTTCAACACTATGGCCAAATTTACCTTGAGCGAGCGCCACAGAATCCGAAGCGTGAGGTGGTGTACGTTGCTTGGCTAGTTTTACGCAAGCGCTGGAAAGTGATCTCTGCACGTTACGGCACCATGTTTACACAGGGCAACCCAGTCAATGTAGGTTACGACGGCTCATAACAAATGTATTACTTCGCTCTTATACGGATTGTTCAAACAGACTTAAACCTAAAAATCTGTATACTGCACAATAAGATCAACAGCACTACAGACACACGTAATCTCTTCAAGACATTCAGTTCTCTCCTCTGTCCCCCTCCACCACATCCTACCACTTCTATAACAGCTGATGAATTTGCCACATTCTTCACAGACAAAACCAGACCAATCAGTAGCCAATTCTCAGCCCCACACACACAGGACTTCAAACCAACCAACCCACTGCAAAAACTCCCATCTTCTCCTTCTGTCCACTCACTGAGACAGAAGTATCAAAACTTAGCTCTCCAGCCATCCTACAACATGCCCTCTAGACCCAATCCCCTCACACCTCCTCCAAGCAATCTCTCCTACACTCTTAACAGCACTCACACACATCATCAACATCTCTCTCCTCACAGGCACCTTCCCCACAGCATTCAAGCAGGCTCGGATAACCCTACTGCTCAAAAAACCTACATTAAACAACTCACTTACAGATGGCCACAGACCTGTCTCTCTCCTTCCATTCAAAGCGAAAACCCTCGAAAGAGTTGTTTCAACCAGATATCATTGTTTCTTTCACAGCACAACAAACTGGATCCTAACCAGTCAAGTTTCAGGAGTGGCCATTCAACTGAGACTGCGCTACTCTCAGTCACAGAAGCCTTGCGGATTGCAAAAGATGATCCAATAATCAGCCTTCTTCGCGGATCGTTCTGACTGCTTTTGACACTGTCAATCATTAGATCCTCCTTTCTGCTCTCTCTTCACTGGGCATCACAGGGATTCCTCTTCACTGGTTTGAATCCTATCTCACTGGTTGGTCTTTCAGGGTGGCTTGGGGAGGGGAGGTATCCAAAGCACATCAAATTGTCACTGGGGTTCCTCAGGGATCAGTTCTTGGAACCCTCCTCTTCTCCATATACACAACATCACGGGGTCCCATCATACAGGCACATGGCTACTCCTACCATTGCTATGCTGATGACAAACAGCTCTATCTCTCATTTCAACCAGATGATCCAACGGTAGCCGCACGGATCTCAGGCTGCCTGGCAGAAATCTCGGCATGGATGAAAGAATATCACTTACAGCTCAACCTGGCAAAGACTGAGCTTTTTGTCTTCCCTGCCACTCCAACTCTACAGCATGATTTTTCCATCCAGATAGGTTCTTCTACAATTACCCCATCAACATCTGTAATCTTAGTGTAATCTTTGATGAGCAGCTGACCTTCAAAGACCACATTGCAAAAAAAAGCTCGATCTTGCAGGTTTGCATTGCAAAACATCAGAAAAATCAGGCCCTTTCTAACAGAGCATGCAACACAACGTCTTGTCCAGGCCCTTGTCATCTCTAGCTGGACTACTGCAATGCTCTTCTGACTGAACTTCCATCATGCCCAATCAAACCTTGATGAATGATTCAGAATGCAGAGGCACGACTGGTCTTCAACGAGCCCAAAAGAGCCCACGTCACACCTCTCTTTATCTCCTTGCACTGGCTACCGGTTGCGGCCCGAATTAAGTTCAAGACATTGATGCTTGCATAGAGAACAGCAACAGGCTCAGCACCTGCCTATTTCCACTCACTACTACGAATTTACATCCTCTTCAGAAGTCTGAGATCCGCTAGTGTGCGACGCCTCGTGGTACCATCACAGATAGGCTCAAAATCACTTTCCAGAACATACTCGTTCACCACTCCTGGCTGGTGGAACGATCTTACCACCCCTATCCGGAATGCTGAATCCCATGACAATTTTCAAGCGACAGCAAAAAACTCATCTCTTTCGAAGCTACTTGATCATCATAAAAAAAAAAGAAAATAAAAAAGTTGTCCTTTATTATTCTTTCTTTTGTTGTACTATTTGACCAGGGCTAAGAAGAATGGATTACACCCACTTGTGTTGTTTGCCTATTTACGAAGAAGCGCTTAGTATCCCCCAATTGTAAGCGCTTTGGATAAAAGCGTCTGTAACTGATAAATGTAAATGTAAATTTAAATTTAAAAGATTACTTTCTCTCGTGCTAACTCATTCGGGAGTGGTGACTTTCCAGGTATTCCCAGCTTCTGAGCCTGCTCGCCTGAAGATATGCTTGATTGCTCTTCGGCTGGATATCAACACACCCTTTAACGTAAACTACGCCAGAGCACGTACACACCTCATGCACCGGATGCCGTGCGCGCGCTGAAGGAAGTTGGACATAGTGTTGAATTAGAGGTAAAAAATTATATAAATACTGTTCGGTTTCTCGCACAAACTGATCGTTTCGTGTCTTAGGACATCAATGTGTCGTCACGAGCCGCAGGGTTTAATTTGGATTTGTCTGTGCATGTTTTTTTTACTCTCATAGATTTTGTTACAATTGCCATGCATTATACGACTGACAGACAGCAAAGGCTGGAGTTAAAAATCATAATTTGTATTCTACTGAAGAAACAAAGTCACCCACAAATTGGATGCCCTGGGGGTAATCAGATAAACATAAAATTTTCATTTTTGGGTGAACTATCCCTTTAATGGAAGGAAGTTGGTCTCCAGGGATGTGTTGGCTGGTTTTCATCACCCGGCCACTAGAGGGCTTTCTGATCACAGACAGTGCAGATGCCATACCACATTGCGTGATGCAGTTTGCTAGATGCTTTCAAAGGTGCAATGGTAAGTTTGTCAGGATCTTAACAGACAGGTAAGCTTTCCTTAATCGTTCTTTAATTTGCATAGCTCTGACTATGGTTCTGACGCAAAAAAGGAGATCCAGTCAGAGTCGATGCAGATGAATTAAAATGTATTTATAATTTCTTCCACTAACCAAAGAAAGCAGAAATGATAATAAATGACATTAACTGAAACTGAAAAATTATCTTTTAATATCCTAAATCAATCAGACCTCTTACAATATTTCTAAGTATTTTTAAGTATATCTCTGAGTATTTCCGAGTAAAACAATTCTACATTAGTAAAATAAATCAAATAAACATTGAATAGAAAATTCATATACTCTTACACTGCAGCAAGATCAGATAAGCAGATACTGGGCCCCCTAAGGGACACAATGATTTAGAATTCAGTGCATGTATACTGCAACTTATACAAACATTGTGGTTTTCACACCTTTAGACCCTAGAAGGAGCTAGACAATCTATATTTACTATATTTACTATGTCTCAAGAACATCTTGTCCCTTGGGTTTCAGAGAAAAGTAACAACTCCTTTTTTAGACATAGGAGAAGATTAAATTTACTGAGACGACAGGAACCCAGATGCCTACCATGCAACTGTTAACACAAAGGGGCCCTCAGATCAAAAGTTAAACAATGTAAGTTGAAGTAAGCATCCTTAAATGTTCAGCACACACAGATTAATACTAAAATCATAGAATACATGGATAATATGTTAGATATATTAAAATATTAAATTAATAATAAAAGAATCACAAAGATATAATGCATAAAATTCATGCGGCATAATATTCATAAAGCATAATATTCATAAGGCATGATTTCTATATGGATATAAAAACATAATAATTGAGAATTTGCAGATTCGATCACATTTGAGTTGTCTGTGTTTCTTTGTTTGAATATGGCGCTTATCACATGCTGTGTGGTATCGGTGTTTGGTATCGGGGCATTTTAAGGAGTACGAGTACGAGTACAGGAGACCAGTATCGGGCCCGATACCGATCCCTACTTAATAATAATAACCAACTCTTTATTACCTTTGTTACAACATTCAGTGTTGTGGAAAAGATCCATCATGACAGAAATTCACACATTTATAAACTGTAAGAAGTAAAAAGCTACAATTTGAGACCAGAAACGCATCACGTAACTGTAAGAGTAAATAATAATTATAATGATGATAATAATAATAATAACTAAGCTTGTAAATTAACTTATTTCTCTATCCAATGCTGTCACGTCAAGTGACAAAAGAACGAACGATTCGAAAAAATCGAGAGATGAACTAATCAATTCTCTTTCTGGCTCAGACTGCATTGGTTAAGTTTATGGGGCTGTCACGTGATGAATGAACGACTCAAACCCGAAGACTCGAGAGATGAACTAATCATATTGATCACAATAATTGTACCTTTTGTGATGTTGATATTGAAACGACTGTACATTTATTCTTTGACTGTTCATTCAGTAGAGCCTTTTGGTCTGATACATTTGAGTGGATTAAAGTTTCAATGAAGCTGTCTTCTCAATTTTCTAAAAAATAATATAATTTTTGGTCTAATAATGGAAGATGTACATACTCAAGTTGTACTGAATAATATTTTCATTTTGGGTAAATTTTATATTCATAAATGTAAGTGCCTTAAAACAAAACCATTGTTTTTTGTTTTTCAAAAGGAATTTTGGATGTACTGTAAATCTGGAAGGACTGTTAAAAATGTAAATCTGGAAGAAGGACTGTTGGTTTCTTGCCAGAAAGTTAATTAGTAGAGACCCTACTATTGTGTAATTATTTTTCTTTCTTTCTTTTCTCTCTTCATGTTTTTCATTTGGATTGGTGCTCTGTTTTGAGGATCTCTTTTATGATCTTGTATTGACTTTTGGACATGTTTTTTGCCACAAACAAGATGAACTAATCAATTATCTTTCCGGCTCAGACTGCATAGGTTAAGTTTATGGGGCTGTCACGTGATGAACGAACGACTCAAACCCGAAGACTTGTCAGATAAGAGGTGAGGTGAGCTAATCATAGACTGAAGACCCAGGTAAACAATTAATTAATCTTTTCTGTTTCTTATAGCAGTTTTGTATTGTTTGTAGTGTGATCAACGTTTGCGATAAGTAGTAGACGTATTAGGGAAGTAACATGCAACATTTGAATTATATTTTGCTAAAATGAACGAAATGACTCGAAAAAAGATTCGTTCATTTTGTTGAACGACACTCAAAGGTCCGAGTCGGTAAAATGATCCGAACTTCCCATCAATTTTCGAGGTTTTTTCCCCTTCTGCCGTTATCTCACGCGCTCACGGTGGAGGATTCTAGCATCCGAGGTCCTGCTGGAAATACAAATATCATAGACCACAGGAAATGACTTAATATTTTTGCCTAATTAATTTTGCATGTGATCATCATTACCAAAATATTTTACAGGTCGTTCTCACATGAGGTAAAATGATGCTTTGATAGGCTAATTAGTAATAATAACAATAATGGGTGGTAATAATAATAATATAAACAGTATTTGTCAGTGCTTCGGAAGTTGACAAACATTTCCCATTTGTAGCCTACACAGCCAAATTAACAATTATTAAGTCGTGGTCTGTTGCATTAGCTATCTTTAATAATGAGCCAGAAACCAATGTAATGCTCACATTCAGAAATTTACTCAGGAAATGACGTCATATCCCAGTGTCCCCCTTTTAGCCCCATACAGCATCAACATTACACAGAAGGTTCCCTTTATACAACACCTCCCCCTTTTAAGTAAGATGCCCTTTTCTCTTAACATGAAGTACCAATACATCTTTGCAAAACTTTAAACCTTCTGCAACAGATTTCATTATCTGGAACACATCCTCATGAACTCTTCTGAAAACACTTTCTCAATAACCAAACATGGAAAACACAACTTTTGTCAACTTTTTTTTTTCTCCATTCAATGGGTTCACTCACTACAAATCCAGTCGCTCAGGAGGCTGTGACACCCAGCCTGAAATTGTCACATAAGGTGCTCTACTCTGATCAGTGTTTTGAGATAACTTTGTATCTGTGGTAGAGTGAGTGCCAGTGTCACACTGTTCTGGGTTTGTTACTGTTGTTTCATTGGGTTTTTTATATTGTGGTAGGTGAACTGCCCGCATATGAATGCGGTTTCTCCTGATTAGTCCTTCATCAGTGCGTACGATGTAAGACCTGGGTGTTTGAGCTTGACGAATGACAGTCCCTTCTGATTTCTCTCTCGGCAGCCACACACTCTGTCCTGGCTGCAGTGTGGGTAAGGGACGTGCCCTATAATGCTTGTCATACCAGCACTGCTGTCTTTCTTTTGTCCGCTTATCTGTTTTTCTGAACCCCTTAATGCTTTGCCACCGAGGAGTTCGAAAATTTGGGAGCTGTGGTACTGTAGAACGCAGTTGTCTCTCCATGAGGAGTTGAGCTGGGGAATAGCCGTTCTCCAGCGGTGTAGACCTGTATGTCAACAAAGCTTTTGTTTCTTTTCCAGAGTCCCTTCACAGTAGCCACTGCACACTCTGTCTCCCCATTTGCTTGTGAGTATCCTGGGCTGCTGGTAATGTGTGTGAATCCATACTCACTGGCAAAGTTATTAAAAAGTGCACAGCTGTATTGTGGTCCATTATTGGACATAACAGTCTCTGGAATTCCATGGCGACTAAACACATCCTTTAAAGCTGCAATAACAGTGTAGGCTGTAGCAACATTTCAGCTCGCTACTTCAATGTACTGCGAAAAATAATCTACAACCAGAAGGTACGTACTCTTCTCCCAGAAAAATAGGTCTGTGCCCACCCGCTGCCATGGTCTCTCTGGCACAGTAGTGGTCAGCAAGGGCTCTCTGTGTTCTGCCCTATACTGTGAGCATATACTGCAGTTCTCCACGAGCTGATTAATGTGCACAGACAGTCCTGGCCACCAGATGGCCTGACAAGCTCTAGCTCGGCACTTGACTATCCCCTGGTGACCCTCGTGTATAAACATTTGTAGAAGTAGTCTGGGTATTATTAAAGCCAGAAACATTTTGAAGGCTGCATGGCCTACATGACTGAGAGCCATATGTTGCAAACTATCATTAATTAAACTGCTCTGTTTGTTTACATGAAATGTATATGTCCTGAGGAATGAGAAATAAAAAGTTTTTTAAAAATAGACTTACTGACAAGATCCCACCATTAGAATGAAGCTAAGCTAAGAGGGTTGATCATTAATTGTGTAAAACAAAAGGTATGGAACAGAGAAAAAACTTGTGTATACTTTCACTGGGCAACAGCTGGTAACAGAAATGTTAGAATGAAAAATTGGAATGGAACAATTCAGACATTCTGCAGGCATCTCAGCTTTTTTGTCTCTCCACCAAAAAATTAGTTTTTTTTTTCTAGTTCGATCCTCGCTGGTGACTGAATGATGCCTGAAAGATACTTTGAAGCAAGAATCAAAAAGAATTTGCAGACAAAGTGACTGTCAGTACAAAAGCAGCAAAATGGTTGCATATATGCAAAAGACACAATCATACAAGAGACAGGCAGGAGCATTAGCTAGTGATGGGAACCTGTATCTAGAGGTCTGCGCGGGGCTGTTTTTTTAGTCCCGCTCCCGCAAGGTTCTATTCCGCACCCGCTCCCGCTATATATTCACTCTTTTGGCGCTTTTCCACTGCGTGGTATGACTCGGCTCGGTACGGCTCATTCGTGTGTGGGGGTTGTGTCTCTGTTAGCTAGTAAACTAGTAAAACTACTCATTCTGAACAATTATAGATTTAAGCAGTGTATTAGTAGTTCGTATGCTACACTCTAAGAAAAGTCTGTAAAAATAGGGCAAAATCTATTAATATGAAGGAATTTTCCATAATTATTATTCACACGCTTTTTACCTACATTTTAAATTACGCATTGTATTTTGTGTTTTCGGGTTATGGATAATGTCCTGGAAAATTACTACATTTTTCTAGATATTTTTCTTGATCAACTGATCAACAATCTCAAGTACAAGCTACTAACAAGGTGTATCATAAATTAACAATTATTAAATTATTATTATTATTACTATTAAATTAAACAATTGCAATAGCAGTCCCCCCCCCCCCACTTAATTCATGTGACGTGTGCACTGCTAGGCACCTTTGGTTTCCTTTTTTTGTGTAATTTAGATGGAAAATGTGTGCCTTTTTTATTGTTTGAGTCACTTATCAAAAGTTGCTGAAAGTTGGCAAATAAATGTTAAAATTTGCTAAATTTGTTGCTAGGTGCTTTTAGGTGAAAAAGTTGCTAGGGTAGTCTGAAAGTTGCTAAAGCAACAAAATTGCTTAGTTGGCAACACTGGTTCCACGCGCGGTGGTCCAGAACTCATGAATATTCATGTATGCTCCGCCCACTGAAACAGAAAATCTCGGAAACCAAAAATCTCGTAACAACGGTACGCTTGGAACCCCAACCGAGGTGGTACTAAAAAAGTACCAGGTACCAGGTACTGTACCCAGTGGAAACCCCCCCCAAAAGTGAACCGTACCGTGCCGTACCATGCAGTGGAAACGCGCCATTTGTTCACCGCCACTATAGCCCGCTGTCCGCTACGGTGCGGCTCGTACGGTTCACTTGTTGGGGGAGCAGAACCGCTAGTTTTAAATCAGCACAGCCAGCGAAGGATCGAACGCAGCTGTTTTGAACGAGCGCACCTTTTTTTAAACAACAAAATAATGACTGTTTCGTGGTCTGTTGAGGATGTACAGACGTTCCTCTCGTTGATAGCTGAGGAGCGGATCCAGCGAGAGCTTGATGGGGCGATGCGGAATGAAAAAGTTTTTTCAGGAGGTCGCTCAGCTCTTGGCCGCACATGGCTACCACCGGACCTACAAACAATGTAGGGATAAGTTAAAAAAAACTGAAGAGCGACTACAGAAGCATAAAGGACCACAACAGCCGGAGTGGTTCAAACAGACGATCGTGGAAGTGGTTCGACCAAATGGACGCAATCTACGGAGGTAGACCAACGAGCATTGGGAGGTAGGGTGCCCTGGACTCGGCCATGCCGTTGTTGGAGAACATGATCGAGGATGGTATGTTGTGTTATGTTAACTAAAATCTAATGCTTGAAAGCTTAACTGTACTGACTTTATTGACCGTCGATTTTTATTTTATTTTTTAATTTTCACTGTAAAATCATGGCAATGAAGCACAAAGTCCTAGTAGCTATCAGTTAGCGGTAGTGCTATCGTTCATGATGTTCTGGAATTGTTGTTGCTGTTTTACTTTGTGTTGCAGTAATTTGTGCATTCCCAACTGATTGTACAAACTTTGCTCAGACATCAGCCTCCCCTTAAAGCCGTGCAGGACCACCGCCCACCGCCCACCTTGCTAATAAAGCATATGCGTCTGATGGCGAGGCGGCTTCCGCACTGCATGCCATGGCGGTGCTGCAGGTTTTTCAGGTGAAGCTCCTGCAGGCAGCGGAGGGCGGATCCCTCACGGCAGAGGCCGTTAAGGATCTGCGCGCGGTGACGGACTTTGCGCTGATGGCGACGAAGTGAGCGGCCCAGGCTGTGGGTAAGGCCATGGATTTTATGGTCGTCCTTCAGAGGCACCTTTGGTTAAACCTAGCTGACCTCAAGGATGCTGACCGTAAAGTGCTGCTGAATGCTCCTGTGACTCCCTCCGGCCTTTTTGGTAGCGCCGTGGAGTCCATTACTGAGCGTTTCGCGGAGGCTCAAAAGCGCACCAAAGCCATGAGTCACGTGACACCAGGGGGGAGCACGCTTCCCAGCAGGCAGACAGCGATATCCAGATCTCGTCTGCACCTGCTCTTCCATCAGGATATCGACCCCAGCCATCGACGCAGCGTGCGCGAACGTTAACTGCTCCTCGCAGGACCTGGGGAGATTTTATTTATAATTAAGCGATTCCCGAAGGAAGGCGTGGGGTCCCGGGCGGAAACGCCACGGCCAGCGGAGGAGCCCGCGACGTGACTCTCGCCCGCCGCCGACTGCTAAGCCGTCGTCCTGATGGTCTGAAGAGAGGAGGAGAGTGCGCGAGCGGCCCGGCTCCCAAGCGCCTCAAGTTCATGTGTTGGAATGTTTGTGTGTTGGATGTTCATTCAATAAAAATGCATACATTCTCACAAAAAGAGCTATTTCCTCCTCACTCAGTCAATGCGGTGCCACTCACCCCGCCTCAGAGCAGTGCAGAGCCGCCACCCACACACTCGCCGGCGCATCCAACAACCAAGCCACAAAAGCCGCTATGTCAGTTCCTGAGCGCGTGGGTACTCGGTGTGATAGAGCGTGGGTATACCCTTCAATTCAGACGCAGACCACCCCGTTTCAATGGCGGGGCGTTTCTAATTGCCCCAACCGAAACGCCCTGGGTCTGAGCAAGAGTATGCAGTTGCTCGAAAAAAGAGCGTAGAACGAGTCCCTCCCAGCGGCTGGAGAGCAGTTTTACAACAGCGCTATTTTGTGTACCACAAAAGAGTACGGGTACCTCCGGCCGATTCTAGATCTCCGGGCCCTCAACAGGATTCGGCTTTTTGCAAGCGTCCGGTCAGGATGATAACGCTGAAACAATCCTAGCGCAAATTTGCCCCCGGGGACTGGTTTGCGTCCGTGGATTTAAAGGACGCCTACTTTCACATTCAGATAGCACCGCATCACAGACGATTTCTGAGGTTTGCTTTCGAGGGCACAGTGTACCAATACTCTGTTCTCCTGTTCGGGCTGGCTTTGGCCCCACGCACTTTCTCAAAGTGCATGGATGCAGCACTTTCCCCTCTCAGAGCGAGTGGGATGCGCGTTCTCAACTATCTGGATGATTGGCTGATATTAGCTTATTCACGAGGCACGCTAGTCAGCCATCTATGCATGCTGCTTCGTCACTTGGAGTCCCTAGGGCTGTGTGTCAACATGCAGAAGAGCATTCTCGGCCTGAGTCGGTCTATAACATATCTGGGAGTGTGTTTCGACTCGGTGGAGATGAGAGCCCGGCTCTCTCGGGAGCGCTCGGCGGCCATTTTGTTTTCCCTGCGCCATTTCAGACTGGGCAGCTTTGTTCACTTGAAGGAATTTCAGAGGCTCCTGGGACTCATGTCGTCTGCTTCAGCGGTATGTCATCTGGGCTTACTACACATGCGCCCCTGCAATTATGGTTTAAATCTCGAGTCCCTTGGACGGCGTGGACTTTGGGCCGTTTGCGCATCGCGGTCTTCCGCGGATGCATCGAAGCTCTGAGGGCGTGGCGCAACCCAGATCTCTTCAGCCGGGGGGTTCCCCTGGGCTTGGTGAGTCATGCGTTGTGGTCACGACAGACGCATCGACTCGGGATGGGGAGCAGTGTGCGAGGGCATGCCAGCTTCGGGGCTGTGGTCAGAACCCCAGAGCCGGTGGCACATAAACCGCTTGGAGCTGGAAGCAGTGTTCTTAGATCTAAAGGATTTTCGGCCGCAGCTGGAACGGCGACATGTACTGATTCGCACCGACAACATGTCTGTGGTCTCGTACATAAATCACCAAGTAGGCGTACGTTCCAGGGCTTTGTACAAGCAAGCAGCGAATCTCCTGTTATGGGCGGACTGTCACTTTTTCTCCATCAGAGCAGCGCACATCCCCGTTCTCCTGAACCGCGGGGCGGACATGCTTTTGAGGAAGGGGATTCCTCAAGGAGAGTGGAGGCTGCATCCCAAGTTAGTTTGGATGATTTGGACCCGCTACGGGAGAGTGGAGGTGGATCTGTTCGCCATGAGCGAGAATGCGCACTGCCCGCTGTTTTTCTCTCTGTCTCACTCCCCGCTGGAAAGGGACGCTCTGACATCGCCTTGTCCAGCAGCCAGGCTGTACTCATTTCCTCCGATCAAGATATTGCCTCTGGTGTTATGCAAGATCAGGGAGGAGAGGGGCTTCGGTGATACTCATCGCCCCAAACTGGCCGAACCAGCCTTGGTTCCCAGACCTGACAAAGCTGCTGGTGGCGCCGCCCTGGCCAATCCCCATCAGGAAGGATCTGCTGTCTCAAGTGAGCGGCTCGGTGTGGCACCCAAACCCAGAGTTATGGAGCCTTCATGTGTGGCTACTTCGGGGATATCAGAGGAGCTGAATGGTCTGCATTCTCGTGTGCTCGCACTCTCATCCGTGTTGCTCTCGGAGGCACCGGGGTTGCCTCCACGCGGCTTGTATGCTCTGAAATGGTGATTGTTTGTGAAATGGTGCCCGATGTTCATATGACCGACGGCTGCTTTGCTCCCTGTCGGATGATGCTTGGCGATTTGTCTACAGTACAGACTGGATAGTGGATCTCTGCCATAAACACTGAAAGTCTATGTGGCCGCTATTGCCTCATTTCGTTCCCCGCTGGGCGGGCAATCGATTGGTAGGCATCTGGTGGTGAGTTTTCTTAAGGGAGCTAGGAGATTGCATCCCCCACGTCCGCCTTCATTCCCGCCCTGGGACCTAGAGGTGGTGTTAAGAGCATTTTCACAGCCCCCTTCACCTAGCATCCGTGATTGAGAGCTACCTCTCCAACTGCACTTCTTCTGGCCTCGCTTCGCTAAGCCAAGGGATTTCCATGCGTTTTCTGTGGCCATTTACTGTTATTCGCTTCGGCCCACGAGTGACTGCCGCGTCACTCTCCGGCCCCGAGTGGCCCTACGTGTCCTAAAAAGGGCCGGGCTGTGTCAAAACAGAGACTTTCCCACTGGATTGTGGATGCTATCATGGCTGCTTATACGAGCCAAGGTTTGGATTGCCCCTTTCACATTAGGGCCCACTCAGCAAGAGCTATCGCCTCCTCCTGGGCGTGGTCGAGAGGTTTGTCTATTCAAGATATATGCTTTGCAGGCGGCTGGTCTTCTCAGAATACCTTCGTCAGGTTTTACAAGCTGGATGTTCAGTCCTTAGCCTCCCGAGTGCTGCCGGTGAGTGACTGATTCACGTTTTTGCTACCTCTATTCGTGTGTTGCTGCGTCGATTATCATGTTATGTGTTATCTCTGTGCAGCCCCTGACAGTAATTTTGTTGCTTCTGCCCTATTCTCAGCGCAGCCTATGTTATTAATGACCAGATATGCAAATTTTGTATGTCTGGGCATTAGACGCTCATTGGCTTATCTCCACCTATCAGCTGCTAGCCCGCCTAACAAGCGTCGCTATTGGTTGTGAATTGTGTGTGTTCTATCTTCGCTGATTGTGTAACTTGTACAGGCTGCTCGTAGTCTCTCTCACGGCGGGATTGAATATCGCTCGTGAAAGCTCGAGAGGGAATGCTCCGGTTACTATCATAACCTCGGTTCCCTGAGATCGTGAACGAGACATCCCAGTGGTCGCAGTGTTTCGCTACTCGTCACTAAGCTGCTTCAGTATCAGATTCTGACGTACTCTGTCAGTGCACTGCCATTTTATACTGCCGCTCTAGCTCGTCAGTATTTGCAGCGATTTGCATCTTCGCCGCGTCAATTGGCCAAGTCAGTTGGCCTCCCATTCCCTTAAAGAAATATTCGGCAACCAGGCTACAAAACAATTCCCACAAAATAGAAACTGGCCACAAAGGAAACCTGAAATCATTCGTATTATTTTTTAACGGAGCCCAACCTGGGGGAGTGGATATAAAAAAAGATATTATAACCCCCACATGACATTTCGCACCCTTGGGAAAAATCACTATGGGAAACTGTGGAAGAAAATTCCTGTCATGTACTTTGTTTACACAGATAGCCTGAGGTAAAGCAGTTTTTGATGTTACCTTACCTTTCTTGTTAACAAATACTGAGATAAAGAATATTTGAATCTCTGTTTGCTGACAAAGCAATAACAATTATAAGATGTACAAGTCAGCTTATTATGCAGAACAAATTCACGGGGAAATGAAGTTCGTCTTTTCTCTTTCAACCTCAGACATGTGAGGTCTAGACACCTTGAATTGTAGAGCAAGTCATTGTTGGACAGGCTTTTAGCCTCCGAATCTCGACTAAGGTCCCCATTATGAAAGAAATGGCTAGAAAATTACCATCTCGAGTAAGGAAAAAAACCATGGAACAAATGGGTTGTTTTAGAAATAAATATTTGAATAAAAATAACATACTACCATCTGGCCCAACTGGGCCAACATTACAGCACCTATTGTTCATCCAATTTGAAGAAAAACCGTGGCCTAGGGCTTTGGTCCGCTATTGTGGGTTGTCACACACCAAATCACCACTCGAACAACAAGAAGAGAGAAATCATACCTACATAATACCAAGCCTTTTTATGCTTAGTATGTATAGATAAGATATAACCCAGCTAAACCAGATTAAACATATTTGTTAGATGATACACCTGGTGGAAAATAAGTTCATTTTTACGGTACTCCCGTTTCAAAAGGGGTAAAAAGACAAATGTCCTCTAGCCTTTTTTGTTTGAAAGGTCGATATCCTAATTACGCAATATACTCATAATATCATCAACATATAAGTACAGGAAAGGCCAATTTTTGTTTTAATTTTTTTACCTCCAGTGTTAGCGGTTAGTTGAGGTAACTGTGAAGAAGCCCCCACCCGAGCTCTCTGGGGGGAGCCAATAGGACTTCAGGAAAGGTTGAAAGGGAAGGAGTTCGCATAACGGAGAAATATCTCCGTGATGTCACGTTCCACTCTCGGGAACCGAAGTTACGATGTAAACCGGATCGTTCTCCAGCCAGAGTGCTGTAAAACCGGGACATCACATCCACCACTCTGGAGCTCTGTTAAATGTCCAAACAGATGGGCTGTGCGCCGACTTTTTTTGCGAAATGTGTAGCTCGTGTAATATACCCAGAAACGCATTAATACGTTATACTGGCTCGTTAGTTCATTATTTGCTTGTGGGCGACAGGGAGATAAAAGTTAGCGAGTGATGTGCGTTTAAGATGCTTACCCACCTTGTGCGCCGTCGAGCCAACAAGTGTTTCGTCGCGTTCGTGGTTGTTGTAATTAGATCCGAACTCTCTTTGTATTTTTAGCTGTGTTTCGTTTGGGGCTGCCATCAGCCTCTGTTTGAACCAAACTCCTTCCAGGGCTTGGTAGTTAAAAACATTCAAACAAATCCAGATGTAGACACCATCCATCGATATTCTCCCTTGTTTGTTTGTTTGTTTGCGTTTCGATGATGTCACGGCAGTCAGTCGGCGCACTATATACGACATTGAAAATTCCCGCCACCTCTAAAGCGTACTGGAACTGAGTGGAACGCAAACGAGCCGCGCCGATGCCGTGCCGTACGTGAACCGTACCGGCCGTACCTGCAGTGGAAAAGCGCTTAGAATAATTTTCTTCCCGACCGGACCGTTCCCGCTAAATTTAGATCTGGTTTCCAGAATCTCACATTTACATTTTCCGCTACTGAAAGAAAGAGAGATAGGTTGACAAATAAAAGTGTAGTCTGCACAACATTGTATGTTATTTTATTCGTCCTGGTCGAGAGTCTTAATTATTTACTTTGATCTTGGATGTTATATGAGATTATCATAAGACACAAAAATTCGGTGTATATTTTTTATACACACAGTAGAAAAAAAGTGTCTAGAAAATCAATGTTGTACAAAATTGTATTTGTTTTTTATTCTGTCTTGTCAGGATCCCATTCGTTAACACATTGACACACAATCGAAAGTGGGGCAGAGAGAAAAAAAGAATGTAGGTTGTATAAAAATAGCCTATTAGCTATTTTTATTAGTCTTGTCAAAATTCGTTTGACATTTTTCTGTTAACACAGTAGGAAAATTGTCGCAGAGAAAAATAAATCGACCAAATCTTTCATTTCAAATTATAGGCTAAGCAAAATATAAAAAAAACCGAGTTGAACGTCCTTCAAGGAAAGCGCATCCACACTTTGCTCCATCCTTTCTGCTCCGTCACTCATCGACAACCTGCCTGTTCTGAGGGCCGTATATTTACCACCGGCGGTACAGCCTGCTCTGAGCATTATATCCGAGCGCAAGCTGTACTGGGTTCAAGAATAAAGCGCAGATATGCTGTTCTAAATGGACGTCGGGAACGGGATATTTTTAGACCGCCCGCTCCCGTTCAAATTACACCTGAGTTGCCGACCGCTACCGCGTTTTATTCGGGAGTTTAATCCCGCGGCGCAAAAAATCCGGTCGGGTGAGAGCCGCGGGAATGCAGACCTCTACCCGTATCGGTGTTTTGTATAGGATAAATAGTGTGATTAGTGTGTTCACACTAAATATTCCAAACAGAAACTTGAACCCCCCCCTCCCTCCCTCCACCTAAGTGTGGAATGCTGGACACTTCATGCACACAACTGATTTTAATTAGATTTTTTTTTTTAAATTGAATTTATTGTTTAATTTGACAGTTTTATAAGTTTTATTAAAAATGTTTTGACAAAAGATTACATACATTTAATAAAGTCAGAAGAGTCAAATATCGCCTCATAATGGAAAGGTTAATTTCTGTCATTGATCAGAAGGTGATTTAAAAACAATTTTTTTGGTAAAAAGAAATGTTAGCGTAGAGTCCTGAAGGATGTAATTTTACCTTTTAAACACTAATTGCAAATGTTTATACAAAGAGTAAACTATTATATAATCTACCAATCATCATACGGTATTTTTTTGTATACCCACTAAGAAGGAAGTGTGTGCGACTCAGCTACCCATGCCAATTAGAGACCAATTACTAATCATTCTCATTTTTTAATCAAATTTTCCTTCACTTTCATTTTTCCAATCACTGTTTGCTTTTTAATTATTTAAGACCCTAGGGTCATTAATAAAGTTTACATTTTAACATGTGCAAATTCACACGCAATGTATCTTGAATTTGGCCAGAATCGCAGGGCGCCTGTCTTGATATCCAGAAGGTTTAGAGAAACTATTAAATATTTAATTATAAATAATATTAAACTTAATTATTATATAAAAAATTAACTTAAACGTAATATTAGATAACTTTTCCATCATTGTCCCCTCAGTGACGTTGGCCATTTCCACCATGCACTGCCTGTTTGTCTTCTTTAAACAAGATTAAATGTAGTTGAGAATTATGAGGGTCTTGACCCTTCAAACAAAACAGACACAAAAACCAATACTGGCTGTAAACAAGCAAAGAAATTACTAGTGCCTTACTATTAGTGACCTTTTGGCACGCTATCAAACATGATAGTTTCATAGTGTAAGCAACAGAAACTCAACAGATACACATCCCTTCAGAGGCACACAGACTGCCAGTACCTTTCATACGATTTTAAAGACAGCACAGCGAGATGAGGCTCCATAGCTCAGTGGTTAGAGCACTGGTCTTGTAAATCAAAGGTTGTGAGTTTGAGCTTCACTGGGGCTTGATTAATAACTAAAGGATGTTTTTGAACCACTATCAAAAGTGTTTACAGACATAAATGATTATCAATAGAAGATAATCGCTCAAATAGATCTGATAATTGTTCAACACTACAAAAAATGCCAAGGTCTTCAGACTATATGCAGAACTTCACACTGTGTGAGTGCAAGCGTTGCAACTTTCAGACCTGATATTTCAAGCACTTTACAGAATATGCAGTATATATACAGTACACACACAGTATATAATAATATATATATATATATAGATAGATAGATATAGATATATATATTCATAATTTGGAAATGTGAAATTCACCATAATAGAACAAAACTGTTTTGGATCAATTTTGTTTTAGTTTTGTTTCATTACTCTGATTTACATCTGCGTCTGTGTGTAGTTTTCTCTTATTAGGAAACATGTAGGTGAAATCTAATATAAGGTAAAGGCACATTATTACTTAAAACGTTCACTTCTTATCCATTTAGTTGAAAAAAGTATATCAAAAACCATAAGCATATAGGAAAAAAATGAAAACACTGATATGGAAAAAGCCACATCTGTTGTACTTTTTTCTATTATATATACAGGTGCATCTCAATAAATTAGAATGTCGTGGAAAAGTTCATTTATTTCAGTAATTCAACTCAAATTGTGAAACTCGTGTATTACATAAATTCACTGCACACAGACTGAAGTGGTTTATGTCTTTGGTTCTTTTAATTGTGATGATTTGGCTCACATTTAACAAAAAAACAACAATTCATTATCTCAACAAATTAGAATTGGGCATTCTATCAACTCAAAACACCTGCAAATGTTTCCTGAGCCTTCAAAATGGTCTCTCATTTTTGGTTCACTAGGCTACACAATCATGGGGAAGACTGCTGATCTGACAGTTGTCCAGAAGACAATCATTGACACCCTTCACAAGGAGGGTAAGCCACAAACATTCATTGCCAAAGAAGCTAGCTGTTCACAGAGTCCTGTATCCAAGCATGTTAACAGAAAGTTGAGTGGAAGGAACAAGTGTGGAAAAAAAGATGCACAACCAACCGAGAGAATTGCCTTATGAGGATTGTCAAGCAAAATGTATTTAAGAATTTGAGTGAACTTCACAAGGAGTTGGACTGAGGCTGGGGTCAAGGCATCATGAGCCACCACACACAGACGTGTCAAGAATTTGGCTACAGTTGTCGTATTCCTCTTGTTAAGCCACTCCTGAACCACAGACAACTTCAGAGACGTCTTACCTGGGCTAAGGAGAAGAAGAACTGGACTGTTGCCCAGTGGTCCAAAGTCCTCTTTTCAGATGAGAGCAAGTTTTGTATTTCATTTGGAACCAAGGTCCTAGAGTCTGGAGGAAGGGTGGAGAAGAGCTCATAGCCCAAGTTGCTTGAAGTTTAGTGTTAAGTTTCCACAGTCTGTGATTATTTGGGGTGCAATGTCATCTGCTGGTGTTTGGTCCATTGTGTTTTTTGAAAACTAATGTCACTGCACCCGTTTACCAAAAATTTTGGAGCACTTCATGCTTCCTTCTGCTGACCAGCTTTTTGAAGATGCTGATTTCATTTTCCAGCAGGATTTGGCACCTGCCCACACTGCCAAAAGCACCAAAAGTTGGTTAAATGACCATGGTGTTGGTGTGCTTGACTGGCCTGCAAACTCGCTTGACCTGAACCCCATAGAGAATCTATCACTGTCAAAGAAACCTGGGCTTCATACCACCTCAGCAGTGCCACAAACTGTTCACCTCCATGCCACGCTGAATTGAGGAGTAATTAAAGGAGCCCCTACCAAGTATTGAGTTTATGTACAGTAAATGAACATACTTTCCTGAAGTCCAACAATTCACTAAAAATGTTTTTTTTATTGGTCTTATGAAGTATTCTAATTAGTTGCGATGGAATTGGTGGGTTTTTGTTAATGTGAGCCACATCATCACAATTAAAAGAACCAAAGACTTAAACTATTTCAGTCTGTGTGCATTGAATTTATTTGTTTCACAATTTGAGTTGAATTACTTGAAATAAATGAACTTTTCCACGACATTCTATTTATTGAGATGCACCTGTATATAGCACAATTACAATGAAGTTATGCAGATAGAAGGATGTCATTTGAAACTGATGAATCACCTGTTTGTCATTCCTCCTAAACTTTAAACAATCACAGCTACAGGGAAATGTTGGACACACCCTTTGAAGTGCTACACAGGGTTTTTCATATGCACTTTTCATGGTAATGAGGACAATGTGTGAACAGGTGAGGCTCCATAGCTCACTGGTCTTGTAAACCAGGGGTCATGAGTTCGATCCTCGCTAGGGCCTGGAAAACACTTAGAAGACACTTTTGAGTAGTTATCAAAAAGAGTTACATGACTAGTGGTACAATAGAAGAGAACTAAGCAGGTCTGATATGGTGTTCAACTGTGAGTAAACAAAAAACTGAAAGCTAAGAAACATCACAAATGTTCAACCATCCTGAAAGAGGTCAAATGGAGCAAAACAGATGCAAGATTGGTTGCAACCAAGCAAATAAATTACTAATTAGTTCCACTGGGGAAACTTTGTAAAAGATGTAACCAAATATTTATCAGCACAACTGTTTTCAACATTGTTATTAATAGGAAATGTTTCTTGAGCAACAGCATATTAGAATGAATAAATTTTTTGACCTTATAATCGTTAATCAAAATGTCATAACTTGCTCCTCTTGAGATACGACTGACTTGATGTCTGAAGGACTGTCCTGCATAGGTGCTCACATGACTAGTGCTCACTTCTGGTATGCCAGACACACCCCTTACAGATGCACAAAGATTGTCAGTACCTTTCATATGATAATACGGACAGAACAAGAGCAGGTGAGGCTCCATAGCTCAGTGGTTAGAGCACTGGTCTTGTAAACCAGGGGTCGCGAGTTCAATCCTCGCTGGGGCCTATTTTGAACAAGTATCAAAAAGAATCGGTAGACATGCATTACTTCCAGGAGAACCATGTATACAGAACTGACAAGAGGGACACTTACGAGTGTGATAGAAATTTCAATTTTTTTATAATATGTAATTGATATTCAATATTGTCTCATATTATGTATCTCTGATTTTCTATATATGTGACAGCCTGCAGGTACTGAACGTTAACAGCATACGCTGCCAAAGATTCTCTATCAGCTTTCCATTTGTCTATCAGTGTCCCTAGACTAATGGGTACAAGCAGGATTGGGGTTCAATGTCAATACAAGAGATACTGTTCAATGTCAAACTTTGTTAGTATAAAGGAGGGGTGTGAGGACCTCTCTGTGTCTTTTTGCAGACAGAGCATTCTCTGTTTTTAAACTGATAATTTCTGTAGAAATTTAAAAAAAGACAAAGACAAAAATCTTTGACTGGTCTTTCATTCTCAGTTTCACATTTATTAATTGATTTAGAATTTTTCCATGGCACGAGCCATCATGTTTCTGACTTGTGTGCTCTGAAGAACTTCTAAAAACTATTATGCCTATATGTAGAATCAAATTTACTCAGGAAGGCCACTGTAAAAACCAAGAACTGATTTAACTGATTAAAAATGTTCAGTATCAAAACATTTATACATCAAATCCTGAACGGTCTTGGCATAAAAAGTACAAAAATCCTGCACAAATCATATTTTTAAATATATATTTTTATACAAAAACAATACAAAAGTCTGCAGAAGAAATCTGAAGGCTGCCATGGCATAAAAAAGAAACAGCATTAAGACAACAGAGAGCAGACAGAATAAGCAGAGGAACTAGATGAGAAATCGTTTGTCAACCAGAGTTTTGCTGGCTAGGTTCCTACGACCCATTCCATTTCGGATTAACCTGAAGACCTGAAGGAGAGCACATTAAAACTTCATCTTAATCATCACCTCTAGACTGTTGAATTAAACCAGTCCATTAACAAATTCACGTATACTAACCAGTTGCTGGAGGTATGTTAACACAGCTGCGAGAATGAAGTTCTGACTGCCCAGATCCACCACACAGAAAAAGAGGGTGTCAAAGATCAACAGCACAGCCTCATTACCATAAAAGAGGACGTCAGCGAATGAGTGAGAATCATCTGAGAGAAGATAAACACAAAAATCAGTATCACTCAAAACACTAAATGAGTTGGAATTATACATGGATATGATTAGCAGTGTTTTTTTTTTTTACCATTATAGAAGATGCTTTTATCCAGTGGCTCTATAAACTCCATACCGATGATTCTCTCAAATAGCAGCTTATCTTTCACTATGTAATCCATCTCACGATGTGCCTGAGAAAACAGCATTCAGAGTGAGCAAAACAACACCAACAAAACATAATAAACTATGGGGAAAATCACAAGCATCAATGAAATGCAATCCTCACATGATCAATGACAGAGCCCAGGAACCGGTTCATAGTATGGTAAGCTTTTGTGCTCTGCTCACATGGATTGGCTGAAGCATCCACCAACCTTGAGGGACCACTTCTCTGAAGGGGTAGAGACATTGTTAGCCACTTTTACAGAGATTGAATTTTTTGGGAGATTATTTAGCTACACTTTGCGTACAAAAGTAGCCGTGTCTCATTTCGAAGGCTGTGCCCTCCGGAGGTCGCATTCGAAGGCTGCATACGCCATCGAGGCTGTCCCATTTCAAAATAGCAAGTAGGACACTCCGAATGCGACCTTCTTTCACAGGATTTTGGAGGATGCATGAGGTGTATCCTTCGTTGCTACAGATAACCCACAATTCTTTGCATCGCTGTAAACATCCGTAGTTTCTTTGAAAACAACGCTGGCAGATGTAACTAAAGACTATAGAACACCCTTAAAGGGACTTTGATGCAACGTTACACACAAGTGAAGATGTAAATGTAAAAATATAAGTATAAGCAAGTTTTTCTTTTTTATGTAGTATTACCTCAGTTGGTAGATGTGGTAAACAGGATTACAAGTGTTTAGTGATTTTTAAATGTTGAGAACATTACTTAACTAGCAAGGCGAGAAATTGTTAATTTGTTTAACCCTCAGGTATTGTACATTTAGGGGTCGCTTTCATATTGTTCACTGTAGAAACTGAATGGAGACAATCTTATAATAATTTTAAAATAAAGTGATTTCTACATTTAGTTTTCTGAAAATTAATGTTTCTATTGTAATCTTTCATTTAATTAGTGTGAGAGCGCAACGATGCTCTAAATTTGTTGGCATAGCAACGTGATACTTCCTGTTTTCCTTTTCTGCCTGTCCTACGAAGGCCTTCGAAATGAGACAACTATAGTCTTCAGAAGTGAGCTAAATCTGACAAAACCAGGGATCACTGGATGTCTTCAAAGATAAAAATGATTCATAAATAAAGTAAATTGTGATTTTCTAAAAAGTTACACGTTTTCTTGTAAGTAATAATACATTTTTTAAATATGAAAATCTTTATCATTATAGACTTTGTTAAAAAACAATAAAAACATATGCCTTTATGTAGATAAATAAATATAAGTGTTTATGTTTGTGTTTATACCCAGTTGATTGGCTCGATTATCCGGTCATACTGTGCTCGCAGGCGGTTGGTTATTGAAATCTGAAATGTCTGAGTGTCTGAGTTTGGCAAAAGTCCCCTTTGGCCACACAGATTCTCCTAAAACACAAAAATAAAATAAGTCTTCCATATAAACTTCTATTATTAAATGTACGACTCAAAATGTATCCTACCGCCTCCCTCTTCAGGTTTGTATTCATCTCATCCATGTTAGTGTCTGCATGACCATGAACAGAACGTCCATGAATGTAGTAGCCAAAACATCGATGAGACAGCAGCAGCACTGAGATCTAACAGACACATACACATACATTCAAAGGAAGAAAAGAAAAGACAAAAATCAAGCAACATTAAAGCATTACATACGTTACAGTCTAAAATTGTACACTTATTGGCTATGAATTATAGTTTATTTGCTCAACTGCAAAGAAGCTTTCTAACCTAATACTTACATTGCTGATTGAACACAGATCCACAAACTGGCGAATCTTGTCTTCAACAAAGCGTTCATGGATTACTTTGAAGAATGTAATCTAAAGCAAAACGACACAAAAATGAACAAGTGAAACACCACAAGTGACACAAAGAGACAGGCTGCTTGTCTTTAAGTATACATGTTCTCACCTGTATTAAGCCAATGCAGAGCCACATTGCAGAAGCCACGCCGTAGCGGAGTATGAGGCTGTATGGAGGTGTGTATGCCTCCGGAGACGGATGCAGGTCGGATGAGGGGTCTCTTAGAGCCAAATTTGAGAAGCCCACCACCTGCAAGCACAACATTCAACATTTGTTAAGACAGTCCTTAACAAAATAGCAAGCTCTTTGAAAGGCCAGTTTGGGAAATAGGTTTTGAGACAAACTAGATGTTTTAGAACAGAGCTGTAGTGTGTTGTTGCCCTCACCTCCAGAAAGAAGAGCACAGCGATGACCTGAAAAGTGGGGTTGATCTTGCGAATGGTCTGAATCTCATTCCACTCATTGGCCACAAAATATGTTCTCCAGATACTGACAGAAGATGCTTGACTTTTTGCATCGCCAGAACCTGAGCACATTACAACCTATTCAGATATATGTCTTATTAAAAAAATATTTTTGGTACTTAAGGAACTTAATTTGTTCTGCTTAATATGTCTGTGGAATCATCAGTCCCACCACTACTCCCATACATGCCAGATTTGACTAACTGTTATCACTTTGCAGCTTGGAGTTGGAGGAACATAAAAGTGCTTACAGCCTTATAGTTGCTGAAGCATTTCACTCAACTCATAAAGAAAAATTAATTAAAATTACTTAAACCCAAACTCCCCTATACTATAAACCAAACGGCTATAGGCTGGACCTGTTAGAACTTGTGGAATGAATGGTGCGTTGAATTCTGAAAGCTGCAGGAACAGATTGCATGTGGGGCCTGGTGATGCCAAACACTGCCATTCCCACCCAGTTGAAGTGTCTGTATGATAGAGAGCACAAAAAAGATCAGAACTCACCTTGACGTTTTCTGGACAGTCATTGGAGCACAGGCCACTGAGCACTACAGAGAGAAAGAGATAAAGACAGGGAAAGACAATCGTAACTTTGTCCCACACAGATAGATAAGATTAGATTGCAGTGTCCGTATCAAATCCACTTTCACAACACTCTGCTAAACATGGGCAGCAGTACATTCACCTCCTTTAATAACACACAATTTAACAGCAACTCTGCTCCCGAACACATCTTCAGCCGGGAATTATGCCTAGAGAAAATGAATCGGGCAAAATGTGCACTAAATTCCCACTAATGGTGTGAAATAAGAGCCAGACTCTCTGCCTCTCTTGAGGCCAAAATTGACAGTAAAAAATCATTAATTGCTCATTAGTGGCACACAAAGAACCATCTGTGTACTTGTGCATCTGTCTTTATCTAAACTCAGCATTAGATTTTTAAACTGGCAGTGACAGGCAGCACTATTTACAGACACGGCGAATTAGAAAGTTCAGGATGGAAGAACACCAGCATAAATTATACAAGTGAAAATAGAAAGGACAAAGAAAAAAAAGTGGCTTTGAAAGTCTGTGATGGAAAAACTAATTCTGAAAATGTTTCAATCACTTCTTATCCTTTGGAAATTTATAGATTTCCATATTTGGTCTGACGGAAAAATGAGACCCTGGACCACAAAAAAACAAAACCGTTTTTTTTGTTTTTTTTTTTTTAATTGAGAGTTATACATCTTCTGAAAGCTGAATAAATAAGCTTTCCTTTGATGTATGGTTTGTTAGGATTGGACATTATTTGGCTGAGATTCAACTATTTGAAATTCTGGAATCTGAGGTTGCAAAAAAAATCTAAATACTGAGAAAATCACCTTTAAAGTTATTCAAATGAAGTCCTTGGCAATGCCTATTACTAATCAAAAATGAAGTTTTGATATATTTACGGTAAGAAATGTACAAAATATCTTCATGGAACTTGATCTTTACTTAATATCCTAATGTTTTTGGCATAAAAGAAAAATCACTAATTTTGACCCATACACTGTATTTTTTGGCTATTGCTACAAATATACCCCAGCAACGTAAGACTGGTTTTGTGGTCCAGGATCACAATATATTTGGATTGAGTTTGAGGATTGTGAAATCAATACGTGGCTTTTTGGTTTTCAAAGCAATGTACTGATGGGTGAAAGAGAGTGTGACTGAAGCCTGAAATCAATTTTACTATCAGGTGTGTTTGTGTGTGGGTTTTTTTTTTTTTTTTTTTATATTTCTTTGTGCTCGATAGACAAGAACAGAGAGATAAAGATAAAGTGCAACTTCCCTATTCCTCCACGAATGAGTGAACCTGCTACAGGACAATATGACTGACACCCCTCTGTAATGTTTGATGTATAACATTCTAGCACAGCATAGCCTTCTAGTTAGGCTTATAGGTAATGAAGGAATTTGGGCAACAGAAAATAGTGTAATTCAGAAAGTTTACTGTGAAAAATCTTTGGCTTCATGAGAAAAAATACTGGAACACAAAATACTGTATGTTACTTACTGGTTAACAGCATTTAAAAAATACATTTTTGCTCTAGAATAACTGAATTGACTTTTTAACTGATTAATTTTGATCACACTGACAAATACATTCGGCAAAATAAATGAATGAATAAATAATTTTTAAAAACTATTGTGAATCCTTGAAGCTTATTGAATAAACATAAATACAGATATCAATTGCAAATATTTCATTATACTATAGTAGATGTTCTGCCAGGGTCAGAAAGAATATGTTTTATTTTTTCATAGAAGAAATGGAGTTTAGGTTCATGCTAATTTTAGGCGTAAAAACTCCCATGAGCAAAGTAGTTTGATTTCAAATCACATACACTACTGTTCAAAAGTTTGGGGTCAATTTTTTTTGTTTTTGTTTTTGAAACAAGTCTCTTATGCTCACCCAGGCTGCATTAATTTGATAAAAATACAGCAGTAATACTGTAATAAATAACTGTTTTGTATTTTAAAATTTAATTTAGTCCTGTGACGGCAAAGCTGAATTTTCAACATCATTACACCAGTCTTTAGTGTCACATGATCATTCAAAAAATCATTCTAATATGCTGACTTGGTGGGAAAAAAAGTCATTTTTTTTATTGATTAAGCAATTTTGAAAATTTTGTGCTGCTCAATGTTCTTTTTTATGAACCGTAATACATTTTTTTCCAGATGTTTTGATGAATAGAAAGTTCAACAGAACAGCATTTATTTGAAACAGAAAAATATTTTGTAACATTGTAAATGCCTTTACTGTCACTTTTGATCAATTTAATGCATCCGTGCTGAAAAAA